>CAJQZP010001607.1:6082500-6465000 GCA_907164705.1 Parnassius apollo | reverse complement strand
CAGGGAAGATCCCCAGTTCTTATATAAAGTTCTATGGTCGGATGAAACAACCTGCAAGAAAAATGGCTATTTAAATCTTCACAACTTACATAGTTGGAGTAATGAAAATCCGCACATGATGAGACAAAAAAATCCCAATATCAATTCAAGATTAACTTATGGACTTGATGGCCATATTAAATGGAAAAGTAATTAGGCCCTTTGAGTTACAAGGAAACTTAGATGGAAATGGTTATTTGAACTTTTTACAAAACGACTTGCCAGAATTATTAGAAGACGTGCCTTTGCGTGACTTACAAAACATGTGGTTTCAAAATTATGGTAGCCCAGCTCACTATGCCAGTCTTGTGTGAGAATATTTAAGAATTTTTAGTTAAACATTTTTATGCACTGATTATTTATCTTAGTTATACTAATTCCGGAAGAATGTTGTGGTCACAGTACAAATCCACGAACGCAAAGACTTTATCGTCCTTGAGATAAGGTTCATTTTTCTTTATTTTTATTGAAATTACAGAGTTAGTAATAATATAAATAAAACTGCACTCTTAAAAGTCTTATTGCCTTAAGTTACGGTCCATTTCAGTTGGTTTTGACTGTACAGATTTAGTGTGACTGTAATTTACGTAGTTTTCATTATTTTTGGGATAAAAAAGTACCTATATAATACCGCTATGATAAATGTTGTCGACGATATACTATCAGATATAGACAGTGGCAAAGGAACGATTTTAGCCTTGCTTGACTTTTCCAGAGCATTCGACTGTCTTAATGTGCCATTGCTTTTGTCTAAATTACATTACTATGGTTTCGACATATCTGCGATAAAATGGTTCGAAAGTTATTTCGAGCATCGTATACAGCAAGTAGAAATATCAGACGAAAATGGGTTACCAGTCATTTCGAACGCTCAGGCTGTCAAACAAGGCGTTCCGCAGGGATCTATCCTAGGACCTATTTTGTTTGCCGTGTATTGTGCGGATATAACAAATTGTATTAAGCATTGCAAATACCATATGTACGCGGATGATACACAGATCTATATACCTTGTAAACCGGGGGAGACTAAATTAGCGGTGTAAAAATTAAATGACGATCTCGAAAGAATTGCAGCTTGGTCAGATTCGAACGCATTAGTCCTTAATGGAAGCAAGTCTAAATATATGATTCTAGGTACGGCTCAGCAAATACAAAAAATAGCAAAACATGAAGCTAAAGTAACCATAAGGAACGAAAGAATTGAACGCGTGACTGAGGCTCGTAATTTGGGTTTGTTGATAGATGATAAGTTACGCTTTGAAAGTCACATAATAAACACTGCAAGAACATGTTTTTATAGGTTAATAGTATTATATCAAATTAGAAATTGCCTAAATACCGATATGCGGATAAGACTGTGCGATTCTTTGATTCTGTCTAAATTTAATTATATGTATATATTGTGTGGCCCTCGTCTGCTTGTGCGTAGCAAGAAACTTGTCCAGAGGGTGCAGAATGCTTGTGCGAGATTTTGTTTTAAAATACCTCCCCCTCAAGTTACGCCGTACATAAACGAGCACAATATTTTAAAAATGCAGTATCGGCGAGAACACCATCTAGCTACATTTCTATTTGGATTAATTAAATATAATGTGCCACCTTATCTTTATCACAAATTAGTGTGGTCTCGCGACGTACAATCAAAGATCACTCGCTCGTCATGTTACTCTTTGGTTGTTCCCTACCATCGTACCAACGCCTTTCGTGGAAGTTTCAAATATTCTGCCTCTAAATGCTGGAATAACCTGCCGCCACCGCTTCGTAGTCTGAAAACATTAAATACGTTTAAAATAAAATATAAAACTCACCTAATTATTGTTCAAAAAGCTATGGCTTGATATTTACCTACCTAAATAATTACAGACACTTAGCGCTGTCCGGCGGGGTCATACGGAAAGCATATGAGTCCATAGTACTTTTTTTGATACTTAAAAGCTGAAATAAAAGTGTTTTTCATGCTATTAATTATAACTATGATACAAGTATATGTTTAACGTGCAATCACTATTGACTTTATTAAAATATTGTTTCTAATGATAACATTGTTGTTTAAGATTATGGTTATGATTACATACCTGTGAGAAAATATTTTTGTAGGGTACCATCATTTAGTGTTTCTTCTTTTATATTATTTCCAACTGATACCTCATAGATACATGACTCTTATGGTGATAACAATACTTTTTAAAATGTTTCGGACATTCTTGGTATTAGATCCAGTTAGTTCATTCATGTAATCTCTGTTAATTATTATTAGTCTATCAATGACGGTGTGAACGTCCGCACGTCACTTAATTTACAGGCCCACTGAAAACCAGCGCTGTAGTCTCGTATCGGCTGCGGCACTAAGCTGAGTGCGGTCTTTTGTTTGCCGTGTACGCCACACACACTTGTGTGCGTAAAATGTGTGAATTGTTTAATATTTTTTTATTCTTCTTTTTTTTCTTTTTACTATGTATTTTTTATGTTTATGGTTTAAATGTACATGTGGCGTATTTGAGCAATAAATGTTTTCTTTCTTTCTTTCTTTCTTTCTTTCTTTCTTTTCTTTCTATATTAAAAATGATAGGAATCGATTCAGTAAACGATTCTGAACAAACTACTTTCTCAAAGTGCGTTAATTATGTTACATGTATATATATATATGTATATATATTATATATATATATATATAATATATATATATAAATCGCGATACATCGATATTCAATATTTATCGTGGAGTAACGAATTCTTATTAATGCCGATATATTTTTAAATGTTTTATTAATTGTCTAAACATTAAGCAACAAAAGAAGCTACAAAAAACATTCGTGTGTCGTTGTCGTTTTCTTTTCGTCATCCAAACCGTCTAGTAAAATCATTTTGAGCCTTATTGTGCTACATTATGCAAAACATGACGATATATCGATATTCATCACGTGGTTTTTAAGAGGATATCCGTGTGTGCACATGTATATATGTATATTCGGATTCAATTTTCGCCTCGTGTATCTCGAGAATATAGAGTGATATTGACATGGGAACCAGTTTCATTTAACGCATAATTATGTAATTTAGACCTCATTAAATTTAGTGCAAAATCGGTCAAGTCCTTTTTTGTGCCGAATGAAAAATTGTATAAAATATTAAAACAATATTTTTCACTGGGAAATTAGTCGTGTGGACCTTTCGGGTCGCACCTAGACCGCTTTTATTAATAAAGTTTATATTTGATATTTATCGTGGAGTATCGAATTCGTAATAATTTCGATATATTTTAAAATGTTTTATTAATTGACAAAACATTTTAAGCAACAATAGAAGCTACAAAAAACATTCAAGTGTCTTTGTCGTTTTTTTTTCTTAACTTAAATCAACATGCCATTGCGCACGTGGTTCTCCTTACGGCTTAGCATCCGAGGTAGGTTAGTAAAGGACGATTCACGTTACACCAAGGATCTCCTAGGTGTGCGTTGTTTGTGTCTAGTAGTGGTCACATACAACCACTTACATCGTCGAGTCCTTATACTCCGAGAGGCGTCAAGGTCACCGGCCCCTAGACAGAGCCTTAGGCATTTTAATGCGCTCGTGCTTTCAGTGCCCAGTCGCGTTTTTAGAGTGCCATTCAACGCACTTCCCCCAACCCTTTCATAGTGAAAAGGGCAGGCAGTCCTCCTAGTGTCGCCACCAACCACCTTCCACCATTTACCCCGCGTCGTGCGTTATACCGCCTGGCTCGTTGGTAAGTAAATAGATAGGGCAATTGTAGATTACTGAACAACAACACAGCGCAAATAGTGTAAACATCATTATGTCAGACGAGGGAGAGAGCAGGAAAACAAGAAAACCACCGGAATGTCCAGATTTGTTGGAACGACCGCTTGTGATTAGGGATCTATCCAACCCGGAACGGACCAGGATTGTTCCATCGTTTTCACACATCCCAACACGGAAGCCTTCGTCGTCGAGTAAGAAGCCCGCACCGAGCGCCGCGCTCATGCCCGCCATACATGAGCATACGAGTGGTCGGGAACCGTTGCCCTTACCCCAGCGGGTAAGAAAAACGTCACGAAGGCATATGTAATGGGAGAGGGAGGGAATGTCTTAATGAAAAGAGACAAAGTATCGGCTCTTCCACATCATCGGATTACTCAACGACATCATCATTATCTGCAAAGGCCCAGGATTAGGCAAACACCGCCGAATCAAAAATCAAAAATCAAAAAATATCACCATCGCCACCGAAGCCAAGGCCTGCTATCTCACCCGACCGCCATAGTATCATGAACGCGGCCGAGTTGGAGCAAGGAGGAGAGGAGTAGTATGGGTGGAACTCAACCAGCTATGCGACACTAGCGACATCAGCGGACAGTCGTTGTCTGGGTTAACCAACCCATCAGAACTACCATTGGACGATGGCCAAAGGCTCTCAACTAGTTACGCTCAACTGGCAGTAGCCCCCGACAGTACCAAGAGCCAAGGAGGAAGAGGCATCACCACTATCTAAGGAAGTCGAGAAGGCTCGCTACCCGCATATATTAGCAGAATGCCTCCCGGATTGGACGAAGCATATGAAGTGCTGAACAAGAAGGTGGGATACCCGCTTAACGCTCGTCCATTCTAGAAAGGCGTATTCTTACGGACTCTGTGGTGTAAACCATCCGAAAGAATTCCGGATAATTCAAAAGTAATAAAATTCCAGCCTTGTCTTGGTACTGCTACACTCCGGAAGAGGAGAAGCCCACAAAAGTGGGCATTCAGGGACTGCCTTGTTGACACGGATCCAGCCGAAATAGAGAGGGCTATCAGGACCAAGAGATTCCCGATAAGTTACGTCAAAGCGATCCCACCCCGTAGAGGCCGACCTGGGTGCCTCTACTTCACGAAGCTGGACCACCTGAGCCTGGAGCGCCTCAACCAACTGTATCAAGTCGACGAACTCCTTTGTATGAAACGAGTAGTTATAGAGGCCTGGCAAGGATGAGCGGATGAATGGTTTTGGGCTATGCAACTGCCAACTGCTTCAGACAGTGAAATGTGTTCTCTGTGCCGGTGACCATGTAGCAAGCAACTGCCCTAGGGGTAGAGAGGAGGAACCCAGATGCGCTAACTGCACCAAGAACCATTCCGCAAACGATCACTGCTGCCCAGTCTTGAGGCGGAATGCGAGGAAACAGGGGACCACTCTGCCGGGACTACTACCGGAAGATCTGGGTACCCCAGAGTCATAATCCAGGAAGACGGGTGGACCACCATTAGAGAAAAGGGAAGGCAGGCAGCCGCCCCCCACCCGTAATGACACCAATGGAAATGGTGGCAATGGTTGCAACAACAGCAGCTAAAGCAACCACCGGGGGAGATTATTCATCCCCTCGCTATTGACGCCATCGAATGTCAATCCTCCAAGAAGAGTAAGCGAGGGAGGGAGAAGAAGAAGAAGGTGAAGCCTCCTCCTCAGGTAGCCACCTCTACCCCAACTCCAGTGGTAACGATAGCCCAGGCGCTGGTTACTGCTGAAAAACATGCATCCAAAATGGGTAGAGTGCCAGAAAGGGCTCTATCAGAAAAAGTGCGCGCTCTACCAATAGAATAAGACAAGAAGTGCACCATCCGAGACCGAGACCGAGTGCCAACGACTAGACGGACAATCAGAACACCATCAGCCAGCTTCGAGACAGCAGACGCCATACAACGATTGGTTGATATTGCTATCGAGGTCGGCAGTCAGGTCCTGGCTGACATTAGAGCCGGGACGGATCCAATAACCGGAGTTATGAAGGAACTGCGCCTCCTCTACTGGAACACGGATGGAATACCGGATAAGCTGCATGAACTCCGCAGTCGCCCTACAACAGAACATGCAGGTGATCTTGCCGGGAGAGACTAAACTCAATCCAAACACGCATCTAAAGCTGCCCATCTTCCAGATCTACAGGAGGGACGAGGTTACAAGGAGCCGCCTATGGAAGGATGGTGGTTCTAGTGAGGAGGGACATCGTCCATCAAGAACTATACCAGCCAGACTACCAACCGATGCGCTCTATTGGCATAAAAATGGAGGTGGTGACCGAGAAACTAAGGAGCAATGCAGCATACCGCCCGCCAGAGACTCCATTTTACTTCTTAGATGACCGGACGGTAATGGGAGGCACAACGTCTAGGTAATGGAAGGCACAACGTCTACCATCATCGCCGGGGACCTAAACGCCAAACACCCGGCGTGGGGATCTAGACTGATCAACCCGCCGGGTCATGACCTATATGAAGACGCAGAGAGGAATAACTACGAAGTTTTAGGTCCCGAAGAGCCTACACACGTTTCGACAGACCTACGGAAATGTCCGGATGTACTGGACGTCGTGCTCTCTAGGAACGTCAACTGCCCGATAGTGGCAGAGGTGCTGTACGACCTGAGTACAGCACCTCCCGATTCTGATTACCCTTGGCCTCAATGCGGTGACTACGCCGCCCAGAAACTTCAAGACAAGAGTTGACTGGAGGCTCTACCATCAACACCTGCAGGATAGACCTCCAGTCTATACACCTCTAAGCACAGGATTAACCAAGACCATCCAGTAGACCCTCAACGCGGCTTCTACGATCGTCCCGATTTCAGCAAAGAGAGACGATCTGCCGCGTAAGATATGCGTGCAGATCAAACGCAAGAAAGCGTTAAGGAAGCTCTCGCTGCCCGAGAATCACAACGCAGGTCAACACACTAACGGATGAACTGTCGATTGCAATCCAGGCCCACAGAAGAAGAGGCCTCGGAACGACGCATCTGGAAAGCGTAAGAGCATGATGCATCGCTCTTAAAATTGAACCAAGAGTTAAAACTAAAACTAGTCCTCCCGTTTGCCCGCTGACCAACAACATGGGCGAACGTTTTTACAATGCCAAAGGTAAAGCGGATATCCTAGTAGAGCACTTCAAGTAGCAATTTATGCCGAACCCAGCAAGAGTGGAGTTCAAGGAGCTTCATGGTCGGAAAAATAGCCGCGAGTTACTATCGTCGCCCGCGCCACCGTTTGCAGGAGAGTGGTTCATCTCCCCCGCTGAACTGCGGAGGACAGTAACCCGCTTGCAACCGAGTACGGCACCGGTGCACGAGGGGATCACTAACGCTGCATTCCGACAGCTGCCCAATAGAGTTCTAGTAGAGGTTGGTCGACTCTACAATGGGATATTGTGGACATCCACTTCCCGGAGGACTGGAAGAAAGGCAAAGTCATCGTCTTGCCGAAACCTGGGAAGGACAGGCGTAGAACTGCCAGCTACAGGCCGATCACGCTGCTACCGCACACAGCTAAACTGCTAGAAAGACGGTTGCTAAGACGCCTCCGCCCGTGCATACAACTTCTGGTGGAGCAGCACGGATTCAGGAGGGATCAATCTACAGCTACACAGCTGACCAGAGTGCTGCACCTACTTGCGGCCGAACATAACCGCAGCCGCCGTTCGTCGCTTTTCTCGACATAGAGAAGGCGTTCGACAGGGCGTGGCATTTTGGATTACTCTATAAATTCGAAGAACAGACCAGTATCCCTCCTGAAATGTTGCGGCTAGTGGCGTTATTCCTCGCATACAGGTAGTTCTACGTCTGCGTAGGTGCGTAGAGGACGCCGTGTCCGCAATAAGATCTATCAGAGCCGGCGTTCCACAGGGCAGCTGTTTGTCCCCAGTTCTGTACGCGGCTTATACTAAGGACATCCCAACACTGGCAGGACAGCTGCGTGAGTGGGTGAGTGGGAAGACGACGAGAACCTGGCGTTATATGCGGACGATAGTACCTATTTAACCTCGTCCAGAAGAGCCCACATCGCCACTGCCAGAATGCAGCGTCTGCTGGACCTGCTGCCACCATGGCTGGAGTGGAGGATGTTCGTCAATATAGGTAAGACGACCACTCTGCTCACTCGCCGCCTGAGAAATCTACCACCACTATTGACGCTCAGAGGCCAGAAGATCGTGTACGAGAAGGCTGTGACCTATCTTGGGTGCCGGATCGACAGGATGCTGCGCATGACCGCGCACGTCGACTTCGTCGTCTGCAAAGCCAGATGTGTGCAGGCGATGCTCCGTCCAGTCCTGACATCTAAATTACCGATGAAGACCAAAACCTTCAATTCGGTTCAAATCATCAATTTGGTTGTTGCACGGCGTCGAATTGTCTGTGGGTATTTCCCCGTTTCGCGTTTCGGTTTCCCGGCTCCGGCTTAGGCCGGGCCCGACACGTGGTAACATGAACGTGTACGCTGCGTGCCCTCAGGGCAATCGACGACAAACATCGATACATATGTACTACGCACTAGATTTCGCATCCCGATCACTCACTATGTTCAACTTTGAATGAATAATTTAAGAAAACAGGGTCGGTGATCGAAGAAGCATTGATCGTTGGAGAATATTGTTGCCGATCCGCGTCGAGCGCAAGAGCTTGGTCTCTTTGCGACATCAACTTGACATATTTCGGGAGACTTAGGTTAATTGGGCAATATTACTTAGACAGGTTGTTTTATTTTATTTCAAAGTTTGAGCCCCATTAATGAAAATCCCAGTTTTGACCTATAGATAAAATTAAAATATACCTGTGTTTTAGTAAAACTTACCTTCTTTAATATACTTATGGTACTTTAACATAATGTAATTTAAGTGCTTATTCATTCAATTAAACTCGTGTGAGGTATAAAACCCTCATAAAAATATTTATATCTCTGAAATCATGAAAGCTATCATAATAACAGATAAACTGTTTTATAGAAGCATTAGAAGTAAAACTGTATTGTAGTAACAGTTTAAAACTCGTACGTCTCACGACTGTGCATTAGGCTTCTCCAATGCTATGAAACCTTGAGAGCAAAACGGCGCTTGTATATTTATTTAAATAAATTCTAGAGACAAAACGCATGACCGCAGACAGTGCCGTGTATTCGCTGATTGGGTTTTAGAGCATTTGGCGGCTGACCCTGCTTCATGGTAAAAAAAATCATCTTCAGTGATAAGGCTCATTTCTGGTTGAATGGTTTTGTTAACAAATAAAATTTCCGAATTTAGAGCCACAAAAGTCCACGGGTGATTGATCTGTTGCCTCTACACTCCAAAAAGTCATTGTTGCGTGTAGAGTTTTGACCGGCCATATCTTCGGCTCTTATTTCTTCAAAGATACGCAATAAGCCGCGCTCAATGTCAATGACGACCGATATCTTACGATGATGAAAACAATTTTTTTTGACCTAACATAAGTGGTATGGACCTCACAATCGTACGGTTCCAACAGGACGGCGCTACTTGCCCTACTGCACAGGAAATATTAAATTTATGGGATGATAAACTCGAGGGCTTCGCATTAAAAGTAAAACTGTAATATAGCAGCCTACTTACTCGTATGCATAGAGGATACTCGTATGTCTCACGACTGTACACTGGGCTGCTCCTGTGTCATGAAACCTTGACGACTGACGGTATGTTAGGGACCTACGATACGTGGGTTTTTGGCTACTGGCGTCTTTGAAACATGCGACGATGATACGTTGGTGCTATTTTTAATGAACAACAGTAGGTACTAATTTTGTTGCCAAAGTCTATAGGGATCATGTTGGTGTGTTGTGTGGGGGCACCATCCGTATGATAGTTACAATGATGCTCATTGCTTCTTGCGGTATTGCGTCTTGTGATGTATCTGCTGGTGTGCTACGCCTGATTCAACGCATTTTTTTTGGTCTTTCTGGTCGTTGGAAGTATGTGGATGGTGATGTCTGCAGGAATTGTATGTGAGACCCTGGGATGGTGTAAGCCCGAAGATGGTCGTATGCGATGCTGCGATGGTTGTTTGGCGGGTCGCTATCCTCAATGTCGCTTTTGGTTTGACACACACCTAAGTAGCCTTGCCCAAGTCGGGTCCCTTCATTATAGGGCTGCTGGCTATTTGATCTCCATAATGTTTTATATAACAACATAATAAAGTATTTCTATAAATTTCCCATCTTTGAATGATTGAAGGTAACTTTGATTAAAACTACTTTTACGGATTTTATCGCGTTTATTTTACTTTTAATTACTTTTATTTTTAATTCCCGACGTTTCCGGCGCTTTCCAGCACCCATGGTCACGGAGGACTGAGAAGACTGACGTCTCGATGTCATTGTTAAACCCGGAGTACCTTCAGCTTTTTTAAATTATTTATGGTTCCGAATATGGGTAATGGAAAGCGCCCGAAACGTCGGGAATTAAAAATAAAAGTAATTAAAAGTAAAATAAACGCGATAAAATCCGTAAAAGTAGTTTTATTCAATGTATAGTGTTCGCGTAAATATAAGAAATCATTATGAAGGTAACTTGTTGGTGGGTGAGACAAACATGATCGAAAAATACATATACTCAACGTCAGTTACACAAACCCTTTCTGATGGCTGTATCTGCCGTAGTATTGGTTGGTGGAGCATATGTGTCGACGATTGTGTTGAGATTCTCAAGGCTGCGGCCGAAAGCTACGCAACGTGAGACCCCTTTCCCTTGAAGTGTGCAGTAGACTCATGACACGTTCTGCGGCCAGCAGCCGTACTGACCATGCAATGACCGTGGTGATGCCTTACATCATGTCCGCAGGAGCGGCGGTCTGACAGGTGGTGGCGCTCATGGAGAGCTTTTTATGGCCAGTGTGCCTATTGTTCGAAGTGTTACCTAAACCATGTGAAGTACCTTCACTGTGGCTGAATTTGATCGTAATTCGTATGACGTTTACACGCATTGACATGCCCGACTTCGGTTGATGTTTGTGCTTAAGCACTACCAACGGGCCAAGCCTTTCATTTTCTGGTTTGCCAGTTATTTTGATGTGGACTAAGGTCCAGTTCCCAACTTAACGTTCCTCTTCGGGGGGGGTTCGCGTTAGTTAGTTAGCGCTCACCGCACACGGCGCATTTTAAAATGTGGGCGAGCGAAGCCCTAGTATCGGATATTTATATATATTATATATATTGTTAGCCTTTTCCAAACGGTAAGGAATTCATTAATAAGGAACTGATCGATGTAATGTTGAATAGAGACGATTTAATGTTCTTAATCTTTAGCTTAAAATAATTAAAAGGCACTATCAACAGTTTCCCACTGCTCTGGATGAATATTCAATTCATCCTTCCAAGAGACACCTAAAAGAACTAAGTTAACTATGCAAACACAACGTAAATAAGGGTCCTTATTATGACGATCATGTCATGAATATAAAAACGGCCTGTAACTAAATCTTTAGAAAGATCAATGGGAAAGATCAATAAATATTTCTTTATTCCGGTCATGTAAATTTTACATAATTATAGACGACTACATTTTCATATTATATTGTTGAAAACCGTAATTAGTGCCATTAGCGCCATTTAGTGTTAGGTAGCAGAGCCAGGAGAGTTTTTCGAAAGTTCCATGCTAGAACTTTCCCACTGGCGCCATCTAGTATCGAGTGGCGGAACTGGGAGAGAACTTTCTACACCTAGGCGGTCGGGACCGTGTGCTGAACGAACATTGTGCGAACATTCTGGATGTTTCACTAAAGGAAGGAAAGAAAGGTCTTATATAAAAGCGTTAAGGACCGTGACCGAGGCAGTATTGAATTGGCAAATCAAGCGAAGACTTCGGAGCGAAATAAAGTGAACTAAATTATTAAGTGTGATTAATTATTAGTGTGTTTTAAGTTTTAATTGATGTTCGGTAATTAAAGTGTCAATTTTGGTAATTACAACTGCAGTTTTTATTGTCACGAACCCTAAGCTCATAACAATTAGTGTCAGAAGTGGGATACAATCATGCCGATTTTACCTAAAGACGACACGGTGGGTGTCCGTACCAGAAGTCAACGCTAGCAGGAGACCAGAGACGATTTGGTGGTGCAACGCCGCAGACGTCGGAGGGTCAGCTGCCAGCCACGGAGGTCGATCCGTCATCAGCTCCTACACTTGCAGTACCTGACTTAAGTGCTCTGATGATAATTCTGCAGCAGTTGCAGCGCGGACAGTAGGAACAGGCCCGTCGATTGGAAAAGCTGCTGGAGCGCGGACCATAATCATAATCATAATTTATTTGCAGAAAAGATGGTATATTACAGGTTGGTAAATTATTTAAGTCCAGCATATTTTGTCATAATGTTGACATACAAATATTTATCTAATACATTAATTACATTTTCACAACTAATAAATTAATAACATGTTTTCAAAATCATCATAATAATTTTATTACATTTAATTTAATTAAAATAATATGATAGCAGTTACTTAATTCATTTTAATATCGATTCCTAATCCTAATCATAAAATTTAAATATTCTTCAACAGAGTAGAAGCATTGCTCCTCAAGCCATTGTTTGACAATCCTGCGAAAACGTAACTTTGGGAGTGATTGAAACTCTGTAGGCAGTGCATTGAAAATTTTTATACACATAGCTGAACAATTTTTCCTATAGAGGCTAGTGCGATCATTGTCAATCTTTCAGTATGCCTCAAGTTTCTCTGTGCAGTATTTCTTAGCCTTGTGAATAAAAGTGTATTATTTTTAACAAAACATACCAAATTTAGGATGTACATACATGGCAGCGTCAAAATGTGTAATTTTTTAAAATACGGTTTACACGATGAATCTGGTTCCAAACCATTCATAGCTCGAATACATTTCTTTTGGGCTGTAAAGGCTTTAATAGCATCTATACTGTTACCCCAAAGCAAAAGACCATAATCGAGTGCAGAATAAATGTATGCATAGTATGCCGTTAGTAAAGTTTCATGAGATGTTATTCTTCTCAGTCTGCTAAGAAAAAAAAATGTAACTATTTATTTTAGAACAGACTTTTTCAACTTGGGCTTTCTAGTTCACATGTTTGTCCAATAATATTCCCAGAAATTTTGTTTCAGTTATTTCATTAACAGATTGTCCATTGCAATATATATTAAGATTATTATTCAATGTTCCATAATTACTAAATTGAATATAACATGTCTTTTCTACGTTAATGCATAAATTATTATATGTCGCCCACTTTGAAATATTGTCAATAGTATTATTAATATTACATTCATAGATGTCAATGTCAATGTTTTTTTCAGATGTCACAATAACTGAAATATCATCAGCAAATAATTTACATTTGTATAAAGTTGAGTCAGGTAAGTCATTAATATATAAATGGAAAATAATTGGCCCTAATACGGAACCTTGTGGAACTCCAAATGAATTTAATCTATCACTGGATTTATAAGAAGTTAATGTCTGTGAATTATCAATATTTGTTACTTCTACAAATTGTATCCTATTTCTTAGATAGCTAGCAATCCAATCTAGGGCAGGGCCTCGAAACCCCAAATTATCAAGTTTTTGTAAGAGTATTTTGTGGGATACAAAATCAAAGGCCTTCGACATATCAAAAACGATTGCTGTAACTCTTAGCTTATTATTTATAGCCTTAACAATTGCATCAACAAGATCATATCCAGCAAGTCTTGTATATTTATTATTTTGAAAGCCATATTGCTCACTTTTAATTAAATTATATTTCATCGTAAAGTCTACGATACATTTAGCCATTGCTTTAACATTTTAGATAAAACTGAGACTATACTAATCGGTCTATAATTATTTAAATTTTTAGAGTCACCCTTTGTATGTATCGGCTTAACAATTGACTTTTTTAAGATACTAGGAAAAGTAGTTTTTTTTAAATGACAGGTTTATTAGTCTACCTAAAACCGTACAACAACATTTAATAACATCCGTTGAAATACCATCAAAACCTTCCGACTTCGTATTATTTAATGTTTGAATTAATTTCAATACTTCATCAACAGTATACATTTCTAAATACATGATATTACACACTCTTAGACTATTAGTGTTTTGGCACTGATTACTGTTATTATTGATATTTGTTGATTCAATAAAGTGGTTGTTGAAGGCTTCAGCAATTTGTTGAGGATCTGTCATATAATTGTTACTTATACAAAATTTTTGAATTAAATTATTGTTTATGCAACAAGTCTGATTTTTTATTATATTCCAGGAAGCACGACATCTATTTTTTGATTGCTCAATATATTTATCATTATTAAGTTTTTGTGCTTGATTTATACAACGTCTTAGTACAGCGGAATAGATCATATACCTTATTTTATTCTGGTTCGATTTTACTTTATAGTAGTTAAACCTAAGCTTCCTCTTCATTGTACAGCTTTTCCTCAGTCCTTTTGATATCCACTTAGGTCGACGAACTCTATTATTAATACATATCCTAATTTTAGGAAAGCATAGCTCATTAAATAACATAAAAGTATCAAAGAAGTTTTGGAAAGCTACATTCAAACACAACAAATACGAAACAAATACGAACTTAGTCTTAGTACTTTTATTTATGGTTTTGAAAAAGAGGTATTCTAGATTTTCAAAGAACAAGTCTAGATCATGTATGTTACTTCTTGGAACTCTATATATACAAATAACTTTAATATTGTATTTAACTATCTGAATACCACAACATTCGAGGTAATGGTCCTGACCTATACTATTAACTTTCTCAAGTACCTTAACGCATAAACCCTTTTTGGCCAATATGCACACACCAACCCTTTTTGTTTTGTTTTTTCTACAATAAGAGGCAGCAAGATCAAAACCATGTAATCGAAGATTTTTTTCGCTACCTGCTTCTATAAAAGTTTCACTATCAGGAACCATATTTTTGCTATGCAGCTCAGTCAATGCAATCTCCTTTTTTCTCGAAAAACTCTGAATGTTTTGGTGGAATATTCTAAGATTAGAATCATTATTTTTTGTCACGAAATAACTTATCAGTGGATTTTTTAATTATTGCACTATCATTCAAAGTTTGTTCAATTTGATTTTCAAAGGTCTTAATTTTTTTTTCTATTTTTTGAAAATAGAATGGTATAGTGCCTTTTTTTTGGGAGCTGTTGAACCTTTTTGTTAGAGACTAGAACAGAACTTTTTATATACAATCTAATGTTTTCATAACATAAAAATTGCTTTTTATAGTCATTATAATCAATTAATAAATTAATTTTTTTCACATACGTTTTTCAAATAGCTATTTTCGTAATAATTAAAATAATTAAAATTCTTAAATATGTCAATATATCTAACATTTTCAAAATGCCTTGTCCATAATCTTAAATTGTAATTTAATGTTTTTTCATTCATATATGGATTATACAAAACAGGTAATAAAAGTACAGTCGCCTTAGATAATTTGTTGATTAAGATACATATTATGTTAGAATGTAGCCTATGTAAATCTTTATCATTACTAACGAAACCAACTATTACAAAGCCGTTTTCCGTTCATTTAACAAAGAATGATCATAGTTTAGTAATATTTCTTCACTAGTAGCTCCAGGCATTGGTGGTGTCAGGTGTCATTCCATTTTCCACATCTTGACATTGTTAGAGCTGAAGACAATCCACGTAGTTGGTCATCACCAAGAATAAAAATGCGATTCTTTTTGACAGACAGACTTTTGGACAGTAGGAACAGGCTCGTCGGTTGGAAAAAAAGCTGGAGCGTGGACAGGAGGAACAGGCGTTTGGGAGAGCAGCTCAAACGCGATAACGAATAACAGATGCTTCTCATGAAGGACCTTCATGCTACCTTCGGGAAAGAGATAAGGGAGGTGAAGGATATGGTTGCTCAACATGACAACGCCGCAACGACGCCTGTCGGAAGCTGAAAACCAAATCAACCAAGTGAACAAAGTAATGGCTGACATGAAGGAAACGCTGGACGAACTCAAACTTGGGGATGCAAATACAGCTCCCATAGTAGCTACAACAAATTCGCTACGTGAATTCAAAGTGCCGCCGTTCGACGGGACTTCTTCATGGCGGGCCTACAAAATCCAGTTCGAGGCTGTCATGAAGGCGAACGGCTAGAATAAAAATCAGACCATGACTGCTCTTACACTAGGCCTGCACGACCAGGCCTTAACTGTTCTGGAAGCTCTCGGTAAGGAAGTGACTTACGAGTAGCTCCTTGGGGCATTGGAGGCTAGACACGGCAACGCTCACCTGGAACACGTCTTTCGTGCGCAGCTTAGAGATCGTGTGCAACGCATCAACGAAAAGCAATGAGCCTTGATGTGGAGAAGCTGGTTCGAAAAGCATACCGATCTGTACTTGCACTCGTTGAAGGGAACCTGGTGCAGATATTCATCGACGAAATTCGCGACCTTGCAGTCAGAGCTGTTGTGAGGTTTGGGCACCACGATACACTTAACGACGACTTTGCACATGCACTGGAGGTGGAAGCCGTGCGGCAGGCTCATCGTTCCCATCGCGTCAGGGAGGTTGCAGCAGCAACAGTTCGCGACCGCAATAAGGGATACAGCCTTAGGTGCTATATATATGAGGAAAGGGGCCACCTTCGATCCAGCTATCCTAAGCGATCTGTAAAAAGAGAAAGTGATCGATCTCGAGAAGGTCGTCTCCAGAAGCAGCAGGGATACGAATTTGTGATTAAAATTGTGGGAAATCATATGGCAACGTAGATGCATTGTCAAGAAGACCTTGTCCTGAAGATTGCCAACATAGTACTAGGCAAGAGGGTAAGGAAGTGGTATCTGTTAGGATACTCAGGACAAACCATCTCAGCAACGAGTGGAAGGATATTCTACAACATACACAGCAGGAAGATCCGGACATATAGCTGTGGGGTAAGGGGCCATCTTCGATCCATCTGCCCCAAGCGATCTGTAAAAAGGGAAGGTGATCGATCTCGAAAGGGTTGTGCGGCTAACAGCACCACCCAGCAGCAGTAATACGACTTTGTGATTGAACACCGCAGCAGGAAATCGCATGACAACGCAGATGCATTGTCAAGGAGACCTTGTCCCGAAGATTGCAAGCACTGTACTAGGCAAGAGCGTAATGAAGTGGTATCCGTGAGGATGCTCAGGACAGACCACCTCAGTAACGAGTGGAGGGACAGCTTACAACATGCACAGCAGGAAGATCCGGACATCAAGCCGATTCTAGAATGAATGGAGGCCAGTGCTCCCAAGCCCGAGTCTAGCGATGTCTCAGCGATGGGTTCGACCATGAAAAGCTATTGGGCCCAATGGAACAGCTTACTGATTCAGGATGGAGTTCTCTTCCGTAAATGGGCAAATGGTTGGGGAGACAGCTGTCATTTGCAAATGGTTGTCCCCAAAGCTAAAGTACCGGATGTTCTACAGCTGTACCATAATGGTGGTTCCGGAGGCCATCTGGAAATTAAACGAACTCTACTGAAGATCCGAGAACGGTTTTACTGGGTCCTCTGCCGAGACGATATCGAAGACTGGTGTCGCAAATGTACAAGTTGTGCGGCTGTAAAGGGACCTTAGACTCGTAGTAGAGGTGCAATGAAGTTGTACAATGTTGGTGCACCATGGGAGAGAATTACCATTGACGTGGCGGGGCCGTTTCCGGAAATTGAAATTGGTAACAAGTATTCCATGGTTGTGATGGATTACTTCACTTAGTGGTCAGAAGTCTTCGCCGTTCCAAATCAAGAAACTTCAACTGTTGTAGATAAACTAGTTCGTGAGCCTTCTGTCGTTTTGGAGTTCTTTTAGAGATTCACAGCGATCAAGGAAGGAATTTTCAGTTTCAAATATTCCAGAAAACTTGCCGAGTTATGGGTACTCATAAAAGAAGAACAACTTCTTACGTGAGCATTCTGGATGTTTTAGTAGAAAAGTTCCTATATAAAGGCGTTAAGGATCGCGACCAAGGCAGTATTGAATTGGCGATTTAAGCGAAGACTTTGGAGCGAAATAAAGTGAACTAAAGTGTTAAGTGTGATTAATTATTAGTGTGTATTGAGTTTTAATTGGTGTTCGGTAATTAAAGTGTCAATTTAGGTAATTCAATCGCAGTTTTTATTGTCACGAACCCTAAGCTCATAACAATATATGTATATATATATATATATGAGGGGGGGGTTACAGTGGGTAGACACGTGATGGAGCAGTAATTGCTCTAGTCTGTGGTATCATCAGTCTTTAGGAACCAAATGCAATCCATTAGTGAAGAGGCTCCGGAGTGACTTCTGGTTGAGAGCCTCTTGGAACTTTCGGGCGACCACAGCGTAACACACCACAAACAGCAGTGCCGTGCAGACCAACCAACATTCCCTTGGAGATTTACACTGTAATATGCAAATAATGTAACCGAATATTTATTAACAATAAAAGTATGGGTGTTAACAAATGCAAGTCCGTGTAAACTGATATTACTGTACTGAGTGAGGTTGAATACTAAAATCGTATACATTTTGTATACGTAGTCAATACTTAGTGACATTTATTTAACTCGCTTATATTCATTAGCTTTTAGCGACGAAAGCTTAAGGGGCATTAAAACGAGCATTAACGTCCTAGTCGTTAACATGTAAGCCATCCGATTTGTTTTTATAGCCTTAAGGAAATGTAAATTTTTAATCGTAGTTTCGTTAACTCGTTAGTGGGTTACCGGCACGTGTCGTTCATTATCCTTTTAGAATTATGCACCGATACATTCTGCTATCGCAATTTTATGTTTATGCCATCCCAGATGTATGTCGTTTTAGGCATAGCTTAAAAGTCAAACTACTTGTTCTGAGTATAACTCAGGTCCTTGGTTCGAATCTTAGTAGAAATCCATGTTTTTCCAAGACTCAATTGATTTGTGAAGTGTCTGGATATACCGTAATACTAAGTCAATGTCCTTAACAACACGTCCTTCGATCGCAAAGCCGAAGTCTTTATTTATCGAACACGGCTAAGGCCATCACTATAATATCATATATGACAGTTTAGTTTGGACATTTGAATCAATCAAATTTGGTTCCCAAAAACCATGATAAATATATATAGGTATAAGAGTGACAAACGACCACACAGTCCACCTGATGGTAAGTGGAGGCTGAGTCCCATGGAAATTTTCATCTATCCTCGATTAAGATTCAATTTGCAGACGCATTGTCACCCCTGAGGACTAAGTTGGAATGCCTCGTTTGCAGTAAAAAGGGTTTCCGGTTCTCTACACTCACCACACGAAACACAGCAGCATTACGGTGCAATTTTACTCTGGTATTCTGTGAAAGGGTGGTCCCCCTCTGGTCAAGTTGACTCATTTGTTCTATAACTACAGTATAGCGTCAAAAGCTATCGATTAGAAAGTAAGTAACACATATTTAAAGATTTTTGAGCGGTTTTCAATCAATCAATAAATACATTCTTTATTGTACACCAATACATATTGAAACAAAAACAGAATTAAAAAATAAAGAAAGTGTTATCGCTCTGGATGCGATTTTTTCCAAACAAAACCTTTACGCAAATAATTCCATCCATTCAGTCCATAACAAGTGGTTATACATTACACAATAATAGTAAAGTTAAAATAAAAACACAACATGATGACTGTTGAGGAAATTAAGTAGATACAAAAAAGACGTGAATTATGATGGGACGTATTAGATTTTAAAGTAAATAAAAAGCTTTGAGTAGATTTTTGAAGGCATAAGGGATTTAGCACGTGGAATATGTAGAGGCAAAGAGTTCCACAAGCATACAGCTGTAACAGAAAATAATTTCTTGAAGGAGGATGAATATACTGGAGTACGAAGAAAAAGATTGTTAGAATGGTTTTAACTATTCGAAAGGCCTTATTCTAAAATAAAATCTTCGATTATTATCATTCCGAAATATTAGAAATTTTCATGAGATAGCTTGTGCTCTGCGTATTATGCGATCTCATAATAAGCGTTGATCATGAATATCTGGACGTTAGAACTTGGACACGGGACAAAGGACATCATAATTCGACCAATGTAAGAAATAAACACTTATGACTTGATATACTTACACTTATTCTTTTCTTTTTCATCGCACAAAATTTCAGTGTTAAACACTGATCTCTATCGTAATGGAAGGCCACGTTTGACAAGAATATTGGCGAATATAGTACCGAACGCGTCGCAACTTTGACGCTCCTCTACGTCGCCGGTGTAATATATTACCACTAGAGTAAAAGATACCTACAGTTATACCGTCATTTAACGTTAGCCATAATAAATAAAATACAAGTGGCTAATGGAAGATTTTTATCATCATCATAATTGCTGTATGCATATCAGCAGTTCATTATAAAATCCACTGCTAAACTTAAGTTATACATACAGCAATTGTATGTAGTATTACTCAGGTGTGTGTAGTATTACTCAGGTGTGTGTAGTATACTCAGGTGTGTGTAGTATTACTCACGTGTGTGTAGTATTACCCAGGTGTGTGTAGTATTACGCAGGTGTGTGTTGTATTACTCAGTTGTGTATAGTATTACGCAGGTGTCGGTAGTATTATTCAGGTGTGTGTAGTATTACAAAGGTGTGTGTAGTATTACTCAGGTGTGTGTAGTATTACTCAGGTGTGTGTAGTGTTACTCAGGCGTGTGTAGTGTTACTCAGGTGTGTGTAGTATTACTCAGGTGTGTGTAGTATTACTCAGGTGTGTGTAGTATTACTCAGATGTGTATAGTATTACTCAGGTGTGTGTAGTATTACTCAGGTGCTTTGTGTATAGTTTATTACGAAGCACCTTAGTAATACTACTAATCCCACCAAAACCATAAATGTGACAAGAGTGCCTAGTTCGCTACAAACGACGTTCGGGGTAGTTGTTGACGGATGCTAAGCTCCATAGCTGTTTTAAGAACGTTGTAAATTCCTATATTATGTCCTACGATTTTAAGGCGTACTTATTATGTATATTCAAAATTACAAACATGTATGTCTAACAGCTTTGAGCTATGACGGGGTTGGAAAGTGGCTTAAAATAGCTCGTGTAAACACAGTTACTAGACACCACAGGATTAGTAATTCATTTATGGAGCTATGTATACACTTTTACAAAAAAATTTTTAGAAAATTTACAAAATTTGTCAAGAAACAAGTTTAAATGTCTTATTTAATAAAAATTGTACAAAAGGGTTATTATAATGTCAAAGAATACAAAAATGAAAATAAACCCTTGGAATGAATCGATCGCAACCATGCTGGTTCTATTAAAATGCATTTACAAATTGTGCAAACTAAATTATTGTAAAGTGAAATATGTTTAAAAGAAGTCCCGCTGGGTTTCTTCCCGATTCTTCCTAGGATAGAGGTTTTTTCCGAACCAGTGGCAGATAAAGAAATGACTTCCAATACGTGTGACGTAATAATCTATATTGAATAAAAATCCTTCTATTCTATTCTATATGTACATAATGCCGTTGCGTCGGCCTTTTCTTTTCCGCACTTGGATAACATACTGCCGTGTATCTTGTATGTATTGCTACAATGTATTACAATACATTAGTAATACTTTGTAAACTACCAACAAGACATCAGATTTACACAATACAACGAAACCAATCGTTAACCTCTAATCAAAGTTAACCACCAGAGTTACAATTGGACTAACAATATCTATACAAATCTTTACGTGTACTCTCCAATTTTTACGTGGTAGAGCTACGCTGCAGTTATATTATTGTTGTAGCT
Organism: Parnassius apollo; assembly: GCA_907164705.1. Taxonomy (NCBI): domain Eukaryota; kingdom Metazoa; phylum Arthropoda; class Insecta; order Lepidoptera; family Papilionidae; genus Parnassius; species Parnassius apollo. The sequence continues at coordinate 6,443,429 of CAJQZP010001607.1, read as the reverse complement.
CAAATGGTTCGGCTTGACCGGGGTAGGACACGCTCTCACAGAATACCAGCGTAAAATAGCAGCTTGATGTTGCTGTGTTTCGTATAGTGAGTGTAGAGAACAGGAGACCTTTTATATTGGAAACGAGGCATACTATCTTAGTCCACAGGGGTGACAACGCATCTGCGTTTTGATTCTTAAACGAAAATAAATGCAGGTGTCATGATGGGCCACAGCATCCACTTACCAACAGGTGGACCGTGTGCTCGTTTGTCACAACCATTCTATAAAAAAATTGAAGTGTCGTTTCTAAAGTCAAAATAACAGCCTTTTACTACGCGTATGAAAGTATATAGATTACATATAACAAGAAAGAAAACAAATATAATTTTTTTTATATATTACACAATAATTGTAAAGTTAAAATAAAAACACAACATGATGACAGTTGAGGAAATTAAGTAGATACAAAAAGGACGTGAATTATGATGGGACATATTAGATTTTAAAGTAAATAAAAAGCTTTGAGTAGATTTTTGAAGGCATAAGGGATTTAGCACGTGGAATATGTAGAGGCAAGGAGTTCCACAAGCATACAGCTGTAACAGAAAATAATTTCTTGTAGGAGGTTGAATATACTGGAGTACGAAGAAAAAGATTGTTAGAATGGTTTTAACTATTCGAAAGGCCTTATTCTAAAATAAAATCTTCGATTATTATCATTCCGAAATATTAGAAATTTTCATGAGATAGCTTGTGCTCTGCGTATTATGCGATCTCATAATAAGCGTTGATCATGAATATCTGGACGTTAGAACTTGGACACGGGACAAAGGACATCATAATTCGATCAATGTAAGAAATAAACACTTATGACTTGATATACTTACACTTATTCTTTTCTTTTTCATCGCACAAAATTTCAGTGTTAAACACTGATCTCTATCGTAATGGAAGGCCACGTTTGACAAGAATATTGGCGAATATAGTACCGAACGCGTCGCAACTTTGACGCTCCTCTACGTCGCCGGTGTAACCATTAGAGTAAAAGATACCTACAGTTATACCGTCATTTAACGTTAGCCATAATAAATAAAATACAAGTGGCTAATGGAAGATTTTTTATCATCATCATAATTGCTGTATGCATATCAGCAGTTCATTATAAAATCCACTGCTAAACTTAAGTTATACATACAGCAATTGTATGTAGTATTACTCAGGTGTGTGTAGTATTACTCAGGTGTGTGTAGTATTACTCACGTGTGTGTAGTATTACCCAGGTGTGTGTAGTATTACGCAGGTGTGTGTTGTATTACTCAGTTGTGTATAGTATTACGCAGGTGTCGGTAGTATTATTCAGGTGTGTGTAGTATTACAAAGGTGTGTGTAGTATTACTCAGGTGTGTGTAGTATTACTCAGGTGTGTGTAGTATTACTCAGGCGTGTGTAGTGTTACTCAGGTGTGTGTAGTATTACTCAGGTGATTTGTGTATAGGTTATCACGAAGCACCTTAGTAATACTACTAATCCCACCAAAACCATAAATGTTACAAAAGTGCCTAGTTCGCTACAAACGACGTTCGGGGTAGTTGTTGACGGATGCTAAGCTCCATAGCTGTTTTAAGAACGTTGTAAATTCCTATATCATGTCCTACGATTTTAAGGCGTACTTATTAGGTATATTCAAAATTACAAACATGTATGTCTAACAGCTTTGAGCTATGACGGGGTTGGAAAGTGGCCTAAAATAGTTCGTGTAAACACAGTTACTAGACACCACAGGATTAGTAATTCATTTATGGGGCAATGTATACACTTTTACAAAAAAAATTTTAGAAAATTTATAAAATTTGTCAAGAAACAAGTTTAAATGTCATATTTAATAAAAATTGTACAAAAGGGTTATTATAATGTCAAGGAATACAAAAATGAAAATAAACCCTTGGAATGAATCGATCGCAACCATGCTGGTTCTATTAAAATGCATTTAAAAATTGTGCAAACTAAGCTATTGTGAAGTGAAATATGTTTAAAATAAGTCCCGCTGGGTTTGTTGCTGGTTCTTCCTAGGATAGAGGTGGTAAATAAAAAAATGACTTTCAATAAGTGTTATGTAACAATCTATAATAAATGAAAATCATTCTTTTCTATTCTATATGTACATAATGCCGTTGCGTCGGCCTTTTCTTTTCCGCACTTGGATAACACACTGCCGTGTATCTTGTATGTATTGCTACAATGTATTACAATACACTAGTAACACTTTGTAAACTACCAACAAGACATCAGATTTACACAATACAACGAAACCAATCGTTAACCCCTAATCAAAGTTAACCACCAGAGTTACAATTGGACTAACAATATCTATACAAATCTTTACGTGTACTCTCCAATTTTTACGTGGTAGAGCTACGCTGCAGTTATATTATTGTTGTAGCTCAAATGGTTCGGCTTGACCGGGGTAGGACACGCTCTCACAGAATACCAGCGTAAAATAGCAGCTTAATGCTGCTGTGTTTCGTATGGTGAGTGTAGAGAACCGGAGACCTTTTTTATTGGAAACGAGACATACTATCTTAGTCCACAGGGGTGACAACGCATCTGCGTTTTGATTCTTAAACGAAAATAAATGCAGGTGTCATGATGGGCCACAGCATCTACTTACCAACAGGTGGACCGTGTGCTCGTTTGTCACAACCATTCTATAAAAAAATTGAAGTGTCGTTTCTAAAGTCAAAATAACAGCCTTTTACTACGTGTATGAAAGTATATAGAGTACTTATAACAAGAAAGAAAACAAATATAATTTTTTTTATATATTACACAATAATTGTAAAGTTAAAATAAAAACACAACATGATGACAGTTGAGGAAATTAAGTAGATACAAAAAAGGACGTGAATTATGATGGGACATATTAGATTTTAAAGTAAATAAAAAGCTTTGAGTAGATTTTTGAAGGCATAAGGGATTTAGCACGTGGAATATGTAGAGGCAAGGAGTTCCACAAGCATACAGCTGTAACAGAAAATAATTTCTTGTAGGAGGTTGAATATACTGGAGTACGAAGAAAAAGATTGTTAGAATGGTTTTAACTATTCGAAAGGCCTTATTCTAAAATAAAATCTTCGATTATTATCATTCCGAAATATTAGAAATTTTCATGAGATAGCTTGTGCTCTGCGTATTATGCGATCTCATAATAAGCGTTGATCATGAATATCTGGACGTTAGAACTTGGACACGGGACAAAGGACATCATAATTCGACCAATGTAAGAAATAAACACTTATGACTTGATATACTTACACTTATTCTTTTCTTTTTCATCGCACAAAATTTCAGTGTTAAACACTGATCTCTATCGTAATGGAAGGCCACGTTTGACAAGAATATTGGCGAATATAGTACCGAACGCGTCGCAACTTTGACGCTCCTCTACGTCGCCGGTGTAATATATTACCACTAGAGTAAAAGATACCTACAGTTATACCGTCATTTAACGTTAGCCATAATAAATAAAATACAAGTGGCTAATGGAAGATTTTTATCATCATCATAATTGCTGTATGCATATCAGCGGTTCATTGTAAAATCCACTGCTAAACTTAAGTTATACATACAGCAATTGTATGTAGTATTACTCAGGTGTGTGTAGTATTACTCAGGTGTGTGTAGTATTACTCACGTGTGTGTAGTATTACCCAGGTGTGTGTAGTATTACGCAGGTGTGTGTTGTATTACTCAGTTGTGTATAGTATTACGCAGGTGTCGGTAGTATTATTCAGGTGTGTGTAGTATTACAAAGGTGTGTGTAGTATTACTCAGGTGTGTGTAGTATTACTCAGGTGTGTGTAGTATTACTCAGGTGTGTGTAGTATTACTCAGATGTGTATAGTATTACTCAGGTGATTTGTGTATAGGTTATCACGAAGCACCTTAGTAATACTACTAATCCCACCAAAACCATAAATGTGACAAGAGTGCCTAGTTCGCTACAAACGACGTTCGGGGTAGTTGTTGACGGATGCTAAGCTCCATAGCTGTTTTAAGAACGTTGTAAATTCCTATATCATGTCCTACGATTTTAAGGCGTACTTATTATGTATATTCAAAATTACAAACATGTATGTCTAACAGCTTTGAGCTATGACGGGGTTGGAAAGTGGCTTAAAATAGCTCGTGTAAACACAGTTACTAGACACCACAGGATTAGTAATTCATTTATGGGGCAATGTATACACTTTTACAAAAAAAATTTTAGAAAATTTATAAAATTTGTCAAGAAACAAGTTTAAATGTCATATTTAATAAAAAATTGTACAAAAGGGTTATTATAATGTCAAGGAATACAAAAATGAAAATAAACCCTTGGAATGAATCGATCGCAACCATGCTGGTTCTATTAAAATGCATTTACAAATTGTGCAAACTAAATTATTGTAAAGTGAAATATGTTTAAAAGAAGTCCCGCTGGGTTTCTTCCTGGTTCTTCCTAGGATAGAGGTGTTTTCCGAACCAGGGGTAAATAAAGAAATGACTTTCAATAAGTATTATGTAATAATCTATATTGAATAAAAATCCTTCTATTCTATTCTATATGTACATAATGCCGTTGCGTCGGCCTTTTCTTTTCCGCACTTGGATAACATACTGCCGTGTATCTTGTATGTATTGCTACAATGTATTACAATACATTAGTAATACTTTGTAAACTACCAACAAGACATCAGATTTACACAATACAACGAAACCAATCGTTAACCTCTAATCAAAGTTAACCACCAGAGTTTCCCCCCAGAGTTACAGTTGGACGAACAATATCTATACAAATCTCTACGTGTACTCTCCAATTTTTACGTGGTAGAGCTACGCTGCAGTTATATTATTGTTGTAGCTCAAATGGTTCGGCTTGACCGGGGTAGGGCACGCTCTCACAGAATACCAGCGTAAAATAGCAGCTTGATGTTGCTGTGTTTCGTATAGTGAGTGTAGAGAACAGGAGACCTTTTATATTGGAAACGAGGCATCTTAGTCCACAGGGGTGACAACGCATCTGCGTTTTGATTCTTAAACGAAGATAAATGCAGGTGTCATGATGGGCCACAGCATCCACTTACCAACAGGTGGACCGTGTGCTCGTTTGTCACAACCATTCTATAAAAAAATTGAAGTGTCGTTTCTAAAGTCAAAATAACAGCCTTTTACTAAATGTGTATGAAAGTATATAGATTACTTATAACAAGAAAGAAAACAAATATAATTTTTTTTATATATTACACAATAATTGTAAAGTTAAAATAAAAACACAACATGATGACAGTTGAGGAAATTAAGTAGATACAAAAAGGACGTGAATTATGATGGGACATATTAGATTTTAAAGTAAATAAAAAGCTTTGAGTAGATTTTTGAAGGCATAAGGGATTTAGCACGTGGAATATGTAGAGGCAAGGAGTTCCACAAGCATACAGCTGTAACAGAAAATAATTTCTTGTAGGAGGTTGAATATACTGGAGTACGAAGAAAAAGATTGTTAGAATGGTTTTAACTATTCGAAAGGCCTTATTCTAAAATAAAATCTTCGATTATTATCATTCCGAAATATGAGAAATTTTCCATGATATAGCTTGAGCTTTTCGTATTATGCGATCTCATAATAAGCGTTGATCATGAATATCTGGACGTTAGAACTTGGACACGGGACAAAGGACATCATAATTCGACCAATGTAAGAAATAAACACTTATGACTTGATATACTTACACTTATTCTTTTCTTTTTCACCGCACAAAATTTCAGTGTTAAACACTGATCTCTGTCGTAATGGAAGGCCACGTTTGACAAGAATATTGGCGAATATAGTACCGAACGCGTCGCCACTTTGACGCTCCTCTACGTCGCCGGTGTAACCACTAGAGTAAAAGATACCTACAGTTATACCGTCATTTAACGTTAGCCATAATAAATAAAATACAAGTGGCTAATGGAAGATTTTTATCATCATCATAATTGCTGTATGTATATCAGCAGTTCATTATAAAATCCACTGCTAAACTTAAGTTATACATACAGCAATTGTATGTAGTATTACTCAGGTGTGTGCAGTATTACTCAGGTGTGTGTAGTATTACTCACGTGTGTGTAGTATTACCCAGGTGTGTGTAGTATTACGCAGGTGTGTGTTGTATTACTCAGTTGTGTATAGTATTACGCAGGTGTCGGTAGTATTACTCAGGTGTGTGTAGTATTACGAAGGTGTGTGTAGTATTACTCAGGTGTGTGTAGTATAACTCAGGCGTGTGTAGTGTTACTCAGGCGTGTGTAGTATTACTCAGGTGTGTGTAGTATTACTCAGGTGTGTGTAGTATTACTCAGGCGTGTGTAGTGTTACTCAGATGTGTATAGTATTACTCAGGTGATTTGTGTATAGGTTATCACGAAGCACCTTAGTAATACTACTAATCCCACCAAAACCATAAATGTTACAAAAGTGCCTAGTTCGCTACAAACGACGTTCGGGGTAGTTGTTGACGGATGCTAAGCTCCATAGCTGTTTTAAGAACGTTGTAAATTCCTATATCATGTCCTACGATTTTAAGGCGTACTTATTAGGTATATTCAAAATTACAAACATGTATGTCTAACAGCTTTGAGCTATGACGGGGTTGGAAAGTGGCCTAAAATAGTTCGTGTAAACACAGTTACTAGACACCACAGGATTAGTAATTCATTTATGGGGCAATGTATACACTTTTACAAAAAAAATTTTAGAAAATTTATAAAATTTGTCAAGAAACAAGTTTAAATGTCATATTTAATAAAAATTGTACAAAAGGGTTATTATAATGTCAAGGAATACAAAAATGAAAATAAACCCTTGGAATGAATCGATCGCAACCATGCTGGTTCTATTAAAATGCATTTAAAAATTGTGCAAACTAAGCTATTGTGAAGTGAAATATGTTTAAAATAAGTCCCGCTGGGTTTCTTCCTGGTTCTTCCTAGGATAGAGGTGTTTTCCGAACCAGTGGTAAATAAAGAAATGACTTTCAATAAGTATTATGTAATAATTTATATTGAATAAAAATCCTTCTATTCTATTCTATATGTACATAATGCCGTTGCGTCGGCCTTTTCTTTTCCGCACTTGGATAACACACTGCCGTGTATCTTGTATGTATTGCTACAATGTATTACAATATACTAGTAACACTTTGTAAACTACCAACAAGACATCAGATTTACACAATACAACGAAACCAATCGTTAACCCCTAATCAAAGTTAACCACCAGAGTTACAGTTGGACGAACAATATCTATACAAATCTCTACGTGTACTCTCCAATTTTTACGTGGTAGAGCTACGCTGCAGTTATATTATTGTTGTTGCTCAAATGGGTCGGTTTGACCAGGGTAGGACACGCTCTCACAGAATACCAGCGTAAAATAGCAGCTTAATGCTACTGTGTTTCGTATGGTGAGTGTAGAAAACCGGAGACCTTTTTTTATTGGAAACGAGACATCTTAGTCCTCAGGGGTGACAACGCATCTGCATTTTGATTCTTAATCGAAGATAAATGCAGATGTCATGATGGGCCACAGCATCCACTTACTAGCAGGTGGACCGTGTTCTCATTTGTAACACCCATTCTATAAAAAAAATTAAAGTGTCGTTTCTAAACTCAAAATAACAGCTTTCTACTAAATGTCTATGAAAGTATATAGGGCAGCAAAAAATACTAATTTTAAAATTTTTGTCTGTATCTGTATCTGTCAGTTTGTTCCGGCCAATTTCCGAATAGAAACGACTATACCGATTTTGACGTGATTTTCACTGGCAGATAACTGACAAGGACTTAGGCTACTATACTAGGAACTACTACTACTACTATATTTGGAATGTTTTACGTCCATACCTTACGCGAACAGCAACAAAATTTCCTGTCATCCTGTTTGTTGACGGACATAAAACACACGTAACACTAAGTGTCAGTGAACTTTGTGCAGAATTAAAAATCATACTTATCGCTCTTTATCCAAATTCCACAAGAATTTTGCAGCCCGCGGATGTATCCGCTTTTAAACCGCTAAAAAATAGTTGGAAAAAAGTGTGATGGAGTGAAGAAGAAACAATCCATCTCAAGCTCTAACAAAATTGGAATTCGCACCGATTTTAGAAAAAGCCATTAATAGTTCTATTCATCCGGAAATATTGCAAAATGGTTTTAGGGCTGCTGGACTTTTCCCGTGGAATCCTGATAGTATAAACTTTGACAAATGTCTTGGTAAACGAGTAAAAAAGCAAAAGCAATAATAAAGATGTAGTTGCTACTTTTATTCAAAAAAGTACTTTTATTCAAAAAAAAGAATTAAAGTTCCGCGCAAATTAATTTATACCCATGATATCCATCCAAACGTTATAAATTCCACGCGGGCGAAGTCGCGGGGAAAAGCTAGTTTTTTTTTAAATGCTTTTCTTCCTGATGTTTTTTTACAGCATCCTTTATTTCTAATTAATTTTGATCTTTTGTTTATTCCTCTAGTTTTTTTAGTTTTTTTTTTAATTTTTTTTTTATATTTTTCTTATTTTTTTTTTACAATAATTACGTATTTTCAGTATTCTGTGTTCCGTGTCCGGGGAAAAGCTAGTGTAGTTATATAATTGAAGTGACAATAGAGTTGCAACCAACTTCAAACGAAGAAACCTACGGATGCGTTGTCACCTCTGAGGGCTAAGAGGAAACCTTACAGCGCGTATTTATATCGGCTCTCTACAAGACAAGGCAAGCAACAGTGTTCCGATCTAAAGGATGTATTAAATCGGAACACTGTTGCCTGCTGGGATAAATAGCTAAGAGCGTACATACCCAGACGGACTCTATTAAGAAGTCCTACCACTTATTAAAGGCGACTCCTTTATATTATACCATCTAGTACATAATATAAAAATATAATCTGACTTCAGTTATCATCGATTCTTGTTGAAATCTGCAGATGACACATGTAAATTCAATTGGCAAATAAGAAAATCAATAAAATTGTACCTTCGAAATATAACAAATGTTAAATAAAGAAGAGGAAAAAAATACTTTTGTGTTGATATTCTCATTTCTTAAGGTGGTGAAAGAAAATGTCAATGCTGACTACCGCATACTACATAATGTAGAGATAATAACTAATGGAAAGCAATTTACCTACAAAGAAAGAAAAACGACATTTATTAAGTACGACAAGCAATACTAGTTTCCGTAAGTTAATATAACATAAGAAAACAAATCGGATTAATTTAATACATAAGGTAAATAATGGGTTTAAGTCAAAATAAAGGGAGTATTTATTTTGTAGTACAGAGCTAATGTTCAGATGGTACCAACAATTTTGTTTGTTTCAAACGATGATAGTGGATGAGAACATTAATATATATTGAATTATTTAATAAATACAATCAATATACTATTATATTATTATTATTATTATTGACACCTTCACGACTTACGTCGGTTTTAATAAATACCCCGTCCTGCATCCCATAGAAAAAAAGGTATTTATATATCCCCATTAATGTGTTTTAAATTAATATAATGTTGTAGTTTTGTATAGTACTTTTTTTCCAATATTGAGATGTAATTTAATAAAAATTATTACGCAAATTAAAAGAGTCATTCAAGATGTATTTTCTATATTTTGTTCGTCTTTTCTCATTCTTTTCCTCCCTCGTCCTCGTTTTTGTCGAGAATTTAGTGACTGTTATATATTCGGATTATAATTTGTGTTAGATGAGTTCGGTGCATTTAATGATTGTTGTATGTCTGTTATGTATAATGATTGTTGCATGGTTTGCATGTGTTGTTCTTGGATGTTTAGTGAACGTTGTATATTCGATGTGTTTGTGGTGTTTATTGTATCCGTTGTGCTTGGTGACTGCTGCGTGTTAGATGACTGTTGGGTGATCTGTATATGTAGATGGTCCGGTTGATTATGTACAAATACGGTATCCCCTAGCATTTTAGTGAGTATAGTTGATGTGTGAATCGCTGCTTGTTTTTGAAGGATACTAATGTTAATATGGCTATCTAATTTATCTATGTATTTCCTAATACTTTTAGCTACAATTCCCGTTGCTCCTATTACTATGGGAATGATAGTTGCTCGTGTATTCCACAAACGACTGACTTCAGTTTTTAGCAGGTGGTATTTGCTTAATTTTTCAATTTCCTTAGGTCCTATATTGTAGTCTGATGGTACAGTTATATCTATTAAGAATGTTTTATTACTTGTTTTATCAACATATATCAAATCAGGCCTATTATGTGTTACAGTAATATCAGTTTGGACGGGTATTTACGATTTAGATCATTTTCCTTAATTTGTGGTCGGATGAGGGTTTCTTGCCACCAGAGGTTAGAAACTTCTATTTTGTTCTTTTTAGCCAGACACCAATAGACGTACTGGACAAGGTTATCATGTCGCTTTACGTAATATGTCCCTACTAGTTTGTCACATCCGGATATTATGTGTTGTGTGGTTTCATCTTTACAGGAACACAGACGACATTTTCCATCCACGGCTCATTTAATATGTCGCGTTGATGTTGCCGCGTATTAATGGCCTGATCTTGTATTGCAAATAGTGATGACTCTGTACTTGGAGATACCTGTTGCCTTTTAAGCCATTGATATGAAAGTTCTATGTCTATATTGGCCTAATCTAAAACTTTTTTAGGAAATTGTCCATGTTAAGGGCTTTGTTCGCCACAGTTCATTGTGTCTTTTAACTATTGCCATCTTAATCTCTTTATCTGTATATGTATTTTCTTGTGTTAAGTGTAATTCTCTTTCTATCTCTTGTGCTTCTTTTATTATTGAATATTTATCTCTATATGTGTCGTGTTGCATTATTATTTTAATGAGATAATCGCTTTCTGTTTTCAGATATTGTTTATATTTTACTATTTGTGCTTTATACATGTACTCTATATTTATCAGACCTCTTCCTCCTTGTGTTACAGGCAAGTATAGCCTTTCTATTTCTGCTTTTTGCTGATGTACCTTTTTAATTGCTAGTAATTTCCAAATGAGTAATGAGTATGAGTAAAGTAAAACCGGGACTGCGTATGTATTAATACCGTTTATCAAATATCGTGAGTTAAGGTGGGTGTTCAGTAGTTTCTTGGTTCCTTTAAAATATTCTTTAGTTATTTGATCTCTTATGATGCTGTGTTCTATCTTTCCTGATTCATGTATTCCCAAATATTTATATTTATCTCCTATTGTAAGTTGCTCAAAAGTTTCTGGGCTTAAAATAATATGACCCTCTCCTATTGCATTGCTTCTATACCCAGAACTCAGGTGTATTGTTTTGCATTTGTCTAGTCCAAATCGCATTCCTATGTCGCTTGTAAATACTTCCACACTATCCAACAGTAATTTCAAAGGTGATTGACCCAGAAACTGTCTTTGAGTTTATGTCCTTTCAGTTTGTATTTATTAAGTATACAGGAAAGTGGGTTAATTGCTAAACAGAATAACAATGGTGAGAGGGAGTCACCCTGGAAAATTCCACGCCTAACATAAATCGGTTTCGTGGTAACCGAATCATGTGATCCACGGGTTGTCATGATCACCCTCCATAGTGGCATAGCCAACTGAAGGAACCTTTTAATCATTAGTGGACATTTATAGACATCAAGGACTTTAAGAAGCCATTCGTGAGATACACTGTCGAAGGCTTTTTGATAGTCAATCCATGCCATACTCAGGTTTTTTTGAGCTTGATGTGCATCTTCATCTCATCCTTATTAACCATTAGATGGTCTTTACATCCCCTGGCACCACGTCGACATCCCCTTTGCTCTACGGCCATTATGTTATTCTTATCGCAATGGCTATACAATACGTTGGACAATATGGAAGTAAGTAATTTGTACATACTAGGTAAACATTATATTATACTATATTATATTATATTATATTATATTATATTATATTATATTATATTATATTATATTATATTATATTATATTATATTATATTATATTATATTTAATGGCTGGTGTGGGAGCGTCAAAGTGAGGTAATGAGTAACGATGGTGCGTGTTTTACTGTCAATGGGAGTTCATTCCATAACTGATCGGCCTGTATAGTAATAGACTTGTACATGTATTTAGTAGTGTGTAGTGACGTATTTAATTTCAAGCTACCACCACTATCACCTCATTAAGATCACCCACCTTGTTCTGAGACCCTAACGAATTAACTTTCTTAGTTACACACACGTGTCGTATAAAATTAGTAAGTAACCGTGTTATGCAGACGCGGTATAAGAATATCTATTACACTATATCGTCCCGTGGATGTCGTAAGAGGCGACAAAGGGAAACAAACCAGAAAATGCGTTGCAGCGTCGTCCTTAAAACAACGTTGCGGTCATCAAACTGCCTGTCAAGTTTCGCAACTATGGCAAATATTAAAACTCTAAAAACAATACTAAAACTTTGTTCCTCAAAATAGATTGAAATCTATGGACAGCAGTGAACTTTTGATAGACAGTAACGGTAACGGTTTAATAATAGGGTTTTTAAAATAAAATAAAAATATAAAAAGTATTTATTTGCCACAAAAAGTACAATATTCAAATTTAAATAGACAGCTTAAAGTTATGACAAAACGGTCTGTGACTCAGTTGTAACGGGAAACTCCATTACTCCTGCAATTCTGCGATTGCCCTTGCGCATTAACTATACAGGGACTTGGGCAAGTGATGAAACACATTCAATAAATAAATAAATAAAATTATATCACAGCCACATAGAGCCAGGGACTGTTGTTGAATCAGCCACTTGCGGCAACTTTGTCAGAACGTGGACGGAAATAGGGCACACCGGACTGGTGGTGGTAAATCGTTCCAAATTATAGCAACGGCTAATTTGAAACAACCCCTGGCTCCTGCGAGTCTAATCCTGGGTATTGGAAGCCGATGACATTTTTCTCTGACGTAAAGAAAACTTTTTTCAACAGCAATCTTATTATATAGATATCTTTGAAACGTGGTCTGATTCTGTTGGTATATAGAAGCCGAAAGTTCAATTACAGAAGTTGTACGAAGTATACGGCACAATTCTCATACTATTGGTGGAGTAGTTGTAGTTTCAATGGCAAAAAAAAATCAAAAATAGTACGAACATACCCCCTCCCCCATACATGAGGTAGGTACAATTTGGTCAAAGTTTGTACAATTCGGTCCGGTAACACAGTGGTAAATAGACAAGCCGCGGGTTCATATCCCGCACAACATACGTGTTTAATTTTCAATTACAAAAATAAGTTCGTTTAATATTATAAAAATTGACAAGCGTTTTATTAAGTGCAGAGATTTTAATTGCTGTGTGTCAGTGTCCAGAATGAATGATTTTCGATGGAATGATAGGCGGTAGGGTAAATATGTACATGTAGAGGGGTGTGTTGATTTATCTGGATAATGATGAGGGCGCGGGACGAGTGGGCGGCGGGACGAGAGTGCCGCGTGGAACTCGGAGGCGGGCGCAGGATGCCCATTTTACCACTTGTTCGGTGCGTAGCATGACGCTTCCCGCTTCATACAACGCGCGGACTCTCACCGTAAGCGTGCTCGATCTTCAGTGACGCGGGCAAAACAAATCCCAACGAGAAATTTGTTCTTGAGTGACTGGTGTAATATGTATTTATTTTGCAACAGGACTTCAGTGTAATTTTATATTTGTTGCATATTAAAGTGCTTGTGGTGGTCAGATTATTCCAAAACTTAGAGATAGATAAACATGAAAATTTTTCTCTCCTAAAACTATTCCAAAAAATAAGTGGTTATTGGATTAAGTGCAATTAACAACTAATATTTATTATGACTGACAAATATGTGGTAAATTCAAATTAGCGGCAATGAATATCAGGGTGAAGAATCACGTCCAGGCGTCGGAAAAAAACAACAGAAAACGCAGGGTAAGTTTTTTAAAAGTAAAAAAAGCTTAGTTTTATACCCTTTGATCACCTTTATTTAGTAAAAACCTAAGTTAAGGTAGATAAAATTAATTTGCATAATATTAAATTATGTATGTACTTACAATACATAAATTTGGACACGGTAGGACACGGAAAGTGTGATAAAATCAACAGAGTACCTATTATTATTTGACTAGTAATATTCGAGATCATAATTATATAGGGATATAAACGTCATTTTGTGACATTCGATGGGGGAGTCTATGTTTAGCTGTAAATTAAAAAAGTGACTTCCAATGAGTATTATTTTTAATCTATATAGAATAAAAAGTTTCTGTTTCTGTTTCAACATTGGACTTCTAATGGAATGTAATGATGATGATGATGATATATATGACAATAGAAAACATTTTGTCGCAACAATAAGTGTATGACAGATTTGTTGCAGGCGATTTTTTAATTGGTACTTAAAATTTAAAAGTTTTTTCTTCATTGGTCTTAATTTTAACCCTATTCTTTATAAATCCAATCCAATTAAAATGTTGTATCTCCGCTTCTAGAAACAGTTTATACCTTCAAAAATTATGGTTGCACTTCGAGCATCGAATTTGCCTTTTAAAGTTATCTAAAACGTAAGCAAATGTTTTCGTAAGATAAATTATGTAGAGTTTGTTTACTTTAGCGTGGGTAATTAATAAATTTATTAAAGTCGCTAATTTACGTAGTAGTTGTAACTTAAATGAAAGTATTAGTTCAGTACAAGTACGGCCTTTTCATAAATAAGGCATTCTGAGTATTATAACCCTAATGAATTGGGAGCTGAAGTGATCAAAAGTCTCAAATAATATCACTGCCTTTGTGAACGTTTTTAAGTTCTTTTTTGTTAGCATTTATATATATTATTAGTTTATTTTAATGTCATAGGGTTACATAGTGATAAAAATATTGGTACAAACATAATGTATTTTTGTTTTTACGTGGTAGAACCGTGCTGCAGCTATAGTATTGTTGTAGCATGAATGGGTCGACTCGACCGGGGAAAGATCATGCTTTCACAGAATACCAGCGTAAAATAGCAGCTTGATGCTGCTATATTTCGTATGGTGAGTCTAGTGAACCGGAGACCAGTTTAACTGGAATCGAGACATTTCATCTTAGTCGTCAGGGGTAACAACGCATCTGCATTTTGATTCTCAATCGAAATTAAATGAAGATATCCATGGGCCACAGCATTCACTTACCATCAGTTGGACTGTGTGCTCGTTTGTCACCCTTACTCTATTAAAATGTATGTAAATATGTGTTTTTGGTTATTAATAGCTTTCAATCAATTTTAAACTTTCCAATTTATTTGAAACAAGATCCTAAAACACGAGTTCGGTAGAGGAGAATGTTTGAAATAATTCATTTTTATTAAAAATGATACACACTGTTTTAGACGGTAGAGCCAAACGGCAGCTACATTATGGCTGTAGCACAAAATGGTCAGCTCGACCGGGGAATGACCGCGCTCTTACGGAATACCAGCGTGAAATAGCAGTTTAATGCTGTCATTCTGTACGGAGAGAGAACCGGCGGTCGGTTTTTCTGGAAATCAGGCATTTCATCTTAGTCCTCAGGGGTGACAAAGCATCTGCATTTTGATTACTAACCGAGGATAGATGTTGATATCTATGGACCATAGTATCCACTTAACATCTGGTGGACTGCGTATTCATTTTTCAACCTTATTGTATATAATAATGTACTAAATTTTCTTGTGTATAGGCGTTTTACATATATACATTGTACATGGGCAAACATTCTTTTTTATATAGGATAGGGTGACAAACGAGCACACAATCCACTTGAAGGTAAGCGTTTGCTGTGGCCCATAGACATCTACATCTATCCTCAATTACGAATCAAAATGCAGATGCGTTGTTACCCTGAGGATTAAGATGGAATGCCTCTTTTCCAGTAGAAAGGATCTTCGGTTCTCTACACTCACCATTCCAAACCCAGCGTTAAGCTCTTCTTGTGGTTCATCTCCGAGCGACCGATTCGTGCTAAGACTTTACTACTAATATAGCTGCAACATGGCTCTACTTTATAATCGGAACAATTATTTGTCGGCTATACAACACATTTTCGATGCGAGATTCGAACTTGGAAACTGCAACGCCACTTATACGGCATTAGCACGCCCCTATGAATTATTATTTAAAAAATGATAATATTTCAGTTAATGTAACGTTAACATATTCGCGGTGCGGTGGGTAAAGGAAGTTATTACCCCATCCTGTTCCCTTCCGCGTATCATGATATCATCTCGAATTTATAACAGATATAAAATACTCAGACTCAGAGAGATGAAGTCAAAGTCGGTCAAAGATGCGAGTAATCCAGTCTGCAATTTCCAATTCACCTACCATACGTTTTACGATGTACGATGACGTACTATAGGGAGGGGATGTTAACGATGATGGCGACGAACTATTTGTATATGAAATCATCCTACCAACCATATATATATATATATAATATATATATATATATATATATATATATATATCTTCGATGACCTTTTTTACCGTCTGTAAAAGATATAGGGTGTAACATGTAAATGGAGATATAGAGAGATATAGATGTATATGATTTGAATTTCGATAGATTTTAATTCATTTATTTATTTCTCTCTGGCTTCACATGTTACAACCTATTTTTTTCCAGACGTTAAAAAGGTCATCCAGCATATGGTTTGCTGAATGTTATGAATATTTTCGTTAGGCATATCATTCAATCGAAAGTCCGCGTCGTAATAGACCGAGATCTGCTGAGGAGTTAAAACATTTACTGAGCCAGATCAAGAGTAAAGGCGGTAAAAAATGTGAATCGCACCCAAAAACAACCTTTAGCAGCTTATATCAAAGATAATGAAGTTGCTAAATTAACATTTTGTCTAGAGGAATAAATGAACAGTAATTCGAGCTTACAACCGCAACTCCATCAATAATACAGCGGGTTAAACCACGGTATAATAATCATCATCATCAGCCCGTAAACTCCACTGCTTTACGTGAGCCTCCCATCGCAATACCAGGCATCTCGCATGACCCTGCTGTCCACAAAGTTATCATATACTGTCGTCTCTATTTATCAGAATTCTTAAAAGTTTTCTGGCATTTTCCACAGTCACCATGTACAACATCCACTGGTGGAAATGGGGTCACAGATTCATGCGTCGCCACCACACGGCACCAACTTCCACGTTACAACTACCCAGTAACTGAAAGCCAACAACTGCGCAAGAGACGTCGTGAGTACAGTAGCGCAGTGGCTTAGAGTTGACTGCGGGTTCAAACTCTGGACAAAACAAGTGTTTGTATGGCCCACAAATAATTGTTCCGAGTCTGGGTTTTTGTCCTTGTGCAGCATACGTTTGTAGGAGTAGGAGAGAATTTGCCTTTTTTCATACGTGTGGTATGCGACAAGATGGGAGAAAGGCTGAAGCCCATATTCAGAGAATATTTTAAGTTTAAAGTGTGTAAGCTAAGGGTCAGTTCACACAGAGACGCGACGTGAGCTTAAAGAGCGCCAGTGGTTTCGCACCGCGCAGCACGCCGTCGCGAGACGCATCGAGACGTCGCGAGGCGCATCGTGAAGTCTGGCTGCAGTCTGGCTGGCAGCGTACCGCTCTTGCACACTGCACCTGCCGACGCAGCACCGCTGCATCGTCATACGTCGCGCTACGTCGTAAGGCCTCTCGAGGGACAGACACAATAAAATGTGTATCTTTTTGTGTAGTAAATAAGGTTTTATTTTGTATCACTATTTTATAAAGTGAGCGCCGCGTTTCGTCGCATCATGTCTCGGTGTGAGCTGACCCTAAGGCTTAACCCTAATTTGTAATATTAAATACAAGGGGTAAATTACCAAAAGTTTTACGTAGTATAGTCACGCTGCAGCTATATTAGAGTTTTAGCATGAATGGATCGGATCGACCGGGGCAGGACCACGCTCTCACAGAATACCAGCGTAAAATGGCAGCGTAATGCTGCTGTGTTTCGTATGGTGAGTGTAGAGAACCGGAGACCCGTTTTACTAGAACCGAGGCATTAAATCTTAGTCCTCAGGGTCGATAACGCATTTTGATTCTTAATTGAGGATAAATGTAGATGTCTATGGGCCACAACATCCACTTATCATAAGGTGGACTGTGTGCTCGTTTGTCACCCTATCCTATAAAATATACATATCAACCGGTGTTTTTGCAGAAATGAGGTTTTGTTTGTAGAATAGAATAACTTTCTTACCAAATAGGTTGTTAGCTTCACTGGGTGCTAGAACTCTTATGCTAAGACTCCTAGCGAAGTCCTAAGGGTTTCTTTCAGTTAACCTACAGATCCGATGTACTGTGGAATCCTTTGTCCGGCTGTGACCTTCAAGAATGCATTGTCAATGAAATTACTTATATCATAAAATCTCATATTATGTTGATGTAGCGGTTTAAAAACACCTATTTCATACCATTGTAAGAATGTGCCAGCAAAAGGCGAAATTACTACATTCCTTGCCCACACATTTTTCTCTCTTTTAAATCATTTATTTTATAATTATTTATTATTTTTACGCGAATACTATAAAACTTTACAGCTTTTTAATTTAATTCATTTTTAATTTCTGATGATTTGAGTGCTTTTTAGCACCGTTGGTGCTAAAAGCACTTGGTGCTGTAGAGCACTCGAAACACGGTAGGGGGCTGATGTTAGAGATAACCCGGGGCTACCTTCATTTAGGACAGTACATCGATGAAGCGTTAAACGTCGCTACAAAGTAATATTCAATATTCCTTCCCACTATATTATCATCACTTAGACCCGATAAGTGTTGCCACACCCACCACTTTTTTAAACATGTTTATGACAAAATTATTTAATGGAGCAATTGTTTAGGGCGACATCTAGTGTATATACGATATTATCATCAAATAAGCAAAAAGAATGTAAATGTGAATTTTGACATATCTAATGTGACCAAAGTAACTTGCGCTCTGCTCTTCTTAACTTTTACTGCTTTATGTAAAGTCTAGGTTATTAATCTTGACCACCGCCTGGACTAAAGAAAGATTCTCCTCTAAATAATCGTGAAAAATAAAGTTAAGTTTGCAACGTGTATTTAAAAGTGTAAGTAAAAGTTTCAATAAAATGAACTAAAAACTGCATAACATCCAACTATTGTCTGTTGTAGTTTCTTTGACATGACGACGATCAAGTAGTGTTGTGTAATAAATCATGGAATTATTCTTAAACCAAAATTAAGTTATTTGGAATAATCTGGGAATAAATCTTAGTTTTCGTAGACGGAATAGGCTAAGAGCCACGTATTATTTCATAAGTTCATAACTTTTAGTGTAGACAATCACGTAGGTAAGTACAATAAAATTTTACATTAAATGTATGTATGTGCTTAGATCTTTTTTGTAGTTTGTTGTTGTATGTGCTAAGACAACCATAGAAAATATCTTACATGCGTATTTATGGTATGGATGTGATTTTCATGTATCTAGAGAACGACGAATATATGAGAAAGGAAGGAAGGAAATGAAAGAGATGGGCAGCACCGTTTCCTTGATAACTAAAAAGAAACTGGCGTTGTCCGACCGATTGCCACGCTGTTCGGAAGAGGACTTTTGATAGCCTGTAATGGATGGATCGATGGATCGATCCAAAATATGTCACTAATAATGCAAAGGAAACTCATTATAACGAAAGGAATAAATTGCAATGTCACATTAATAATTTACAATCATTAGCAAATCACTACTTAGTTCTCTTCAACGATTAGTAACGAGTTTATCGAAACGTCTTTGTTAAGTCAACATCCCAATATAACCTCTCGCCTGTTATTAGAGTAATGAATTACCTCCGTTCAGTCACTAGTGTTGCGCTGATCCAGTGGCACAGTTCTCAATCTGTAATGGATACGCATTACGTCCTGATTCCAGATTAGGAATAACAATACTGTTCGCTTTACTATGATGAATGTATTTTGAGTGTTATTGTCAAGTGTGATTAAGAGATGTAACGAAATATTTATGTTTAATACTAGTGTCCATGCTTGCAACTCTGGGAATGGCCGAATAAAAATGAGTTTGCAAGACAGATCAGAATGTAATTACCATTATGTTTACTTATAACTATATTTAGTTATAGTTTTTCACCCTCATTCAAGTACTCGTAGTTCACGCTTACTGTTGCAGAGTACGTGGAACTTCTTTCTTCTACACATTCGCCGTGCTCAATCTTTTTTCTTTTCTTTTGAAAATCTACTCAAAACTTATAATACTTGGAACTTTTAATAATATTTTCCCATCATACTTCCCGTCCTTTCATGTATATATCGTACTTTCCTCAACTGCCATCATGTGATGATTTTATTTATATTTTTCAATTTAATCCTATAATATATGTACATCTCCCTCATGGCCTTCCTATGTGAATAATTCACAATTCACAATGAAGTTGTCTGAAAGAAACAGAACGATAAGACTATATATTCTATTTATTTTTGTTTCAATGCGAATTGGTGTAAAATAAATAATTGTTGGATGCATTACAAACTGCATTAAAATAGTTTATAACAGCTTTCATCCTCTATATTTTTCCTTATGGATGGAGTATCCAAAATCCTTAAACATATGTTACTTAGTTTCTAATCTTTTGGTAAATCAAAAGTTGAAGCTAATCAAAAGATTTTTTTAATTTACCTTAAAATTATAGAATTGTCAAATATACCAAAACACGTGTCTCCATACAAATTTGAACATCCTGTGATAAAAGATAATGAAGTGTCTGTTTTTAATATAGAAACAAATACCTTATATTTAACTGAGGGTGTTCTTTGCATGCCGTTAAGGCGCAAAACCATTTTCCAAAATATTTGCCTGGCTGAATCTTTTGTAATGAAACTTCACTAACAGGTGGAAAGCAATGCTAGATGTGATCTAGGCTATAACATCGAGAAATTAATAAAATAAATAGCCTTTGATTACCTTTAATCTAAATAACGCTACATTAATCAATCTTACCCGGGTAAACCAGGGGCGTGTCGCTAGTATTATTGTATTATAATAAAAGTAAATTGTTTGGGAGCCATTCAAATTGTTATTTTATATTGTGTATTTCGATTGTAGACGGTAGTAGATTTAGTCGGTTTAAAAAAATTACATTTATAAACGAAATTTACTTTCTTACGTCGTTCTGTCTTCTACATTGTTACGTCTTTGTCGATAAAGTGAAGATATTTAATTTTATTTCCTTTTATAGCGCGAAAATTATTTCTAAGAGAGTCATAGAGCAATTGGTTCACATGTTCTAACGAAATATATATTTTTTACTTCTCAGTCAAACATACGTGCCGGTGGGGATCTGACTCGGCCCTCTTTATTTTACAGCAAACGCTTTGGCCTAAATAAAAAATCTAAATTCCGGGAAGATTTTTAATCTATATATGATTTTATTCCTCCCTCTCTCTCCCACCGCCGGTCCACCATACAATTGGTGGGTCTCCATCTCTGTTGTCGATATACCACGCATTTGAATCAAATGATTTACTTTCGTAATGCGAGTACATCTACAATCTGCGTAACTTCAAGCCAAGAGTGCGCATGCTGAATAGACCTTTGGTACGCTAATGGTCGCCACACACGGTCAGTTCAACTGATCAGTTCAAACTAAAACTGTTGATATTTTTTTTAATATTGGATTTTCGATGTATCGATAAATAAACTTATATATAAAACTCCGATATTGATATATTTATGTACTGTCTCACAGTGCGATTTAACATTCTAGGGCTTCACCACCACTTACCAACCGGTAGGATTGTAGTCACAAAGTTATAATAATTTAATAATTCGGCTTGACAAAATTAAGATTTTTAAGGCAAAATATCACTGTACTATGTTTTTAATGATGAATGAATGAAATTAATGAAATTACTCTGTAACTTTCAAACGTTAACTTTGAGGATAATCTTTTTTAATAACAATAATCACTGTCATGTTACAGATATTTTCAAAAAGTCAATGATCTTAAAATTGTCATACACCACATACTATACCAACGTAATATAACGCCAAAGCATGCCGACTGAATTTCCTCACTGAATGATTAATAGGTCTTTGACCACAGTTGCGAACACCAATACTGAACACAGTTCCTTTGGAAATTACAGACGAAGCGCTAGTCTCAGCAGCGAATAGCACAAATACAATTACAAAGTAATTTCTCTTATATTTTCTCTGTATGTAAATGTAGATCAAATTAACTTGGTCTAGGCTTTTGTGAAAGTAATAAAAGCCACATATATACGACACATGTGAGCTCAGATGGTTAGCGCTCGCTGTAAATTTCACAGTACGCGAGCAAACCGGGTTCGATCCCCGCCGGCACCAATGAAATTGTTAATTGCAATTTTAAGTGCTGATTTACCACGTGCTCGGTGGTGAAGAAAAACATCGTGAGGAAACCTGCATGTCTGAGGAATAAGAAAAAAAATATTTCGAAGACGTGTGAAGTTCGTCAACACGCATTGGGGCAGCGCGGCGGACACTTCCTTGCCCTAAAACCCTCTTAGAAATGAGGGGAGGCCTGTGCTCAGCAGTGAGGCGTATATAGGCTGTAACTTTACTTTACTATATATACCAAATAAATAAGGTAACAAATCGTATTTACGACCCTGTTCGTCAAACGTACCAACTATAACTTTATATGTACTAATTATTATATTCATCTTTAACATTACCAAAATTAATCATTGACAAGTGCACTGATAAACAAAATCTTCCCCCATGGAATGCCACAACGCACGATCCTAAACCACTTGCATGTCTTACCAGGTCGTTTCTCCATCAGAGAAATCGTCTTACCTCTAGTCTAGTCTGTAATTCTAGATGCTAACTTCCCCATCAGTTGCTGGTCCGTTGAGTTACATTGTCGGCCTATTACCACTTCAGCTAACTGAGAAAGCAACACCGTCCACAGCACAGTCCTCTTCTTAGCTTGTTGAACGAGTTTAGCTTCCTCGTACGGCCAGCAGTGAAGGACGGGGTCCTTCATAGTTTTATATTCCGTTACTGACATCATTCACTGGTTATATAACCTTATTTTAAGGTTTTGAGAAAGAGAAATGGTCTGAAGGTAGCGACAGTTGGAAAGCGAGGGAGAGAACGATTTTGTAACCTTTTTTTTAACTGCATTGCAATTGAATTGATTGCAGGTGTCCATGAGTTGCAGTAACCACTTGACAGTAACTTCGTACGTCACTTCAATTGTAATAATTATATGTCGCAATCTCCAGAACGCTGCCGAACCGAGCTGTAGGTACGCATCGACCTACAACTTTTGTATTTTGTACGTGGTGGAGCTACGCTGCTATATTATAGCTATATTATAGCTATATTATAGTTATAGCACGAATGCGTCGCCGCGACCAGGGCAGGACCACGCCCTCACAGTATAACGTAATACTGCTGTGTTTTGCATGGTAAGGGCAGAGAACTGCAGACCCTTTTTACTGGAATCGAAACATTCCATTTCAGTCCTCAAAGGTGACAACGCATTCGCATTTTGATTCTTAATTTACAATGAATGTGGATGTGTATGGGCCACAACATCCACTTACTATCAGGTGGACTCGTTTGTCACCCAATGCTATAAAAAAATCAATTGACGTCTTGCTCGAAGCTGGCCTTAGCGATATTTATTAATATTTACACCTTTATTGATTCGGAAAATAATAATATTAACTTTATTTATTGGTAACCCTACTGCATGCTGTGGTAACATGAAATAGATATGTTTATTTAGTAGTCATTTTGTAATAATTAATCGGTTTATCAATATCTGACACTAGAGTCGCGTAGGTCCCTAAATTTATATCCACTAAGTCTCAGTAACTATAAACAATAGGATTCTAAACTATTTTATACTCCCAAAATGTCAATTAAATAACAAATCGGATAAACAACGTTTTGGACCAGTTATGTATAGAGCAATACGGTCTACCGGCGGATCGGAGGGGGATCAGCCCTACGCAGGCGTACAATAAAATTATTTGCAGTCATATTGCTCACTAGACTATGGTATATTATTTATGCACTAGACTAATTCTAGTTGCGCGGCTTAACCGACGTCCTACAAAAATGCCGAATTGCTCAGTTTTTTGCTGCAAAAAGAGATCTGTAAAGTCAAATTTACAAAAATATGGCGTTAATTTTCATATACAAGTAATTTTTATCACATTATTGCTATTCTATTCCTTTTAAACTTAAAAATTTAAATAATAACGGTCGCGTTGTTTCGGATTAGTTTACTTACCAACACAGGCCGATCGCCTTCATACAATATGCAGATCGGTCGAGCGACGAACGACGACCGAGTCTGCATCCGGATTGTCGCTGTCACTGATCGATACTGTTATAATGTACATTATATCTATGTGTGTGTGTTAAATTTATAGTTTATTGTTTTATTTGTTATTTGGGCGTTTCTTAGTGACAAACGATTGTTTTCGTGTGCGCAGATTTTCCCCGCAAAAAATGACAGAGTTTTGTATCTGAAAAAACTGTGGCTACATCTCCACCGGTTCGCCGGCGGCTCGTGATTTCCTATGAAATTCCATAATGGCATATAGTTTTCAACATATAAATTACTATTTCTCTAGATGTTACAAAAGGCTGCAGAGTCTCTTCACAGTAACATGTTGACTAATATCTATAACAACCCTAAAACAGTAAGTACGTGTTTATAGTTTAAACATTTACTGCTTGCAACATTTTTTATCAATATATTAAATATATATATATTAATATATATATATATATATATATATATATATATATATTTACATACTATAATTATATAGCTCACATAACACGAAATCATATCATGAAACTATATCTTTTTTCAAAGGGTGTTCAAGAAGTAATTACTTTAACGAGCATTTGCTTGGGGCTTTTCGTATGTCTTCGGGTAAGGAATTCCAGAGTAGAGTAGCCTGAACAGTAAAGGATTTCCCGGAGAATCAAGTGAAATGAATTGGAATACTAATTTTATGATTACACGAGGACCGTAGAACGCTGTCATGAACGCTGAAAAAAGAAATTGAAATCTTTCCTTAAGATATAAAGAAGCTAGGTAAGATAGAAAAGAGAACAAGCAAAATTCTAAAGTTGCGTCTCTGTTTGACTGTGAGCCATTTTAGGTGATTAGGTTGTAGAGAAACATATATATATATATATATATATATATATATATATATATATATATATATATATATATATATATAATATTAACATTATAATAATAGGTATGATATCAATTTTTTTTTATTAGAAGACTGTAATTGTAGAAACATTTCGCCCCGTGGGCCTAGTAAGAGCCTTATGTCTTCGAAATATTTTTTTTATTTCTCAGTCATGCAGGATTTCCTACGATGTTTTCTTTCACTGCCGAACACGTGGTAAATCAGTACTTAAAATTATTGCAATTAACAATTCATTGGCGCCGGTGGGGACCGAACCCTAGATGCTCACGTATTGTGAAGTTTACACAAATACACGCAAATACTCGAGGCACTTAGGTAAGATTTGAGTCAGAAAATTCTGGGGCTGACTGACACATTGTTCACTAAATCACATTCGTCAAACGTAAATGTGTCGATACATATTGATGTAACCATTTAATATAAAGCCGTATAAAGTTTCAGACTGCAGACACTGGAGTAGACAAAAACAATACATATCAGTCACAGTTATTAGAATGGTAAAAAATGGCAATAACGGTGCTTGTATCTATTACAGCTATATCTGTTACGTACGCCTCTTGCTTGTTATTGATCACTGTCATCTATGGAGACACATGTCTATATACATTCTCGACTAAGATATGGGTGCGTTCACATCCAGCGAACTGAGATGGAATGCGATCGTAGCAAAGATTGGATCTCTAGAACTATACGTAACAGAGAATCATTATGCAATTATATCCTAAGAGTGCGGAGTCCTTCGTCGGGTTAACTATCATAATAATCGAATCGATCTACGAATCTGTCCACCTCAAGGATCAGGACCACTAAGCTAGCTTCATTGACACTAATGTGACCAGTCTCCACGGAGACTAACCAACTGCGCTGGACAGGATTATAATCCTGTCCCGCACACTAACTAATTGTAACTATAGTTCACAAATGTACTCGTTAGTGAGGGTATCACTCTCATATTCCGATGGGACCGCATCTGACACAACCGGAGAGTAACGTACACACGGCTTTACGTGCTTTCTGAGTCACGCGGGTGAAAAACCGCCCGACTCAGACAGTCAGAAGTCAGTCCTGGCTGCTACTGAGAATTAACTGAACTAAATAATTTGAAAATTGTTTTTGGACCGACTTGAAATTGAATGATCAGCAGAGCACTAAACCAACGTGGAATAAACCCTTGCAACGGAATTACAATCAAATTTTTATTCAGAAAAAAGACGATGTTGAACATGAAGAAATAAAAATTATTGATAACAGAAATCTTATTATTTCCAACTAAAACTAGTAATGCGGAATATCTTTCGTATAACTTCAAAGGTTTCGCCGCGACGCCATCTTAAAATTCTAGCGAATAAAATTAATGGAACGTGAAAGCAATGCCACTGTTAATGGGATTTAAATGTTTCAGAAAGTGCCGAGTATTTAAATATATTTATTAATGTCATGTTGTTAGAAATTACTCACCAACTTATCTTAATAAGAGGTATTTAGTTTGTTTTTTTTTCTTTTATTTTCAATCCTCGTTTATCCGTTCGATTGAAATATTTTCCGTTTTCATTTACGTTTTAATTCAATTATTCTTTTACTTACTTTAACTTATCCGCGGAGCCGTGGTAGTATGGAGGCTTATCGCCGTAAATTCCATTGTACGATAGCGAACGACTTCTGCTTTGCGAAGTGCTGTTACCAGGTACTCGACGGTAAAGAAAAACATCTTGTAGCATTTCGAGGACATGTGAAGTTCACCAACTTGCACTGGAGCGGCGCGGCGGACTCTTTGCTCTATATCCTTTTCAGAAATGTGAGTAGGCCTGCGCGCAGCAGTAAGACCATAATATAGGCCTTAAGTTTCTTCCATACTATTTATTAGGAGTTAAGCGTTACTGAATTTTTATTACAAACTAGCTACCTGTCCCGACTTCGCCTGGATAGGATCTACTAATGCGGCGTTATTTGGATTTAAGTTAATCCAAGACCATTCACTTAACTCATAAACAGCAATAAGTTCACTTTTATCTATTATGTCGGTAAGATCAAAAAATATTATTCATATTTCAATCAGTATGTAATTTGTATCTAAATATAATTTTCAAAACACACGATTTCAAAAAAAATTGGTCATCCAGGTAATTTGAACATAACAAGACATATGTCCATATCATCATCCGTCACAGAGGTCACGCTCGACGCGCGGATTGACATTACCAGACGCACCACTGCTGTATCCCATTGCCTGTCTAGGTATTTTTACCTGTAAGAGTTTATTGTAATAGTTGAGAGTGTATTTGAATAAATCTGTGTTTATATGGCGCGTACCCACGTTGACATGGCGCAGCCGGTAGAATTCGAACCTACGCTCTTTTCGAATCTGATATCTGATTTATTGAATAAGGCTGAGAAACGAGCACACAGTCCACCTGATGGTAAGTTCATACTGTGGCCCATAGACATCTACATTTAACCTCGATTAAGAATCAAAATGCAGATGCGTTGTCACCCCTGACGACTAAGACGAAATACCTCGATTCCAGTAAAACGGGTCTCCGGTTCTCTATACTCACCATACGAAACACAGTAGCATTAAGCTGCTATTTTCCGCTGGTATTCTGTGAGAGCGTGGTCCTTCCCAGGTTGAGCTGAGCTATTCGTGCAACAAACATAATATAGCTGCAGCGTGACTCTACAATGTATAAATTCCCTTTGGAAATTTGTAATTGCATAAACAAGAAGTCATCCCGTATACTGCCATAAAATATTTCTATCACTTCTTATAGTCGCTTCATACATTTCTTACGATTCCCTCAGGACAAAACGGTCTGATGGATTTTGTTACGACTCCATCACATGGCAATATCTTTATCAAATCCTTTCTTAAATTCCACATCATATCTATCTCCACACTTATGAATAAAATTATACTATCTATCTGTAAAGTAAAAAATTAAAGTTACAGCATATATACGTCCCACTGCTGGGCACAGGCCACCTCTCATTTCTGAGAGGGTTTTAGGGCAAGGAGGTGTCCGCCGCTTTGCCCCCATGCGTGTTAGCGAAATTCACATATCTTCGAAATATTTTTTTTTATTTCTCAGACACGCAGGTTTCTTCACTATATTTTTTTCACCGCCGAGTACATGGTAAATCAGCACTTAAAATTACAATTTACAAATTCATTGGTGCCGGCGGGGATTGAACTCGGGTTGCTCGTGTAATGTGACTTTACAGCGAGCACCAACCATCTGTGCTACCACGTCTGTCTGTCTGTAATATCCATGTAAATAAAATTGAGGTGTCTGTTTGTAATGTCAACATATGCTTTTTATTGAGCTGAGGGTCTATCTGCCGATTTGTCGCAATGGCTGATCCAATTCTAATGGAAATTGATAAACAGAACAGCAACGATACCAGGACCGATTTAGGCTATATTTTAAGTACTTATAAGGCTATACTCGAAAAGATTTATTTGAGCATTCGAAAAATTCATGGAACAAATGGTCTTTAATGGTAATCTTAGATCTAAATAACTAGTTATTGAAGAAATATCTGTTAATATTTTATCTCAGTATTAATAAATCTAAAACTTAAACATCTGTTAATCAGTACGTTAAATTATGTCTAATAAAATATAGATTCTAAAAAAAGTTTCGTAAACCGTATCGCACCAAGAGTAATTTTGATATTTAGATTATTTCTCTATCAAATTTAAAACCTTCAAACATAGAATAGTTTATGTATATATTATAGTATTTTATATCTTTAAATTACATAAAGTGCAATTTATACACCTATACAAAGCTATCAATAAACCAATATCGAAATGTCGTTTTTAAGATAACGCACAAAAATGACTATTTATTGCTTATATGCACAAAACCATCGGCATAACTTATGGTTGGAGATGCCTTTGTCAACATGAGTTTGAGTTGTAATAAAAAAAATTCAATAACAAAAAAGCATACTGCTGTAAAATATTTATATTTTTATGTATAATATTTTACATAAACATATGCAATAGTCGTTCTGTAAATGTCCATTGAAAGTTTTCATAATAAGATATATACTCGTATTTCTTGCCATTAAATAAAATATAAGCAACGATGTGTATAGTATAGTTAACTTTGTAGTTCAAGTCCCATTTAGTTTTAAATGAAGATATTTTTAAACATAACTGTAGAGCTTAAAGTTCTGTGTTCCATGTCCTAGGTTTGAACTCTTCCCGGTGCCTACATTTGTGAAAAAATAAAACAAATTGTTGGTTTTTCATGTCACTAATACTTCGTTCGACCCTCTCATTGATCATTAGAGCTAAGTTAGATTACATCGCGTAAGTAGTGCCTGTGACAAAGTAGCACGCAGTCCACCTGATAGTGAATGGTGTGGCACAGAAACAATCGTCGATTAAAATACAAAATGAAGATGCGCTGTCACTCCGGATGACTACGTGTACAGAATAGAATAGAATATTTTTATTCAATTTCCAAATTACAAGAAAGGACTAGCAAGAAACCCAGAGGAGCTTTTGAAACATTTATTTACAATATAATACCTATGTTGCAAAATTAATTATGAAAAAACTTAGAAACAGCATGGTAGCGATCACCTCATTCCCAGGGGTTATTGTAAGCTGGTACTCTGTGAGAGCCTGGCTCTTCCTCTGTCGATCCGACCTATTAGTGCAGTAGCGTGGCCATTACGTATAAAAAAGCTTCCAAAAGTCATCGGTAAATCTATATATATATATATATATATATATATATATATATATATATATATATATATATATATATAAGAGCGACTGCCTCGTTAGTACGTTTTTCTGGCAAGAAATTCTCAGTAGCTGCCCGGAGTCAGGAAGTTGGCGGTGTCTCAACCCCGTGCCTCGGAATACACGTAAAGCCGTTGGTCCTGCGCCTGATCTCTTTCCCGGTCGTGTCGATTTACCGTCGCATCGGATTACGAGAGTGAGGGAATAGAGAGTGCACCTGTGCTTGCGCATACACTTGGGCACTATAATCCTGTCCTGCGCCGATGGCTAGCCTCCGCTGAGGCAAGCTGTCTTGGCCGGAATTCGGTCTGGAGGACATTATTATTATTATATATAAGAAGCTTATTAATATAATAACTCTGAATAATTTTTCATTTGTTACATTCGTATAAATTTTATGAGATTAAATAATAAATATCATTTACAATCTATAGAAATATATATTATGTTTAGCGGTGAACTTGCGATGTCCCGCATTGGTGATGATGATTATGAAATAAAAATCCATTCAAGTTAGACATAAATGCTTTAAGAACTTTTTACTGTAGACCATGTATACTTTCACTGATTTTATGCGTGCGGGATATTCGTATTTGTAGTGACATTGTAGCTCATCCAAGTACCGTTAAGCGCAATTGCCTACTAAGGGCATGGAATTGGCGCTTTCACGTTGGACTATACCTTATGCATTCTGCACCGATAGAGTAACCATTTCATTAGTTACCAGAATTAAAATCAAAGCAATTAAAGGTAATATTTAACTAAAGGAAAACCATGCCAACTTTAACTAAACAGTTAAGGTTTTTGGTGTGCAACAATAATGGAATCTGATTTTACATCGTTGAGGTATAATGTATAGTACATAATATCTAAATGTTTCAAACATTAAAAGTATGTACTCGTATATATTTATAAAGTAATAACGGGGATCAAATTCTGAGCGTTTCTTCATAACTTTATTTACTTAGAATTTTTAATAATAAACGTGATCTACAAACTTTTCGTTTAACAAAACTCTTTGATAAATTATATTCTTTGCCATCTCATGCATAAAATTTAAAATATTACTTTACCTTTTTCCCGAATTTAATTTGAGTTGTTCAAATTATGTAAAGTTTAACCGCGCGTTACCATGGGTGCTGCAAAACAATCGAGTCAAAAGAGAGTCTTGAGTTAAAAACAAAATAAATAGAACGCAATAAATTCCGTAAAAGAAGTTTTATCAAATATTGTACCTATTTATAAAATTAATAACGATTATGTATGTAATCATTGATAGTGATTATGTTTGAGATAAATATTTAGTATAAAAACAAATATTTAGATCACTCGTCTTCATATCCCTTTATTTAATGTAAAATATTAGCGAAAAGATCGAAAAAAGGTCTGATACGTGATAAAATTGGTATCACATTTAGTTAAATTCTCTAAACTTCAGCACCACATGCGTTTGTCGAATTCTTGCCTTTAAATATTTTGTGGTCGTCTTTTTCTACTTTATGTATATAAGGGACGTCGGTCACTACCTCTTTTAATGATGTTTTACCTGGTAGAGCCACGCAGCATTTATAGTATGGTAGTAGGTATTATGGTGTAACATGAATGGGTCGGCTCGACCGGGGTAAGATAACAAGTGAGACCATGCTCACAAAGAATACCAGCGTAAAAGTGCAGCTTAATCCTGCTATGTTTTATATGGTGAGTGTAGAGATCCTGGGACCCTACTTACTGAAAACGAGGCATTCCATTTTAGTTCTAAGGGGTGGGAGGTAAGGGGGGGGGGGGGTTTGATCCTTAATCGAGGATAAATGTAGGTAGATGTTTATGAGCCTTAACATCCGCTTACCATCTGGAGCAACCGCACAAGTATCAAGCTGCCATTCATCCATATTTTTCAACGGTCACCTGTACCATAGTAAAAATAGAATAGTAGGCTTTATTCTAACGCTAATATGCGTGCGTGCCTGGCACGTGACAGTACGCACTCGTAAGCACGAGCCACAGTACGCACACAACGACACTTGCTAAATCGGAACGATCGGGCCGAGTCGGGAGCTCCCACCGCCGCACCGCGCCGCGCTCCGCAATCACTTTGTTGACTTTTAATAACAAAATTCTAGCAGTCTTTTTTTTCGTTTTATTTTCTCTTTTTGTAAAATAAATTAATATATGCGTTTTTTTTAAGTAAATTAGTTTTTTTTTTATTAATTGTTAATACTATATCTATACATAGATAGTAGATACATAAGTACATTAATTATCATATCACATATCAAATTAATTTTAAACATTAAATCTGAGCTGATACCATATGCTATATTTTAGTTATTTGGCGTTTGTTGTAATATAAAGCTGGAATTATTATTTTGACAAACACTGATTCTTTGAGAGGAAACTAAAGAAATTGTTAATAAATATGAAATATTATGTTTGTAAATATTATAACTACTTATAAAACTAAATTAGACATAGCTATTAAACAAAAAGACAGTGACAAACCTGAACAAGTAGGCATTTAAGTCTTGCGCGGCGCGGAAATTATCCTACTATTCTGTTTTTACTATGTCTGTACATCGGTCAGCTTACATAGCAGACCCATTACCACTTCAGCGATCTATGACCATTACTGTCTTATTAGTCTATTGGTCGTAAATACGCCCACTGATCATGAGGTCGTAGATTCGACTCAGTCAGATCGGACTCAGTCGGTCAGACCGAAAGCTCAAATCATTTATTGAATTTTTTTGGCAAGAATTGATCAGTAGAGCCTGGAATCAGGAAGTTGGCGGTGCTTGCTCTCTTCGGAAAGCATATAAATTTTTTGGTCCTGAGCCTGATTTCTCTGCGGTCGTGTCGGATTGTCGTCTGATCATACTATGAGACTCGGACTCGGACACTATAATCTTGTTCTACGCAAATGGTTAGTGTCAATGGTAAATTTGTTCTGGAGGAAATTACATATTATTATTAGTCTCATTGCAGATATCTTTTATCCAAATAGTGAGCAGTCATTTCTTGATCTTTTATATATTTTTTTAACAAATTTGCCATAAAAACAAACAAACATATTTAACGTTTGCTTTCCTCATACACGACCATTTTGATTATAAGTATTTACAGTAATAATAAAATGACCTCTAGCCTCAAGCCTCATTATCGGCGAAACTTAACGAATGCTACAATGGCTAGAAGCATTCATGAACAGCGCATGACGTAACTCCGGTTCCATTGAAGAATCGCCGCTTACAACGTATAACCGGCATTTCCTTAATCAACATCAAAATTTATTCACAACCATTGTAATTATAAATAATTATTTTTTTTTTTATTCAACAAAGTAACAGTTTTAATTACAAAATCAATTTCTTCGTGCCATTAAACATCTATTGTTTGTCTTGGCACTGCACAGTTTGCTCTTAATTATACATTAATTTACTTAAGCTTATTATTTAAATGACATTGGAATTAACTTTTACTTAAACTAAATATAAAGTACTATAAAACAATTGTGCTACAAATTATTAAAAAAATTTGGCATAAAAATTTATATAAAATCTATAATATGTATCTCTTAAACAATTTTTTTTTGTGGAGAAGGTAGTTTTTGGTATTGTTTACCAGGAGTAGTGAAGTAAAAACGTGATTGTTGTCTTCAGTTGTTCGCTTGTCCGATATACTGCACTATCTTATGCGCGTACACACGGAGTGTATTTTTACGGAATATTTTTTTTTCATGTATTATATTTTGTAACACGTTTTGTTTATTTGTCCAATTTAACAATTATTGGCATAGATAGATATATCTCGTTATGATTCTCATTGGAATAATATATATAGATACTTTTTTGAATTCTTATTATGCGAAAAAATGTTTAAGTTTTGTTTTCAAGTTTTGTGCGGTTAGCTGGCTTCTTATCTCCGTAGGTAAAGAATTTAATATGTATGGTATTAGAAATTTACGTGTTCTCTTGCCGTAGTAATTATTAGTTCTAATTGGTGAATAAGGTGTTTTATTTCTAGTGCTATAAATGCGTTCCCTTGGGGTTGGGTACATCGAGTATTCATAACATTCTTTTAAAATCATATATTTCACCTTTTTATGTATGGGTAAAACTTTGCAGTACGTGAAAAGGTATGAGTAATCATTTCGATATTTGTCCTTAATGTGTTGAGGCAATATAGATTTTAAAATTCTTATTTGTAAGCTGTAAATTTTATCTAGGTAAGTGCGGAAAGTTCGTCCATAACTACTAAGACCATACGATACTATCGATTCCACTAGAGCATTATATAGGCTTACATTATTACGTAAATGCATTAAGAATGTTTAAGAGGGAAACCCGAGAAACGGACATTTCGTTAACGATTCATCAGGATCATCATCCTCAAAACATTCCACTCCGGAAACAGACTGTAATTGACACGGTTAGCGGACGGATGTGCGATCGCAGTGGCTGACCCCTTCCTTCACATAGCTTAAAAGCTGCTCCTTGACTTTCTTTAAAACTAGCGATTTAAGATAATCAAAGATAAATGATTTTCGACTATCTTAAAATCTAAAATATAATATCAATATATTTTGCGTTTACTGAAGTTAAACTTCCTTACGCACGCTTGACTTGGGGAGTAAGCTGGCGAATGCGTGTCGAAAGCGTTACGGAAAGTGTGATCGGGCGAGGCGAACGGAAGTTGAGTGAGGGATATAAGCAAGAGAGAGCAGTGCGTGCGCATATTTTCTTTCTCTCTTTCTCTCATAGCCAGTTATTTTTCGTAATTTTATTTCGTTTTGAACAATTTTATGAATTAATATTTTGTTCAATACATTAAATATTCTACGTTTAAAGTGAACAAAATTGTAAATTAATTTTAAAGTTCATGTTTTGTGAATTTTCGTTATGGAAGGAAGCCGATAATAAATTTAAATATTAGTAGAAAATTAATCTATGTATATGTATATACATAGATTAATTTGGTGCAATGTGTGAAAGAGTATGAATGTGTAAGCCCAAGACTCATACGGATTATATATACGGATACGATTGAAAGTGGGCTTAAAGAAGTTGTTTGTGTTAGGAGTCTACGCCCCAGACATGTCTAACCCCACTCATATCCGAGAGCAGTTTTGGGAAATGGTAAGGATGGTATTAATGAAATGTAAGGGAAATGAAAATGTTGTTATGCTAGGAGATTTTAATGGAAGAGTTGGGGTGAGGAGGCTTGGTTATGAAAGGATATTGGGAACGTTTGGTGATGAAAGTATAAATGAGAATGGTGAAAGCCTCCTCACTGTATGTATGGAAAAGAATCTTTTTGTGACGAACACTTTCTTTCGCCACAAGAGGATTCACATGTATACTTGGGAAAGAGATGATGATAGAAGCATGATAGATTTCATAATTGTGGATGAAAGATTGAGGGGCGCAGTGGTGGATACAAGGGTTTACCGGGGGTCAAACGTAGGAACGGATCATTTTTTGGTTTTATGCCGAATTAATGGTCTATTCAGGCGGTGGCGCCATTGGTCATCTGTGTCTACCACTGCGTTACAGCGTATTAGAACAGAAAGATTACAAGATGAAGGTGAGAAAAACAAGTTTAAATGTAGACTGAAAGAAAACGTAAGTAGTTTGGATGAATTATGTATGAATGAGTTAGACTTGGAGAATGTATGGCAAAATGTTAAGAAAGGTTTAGTAGATGCAGCTACCGAAGTATGTGATGTTAGTAAAAGAAAGAATGAAAGGAAAAATAATACTTTGTGGTGGGATGATGAGATACGTACGGAAGTTGAAGCAAAGAAGAGAGCATGGCTAGATTTACTAGCAACTAAGGCTGGTAATAGCGGTACGATGATGATTTTGAAAGAAAAAAGGCAGTCTTTAGACATCTAAATAAAAGAGTAAAAGAAGTAGTTGAAAGGAAAAAGCAAGAAAGAACGGATAAGAATGATAGAAGAATATCGGATAACTTCCAGGCAAATATTAAAATGTTCTGGAAACTCGTAAGAACTGCCAGGGGACGTTCAAAACAGCCTATATTGAATGCTATAAGAGATGAGAATGGCTATATTCTGAATGATGAAGTTTTGAGTTTAAAGAGATGGAAGGAATATTTTGAAAGCATGTTTATGAGTGAGGAGACAACGTATGAACTGAATGAAATAGGAACTCCGAAAGAAGAGGAAGGAGGTAGCGAGATAAGTATAGATGAAATAATGAAAGCAATGAAAAGCATGAAAGCAGGTAAGGCTGCCGGTTATGATAGAGTTTCACTCGAAATGCTAAGGGCTGGAGAGGAAGTGGTGGCAGGCCTGCTGCACACCTTGTTTAATGTATGCTGGGAACTGAAGCGGGTACCGGGAGACTGGTGCAAAGCCGTGATAGTCCCAGTATATAAGGGAAAAGGGTCGCAGCAGGACTGTAAAAACTACCGCGGTATCAGCCTTCTTAGCATCGTGGGAAAATTGTATGCCAAGGTACTAATTGAAAGGGTCATGAAAGAAACCGATGGAAAATTTGGGATGTGCAAGCGGGATTTAGAAAGGGAATGGGATGTACAGATCAAGTCTTCTCCATGCGCATGATCGCGGAGAAGTTTTTGGCCAAAAACCAAAAGGTTTTTTTGTGCGTTCATGGACTTGGAGAAGGCCTATGACAGAGTGGATAGGAATGTGCTATGGCAAACACTGAACTCATTTGGGTTGAGCGCTGGCTTGATACAGGCATTGGAATCTCTTTATAGGGACTCTAGTGCTTGTGTTAGGATCAACGGGGTCTACTCCGACTGGTTTGGCATCCATAAAGGTGTCAGACAGGGCTGTGTGGCTTCCCCGTGGTTGTTCAACCTATTTATGTGTCAGACAGGGCTGTGTGGCTTCCTCGTGGTTGTTCAACCTATTTATGGACAGTTGTTTGCAAAATTTGAAAGTTGAAGAATGCGGATTAAGAATGGGTGAGTTAACCATCAAATGCCTTTTGTACGCCGATGATCAAGTTATTCTTGCGTCGTCGGCGGCTGAGTTGCAAATGATGGTTACATTAATGAACAGATCATTAAAAGAAAGGGGTATGAAAGTGAACGCAAGTAAGACGAAAATTATGGTTTTTGAAAGAGATGAAAGTAAAACGATATGTGAAATAAGAATAGATGGGGAGTTGATCGAGCAAGTAGATGAGTTTGTATATTTGGGTTGCGTATTTAGCAGGGATGGGAGATATGATAAGGATATAGAACGACGAGTGAACGCAGAAAACAGAGTAAATGGGGCCCTGCACTCTATTGTGAAGAGTCAAAATGTGTCAAAAAAGGCACGTATGGCAATTCACAATGCTGTGTTGGTCCCTACTTTATCGTATGGTAGTGAAAGTTGGGTGTGGCAGAAGAAGCACGAGAGTAGAATAAATGCAGTAGAAATGCGGTCGTTAAGGAGTATGTTAGGGCTGAATCTGAATGACAGGGTGAAGAATTGTGTGATAAGAGAAGAGTGTGGTTTGCAAGATGATGTTGTGACCAGGATTAAGAAAGGAATGCTTCGGTGGTTTGGTCATGTGGAAAGAATGGATGAGGAAAGAGTGACAAAGAAAATTTATGTTTCAGAAGTGAATGGCAGAGTCGGAAAGGGACGTCCTAGGCGAAAATTTATCGACCAAATTGGCGATTTATTGAAAACGGGCCAAATTAGGAGTACCCTAAACCGACGAGCATGTATGCGTAGATGTATGGATGTGAAGGAAGCGAGAGAGGTGTGTCAGGATCGTGCCAAATGGAAGTCTGTAGTCTCTGCCTACCCCTCTGGGTGACAGGCGTGAGTGTTTATGTTTATATGTATATACATGTATATATTGTATAAACATATAAACATGTAAACATTTATATATATATATATATATATATATATATATATATATATATATATATATATATTTTTTATTTAACAAAACAAGCTTTGCCAATAATTATGAACACTTCTAAAAATCGAGTTAAAAAAAGACTAACTACATTACATACGCCAGTATATTCCATGACATTACATCATACTAAAATTGAATAAAATATTTATTATAATAACGTCAACTTTCAAAATGGCGTCCAAAAGGCAGCGCACTTTATTATATGACCCTTTATTATTTGATTGACCAATAAAGAGCTATCGTACCACAGCATCATCTATGTAAACAAAGCTGTAATTTTTGAGTTATAAGAAAATGACTATATTAACCGAGTGACTATATTACCCTTACGTACTATATTTTATAATGAAATGAGTGTGCTTATGACCACACGACTGAAGTAAAACTTCTTTAGCTCCATCTGTATATATATATATTTTTTTATATATATATATATATATATATATATATATATATATATATCGTCATTTTCTTATAACTCAAAAATTACAGCCTTGTTTGCATAGATGATGCTGTGATACGATAGCTCTTCATTGGTGTATACTTGTTAAAAATATGAATGTATTTTTTACACCGAATCGTGTCTATTATAATTTATAACTATAGACGCGCATAACAAACGCCATCTTTTCAGTCTATTGATATTAACGTGGTAGAGCCACGATGCGGTTATACTTATTATGGTTGCAGCATGAATGGGTCGGCCCGACCAGTGGAGACTGACGCTCTCACATAATAAACGTAAAATAGCAGTATAATGCTGGTGCGTTTTGTGTGATGAGTGTAGAGCACCGGATACTTTTTTTACTGATGACGAGGCATTCTTTCTTAGTCCTTAGAGATCGAGGCCTCTACATTTTGATCTTTAATCGCAAAATACCTGTAGATATTTATGGGTTTACCATCGGATGGACTATGTATCTACTCGTTTCTCACCCATAGACTATTAAAAAAAACTCATAGAATAGAATCTTTCTTATTTAATAAACATTACAAGAAGTACTTACTGAAGGTCATCTAAGCTTTATCATTGGTTCGGAAAAAATACTCGACCAGAACCAGCAAGAAACCTAGACATGCTACGCTAAGTATGACAACATTTAGAAACAACATCTCATTTACGCTGGGTTACTTGGACCGGCAACGGGAAGCGAAGATAAAGATGAGAAACGTACCTACTATTACTAGGTTATGGTGGGTAAGTGTGTCAATCCGTCTGAGATTAAGTGATTATATTAAGAGATTAT
Organism: Parnassius apollo; assembly: GCA_907164705.1. NCBI lineage: Eukaryota > Metazoa > Arthropoda > Insecta > Lepidoptera > Papilionidae > Parnassius > Parnassius apollo. The sequence goes on along the minus strand of CAJQZP010001607.1, from coordinate 6,404,241 downwards.
AACAAATCCTTTTTTCGACGGAAGAGACCAAATGGCTAGCGAAAAAGTATACTGGTCATATCTTGATCAAATTTATATAAAACCACATGAGAAGCACTAATTTTAAGTAGGATCAGGCATTCGGCCTGTCCACGGGGAATGACGGCGCGAACGGCGAAGCGACAGGCGGGGCGAAAATTCGCGCGGCGCGATTTGAGGGCCACGGGAAGTCACGTTTGCCGCCGCGACCAGATAGACCGAGAGTGAAATGTCTTTATCAAAGCTATCTCGATATTGCTTAGAAAGTAATTGTTTTTTGATTCAAGACATAATATTTGGAAAAGATTGCAGAGTACATGATTTGAATAGGAATCGGGTTATAAATGGAGAATTCCGCAACAAATAGAATGCATTTAGAAAAAAATTTCGAGTTAATACCAGAATGAATGTCGAAACCTGCGATTATATTCTTGTTAATATTCAACCAGAATTGGAGATAAAAGTCAATGCGGATAGAATTTTAAGTTGTTTTTGTCGGCCCGGCATTTTTCGCGGCGAAAACAACTAAAATATTTTGTTCCCTATACTATTCGCCGCGTCTGCCGCCGCGTCTGCCGCCCGACTCCGTGGCTTGCACTCTCTAGTATATATACAGTAATCTATGGCTTGCACCGTACTGATTCATACATTTGTTTCATTCGCCCGCCGCGCCGTCAGTCGCCCGCGCGATTCGCCGATCGCGTCGCCACTCGCCGCTACGCGTGGCTTGCTCCATACATTTCTATACATTTGTTTTAGTCGCTAGACGCCTCGCCGTTCGCGCCGCGCGAATTTTCGCTACGGCCAATGTCCCATGGCCAGGCTGTTAGGCGGACATTCTTAATAGAATAAGAATGATAAACGAGCTCATAATCCACCTGATGGTAGGTAGATGCTATGGCCCATATACATCTACATCTATCTTATATGCGTTTAAGAATCAAAATGTCTTGTCACCCCTGAGCACTCAAATGGAATGTCTCGTTTCCAGTAAAAAGGGATTCCCGTTGTCTACACTCAACATACCAAACACAGTATTAAGCTGTTACTTTACGCTGGTATTCTGTGAGAGCAATGGTCCTCCTCCTATAGAGCCGACCCATTCAGGTGACAATATAACTGCAGCATAGCTCTACCACATACATATACATGCAAAAAATAGCAGAGCCCTTTCTTTAAACATAAGTGTTAGGTTCTGTTAACTGATCATACTCTAGTAAAAATATTTATAGGTAATTCATTATTGTACAACGTATAAGTTTAGAAATTAACATCCACTAGCTGGAGAATAAATCCCTATAAAGTAGCATAACATCATGCAGTGAATTCAGTTCAAGCAGAGTTTTACATGTGTGAAAGGACATTGCTCTGCGTCCATACATTGTTCGCCACAGGATAGAAAATTTCGCATAGATTCTATAATGCCAAACTTCTTCATAGAAAAGTAGTCCCTAAATATAAGTTTTTATGGGTTAAAGTGCTGTGGGTGGGTGCGGTCGGATCCGACCGCTTGAATTTTGACGGAACATCGCCTTGGTCGGATCCGACTTCAGTCAAGCACGACTCTGAAGGCAAACCCCCTTTTTTGGAAAAGACCGATATCCATCAGTGGGCTCTCATAGGCCGAGGTAGAAGAAGTATGAATAAAATATAATTTCTATACGGAACTTTAATAAGACGTCATTCCGGCTTGTAGGCCACCATAATTTTCTTGAACGTTCTATGAACTTCTTTGATAGATAGAAATTATAATCTGTTGGGATTTTAAGCACTCCAATGTAAGCGAGAATGTTCTTCCTTCTCTGCTGCATGTAAGTCCAGAACGAAGTAAGCTGCGACTTTCGGCGGACGAAGTTACTTTATTTGAAACGTTTTTGATAATTATTAGGACATAAAAGATCTAACTAAAATGTAGCCGATCGAGGATTCTAATTCAATAACATGCCTTTAATAATAATGAATTTATGTTTATCGCTTAAAAAACGAGAACTCGAAAGTCAGTTTTAATTTTTCATTTTCATTCAATTAATAATATTTTTAGCCGTGGTAGCTCAGATGATTAAGGTTCGCTGTAAATATAACAGAACGCGAGTACCCTGTGTTCGATCCCCGCCGGCACCAATGAAATTGTTAGTTGCAATTTTAAGTGCTGGTAAATGCACTGCACCAATGCAGGTTTCATGCAATGCATGCATGAAACCTGCATGTCTGAGGAATAAGAAAAAAATATTTCGAAGACATGTGAATGATGTAAAGTTCGCCAACGCATTGGGGCTGCGCGGCGGACACTTCCTTGCCCTACAACCCTCTCAGAAATGAGGGGAGGCCTGTGCCCAACAGTGCGACGTATATAGGTTATAACTTTACTTTACTTCAATAATATTTTTTATCACTATTAATATAAAACATTTTAAAAATCCCCTCGATTAAGAATTTAATTGAGTATTTTATATATTGTTTTTTTATATATTACTAGCTTGCCAAGCAGACGTTGTTCTGCCCTTTTCGACGACCCTTTGTCATGTCCTATAGTAAATCCTTAGATTCGCAAAAAAGAATTGTGTTATCTCTCAAGTTGGACCAAATTGCACACGGTGTGCAAATTTGATTAAAATCGGTTAAGTAGTTTAAGAGTCCGTCGTGGACAAACAACGTGAGACGTAATTTATATATATTATTGATGTGCAATTTTTTTTCCGAGCAAATACAGTATTTTCTCTTTTATTTCAAGCTTGCGAGCGTCAATATCGTGTCTAGAGTACGATATTTTGTCTAACTTGGACTTAATAAAGCAAGTTATCGTTTTAGATAAATCTAGTCACTCAGATAGAAATTGTGTGATAAAAGAAGAGAGTTGTTTGCAAGATAATCTTGTGACTAGGATTACGAAAGGAATGCTTCGGTGGTTTGGTCATGTAGAACGAATGAAGAGGAAAGAGACAAAGCAAATTTATGTTGCAGAAGTGAACGGAGGAGTCGGAAAAGGAAGTCCTAGGCGAAATTTTATCGTCCAAATTGGTGATATATTAAAAATGGGCCAATTTAAGAGTACCCTTAACCGACGAGCATGTATGCATAAGTATATGGATGTGGAGGAGGCGAGAGAGGTATGTCAGGATCGTGCTAAATGGAAGTCTGTAATCTCTGCCTACCCCTCTCGGTTACAGGCTGAGTGTTTATGATGATTATAAATCCAGTATTTCGCAATATTTATTTTAATAAATATACGGGCCCCACCTACCGAGCGAGCAGAGTGTGACCCCTACGTATGTACGGTGTGCGCGTTACTTTACTATCACTTGATTTATTTTTAGATAATGTTCTTGAGTATTACATCATCTCACTTGTATTTCGTCTAACAAAATGGTTACTAAAGCCGCTGTCATAATTTAACAGGATAATCAAGACAAGCTAAGCCAATGTGAACATGTTTAAAATGTGATAATGGTACGGTTTTCTTATCAATTTGGAAACTTTCGTTTAAAAACTTTAGGCAAAATTTTGTAATTTTAATAACGGAATAACTCGAAATATTAATAATATATTGTATCACATTTTTTGGCTTAATACAATAGTATTTGTATTATGTCTCAATAGCTGTGCTACAGACGGGTTTTAACTCCATCGATTATTGATTAACTTCTTTCCATAAATATATTAAAAATATAACAGAATTTGATTGTAAATAGATAAATTAAAACATTTTCATCAATTGATCACCATAAGTCTGAATTAATAGCAAACAAGACTTAAAGGGTTAAACAAAGAAAGATTTTATATGTGGTAGAGCCACGATGCAGCTATATTATGGTTGTAGCATGAATGGGTCGGTTCGACCGGGGAAGGGCCACGTTCTCACAGAATATCAACGTTAAATAGCAGCTTAATTCTGCTGTGCTTCGTATGGTGAGTGTAGAGAACCGGAGAACCATTTTACTGGAATCGAGACATTCCATCGGGGTGACAATTTTGCGTTTTGATTCTTACTCGAGGTTTAATGTAGATGTCTATGGGCTACAGCATCCACTTACCATCAGGTGGACTGTGTGCTCGTTTGTCACTTTAAATGTCTTTGGCAGCAAATGAACTATTGGAATCTTTACCCTTTTAATCCATACATACAAGCACGAAACTTATCACACGATCAATTAATAAACCGACGAGGTGGTCCAGCTCATGAATCGTAAACAATCCAACGACAGATCGGCATGTCTAAATTAATGGGTTTCGTTCCGTAAATTACATTCGACTTATATTTATTCGCGTTCAAGCACAAGAGCTGTTCTGGTGAGATGGGCGGGCGGTGCGTCGAGAGATAGCGGGGTCACGTTCCCCAGATAAAACTCGAGATAACGCCAACGTCTTCACTGCACGCTTGTCTTTGCTTCGACTTGTAAGACGTATTATAATATTTGGATTGGACTACTGCAATTATATTGGAAATAATAGACAGCTGATTTAATCCAACATTTTAAATGATAGCGTATAGCGTTTAAGTTTCAAAATATTGTTCATGTAGTTTTACGCATGTTTGAGTTTTTTGAAATGTTGTATTCATTCTAACTTAAGAGTCAACACAGGCAAAAACAATCCTAAAATTTCATTTTCTAATTAGAATGAGACTTAATTACGGATTTTATTACGCGTAATTTTAACTTAACTTTCCCCATAGTTTCGGATGTTTTACAGCACTCATGTCCTACTAACTGAATTGTTTGACGTCCTGATTTTATTATTAACTCGGGCTTTCTTTAGCAACCTTTAGTTTTTGAATATTAATTTTAATCTGATTTACATAAAACGCGCATAAACTTTCTTAAAAATGTGCAGTGATCTGTTTGGATTTGGATTTAATTTTATTGATTATGAGAGATTATTGGATTTACGGCAGGGTGCTATAATCTGCTTGGGATATGTGGTTTACTAAATCTGACCCTGAACATGTTCACAGACCACAGATTTCAAGGAGCATCGGTGCTTCCCATAAGTTATATGTTCCTTCACGTGGATTTTAATCGGTGCGACACATTAGACACACGGATAATTATTTTTATGTACATATATCAACTCAGTCCAAACAATTAAAGAAGTATAATTATGCGCGCTAAGAATTAAAGCGATTTTTTCTTCATTTGGGATTAAATTTAATTCTTTCTGTGCTTATTAAGTGTCCCTATGATATCGTGATTCTGGCATTGCATGTTCAGAATATACACTTATGTACGATACTCGTGTACACATAATGTAGCATTAATTTTCTCTAAAGAGAGAAATAAGGCGTGTTGCACACAGTACAGTTGGTGACTATTGACAAATAATATAGAAGATGCTTATCGGGTTAGATGCGAGATACAATCGACAGTATACAAAGACAGCGTTAAGAATCAACAGGCACCGTAATTTCTCCTCAATTTATCTACGGAACCTTTTATGTTGCCGAGAGATTTTGATTCATACTTTACGCTAACGTTTTAAGTAGACAAATTTAAATACAAGTTGTCTTCAAATTTAATATAGACGTAGACGTAGCGTAAGTACGCTCATAATAACATGTAAGAATATCCACTACCCCTAATATCGATCCAGGAGTGTTGTAGGAGGTGACAGGGGGAAATTGAAAGAGATGGGCAGAGCATCAACCTGATAACAACTCAAATTGATAAAAACCTGCCAACTCATCAAACGTGGCAATCATGACAAAATCCCTGCCCCGCCCCCCTAGAGGCCATCTATGGGGGTGGACTTTGTTCAGTTCAGTCAATGGATTTTTATAGGCTGTTACGGAAGGTAAGTTAAGCTATCTAAATATTAGGTATTAAGGGATATAGGTACCCTGTGTGTTAAAAAGATTTAATAAAATGTAATGCTTTAATAGAATTATTTTTGTACATTCGCATTGTTGTAAAAACATAATGGTTGCCGCATGTAGTTCAAGTAATCTACTACATAAGTTGTACAGAACATGTCTCAGCAAATTAATAATAATAAATTTGATTAATCAAAGCACAGAATGTAGCTTTAAGAAACTTAATAATCGGAGTAAATTTGAACCAATAGGTCCGTAATGTCAGGCGCTACGTTGACAAGGAATTCCAAGATGTTTTGAACAATTTTGACCTCGAGGTCGGTGTGATTTATTATCGAAATAACGGAGATGTTTGAACCTTGTTAACACCGATATATCCGAATATAAAAATATTGAAATGACTTTTTCCCGTACACTCAATAAGTGAGTAATGTTGTGATGTAGGCGAGCATTAAATTTAAACAAACATGATTTAATTTATTGATACATACTTAACAATAAACTTCGTACGCCTACGTGAATGCCTACGTAGAATACATTTTATTGCTTTTTTAATTCTTGTCAGAGGAGAAACACTAGCTTTATTCTGTAGATAACAAAAACACTGAAGCAATCAAAATTAAGTACTACCGCAATTTAATGCATTAAGCAATAAGTGAATAATATGACATGCCGTGTGCTGGCGGCGAGAATCAATCACCTCGTTTCGCACCGTGGGAGTCGTATACTGTATCATCAGGATGATGATCATCAGTAATTTCAGGAAACTGGGTACGACAAATCGTTTTTTACGCGGAACTTAGCTATTTAATTTTATTATTTTTAATTGCGTAATTATTTAAACAATTAAAGGAATTACATATCAACCTCAATCACCTCTAAAGTAAAACAAGTGGTAAAATTATAAATTTTGTACAACCGAATTCAATATAAATAAAATAAGAATATCATCAATGTAGTCGAAGTCAATTGAATACGCATTATTAAGAATAACTCAAATACTACTGGTCAGATCTTGATCAAATTTATATAGGACCACATTAGAAGCACTCAAAAGAGCAACTTTCTCAGTTTTTAAATATAAAAGGAATCATCAAAATCGGTTCGCCTATAAAAAGTTCTGAGGTAACTCACACAAAAAATGCTGCGAAGTTGAGAACCTTCTCCTATTTTGAAGTCGGTTGAAAAAAACAAAGCTTATTTTTTATAGAATATAGGTTGACAAGCAAGCACATAGTCCAACTGATAGTAAATGCATGCTGTAGCCCATATACATTAAAAATCAAAACACATCTAACGTTGTCACCCCTAAAGATGGACTGCCTCGTTTTCAGTACAAAGCTTCACACAAATATAAAATGGGGTGTGTAGTCTACCGCCAACCAGTTTGAATAACTTTTGTGATCTCCTCACGTTAAGCGTTAGCTACAATGCGGATGTGCTACTCACAAATACTTCGATCAACAATGTTGATCGAAGCACAAATACGAATTGTTATGACGAGAGCTTCAGAGGCGTCAACAAATTAGCATTTTGATTTTTAATCAGGGACAGACATAGGTGTCTATGAGCCCCAGCATCCACTTACCATCAGGTGGACTACATTTTCGTGGTGTCTTGTCACCTTTATAAATAAATTTTTAAAAAAGCGTTTACTGAAGATACACCCTACTTAACTTTTGCATTGGGATATTAGTACATTTTCTTTATGCCTCATTTTTTCAAAAGCGGTAATTTCAAAATCTGCCACTATAATGAAACTAGTCAGACCTGGTCTAGATAACAAGTATTGCTCAAGAAAGAATAATACTCCGTATTAAGTCACTGTCACCTGTACACATTGAGTAAATGCAGTACCACTTTTTCTTGCTGACATACCTAATTAATATACAACAAGCTTAAATTCTTGTTACCAGTTCGAAAATAATCGCCGTAGAACCTGTTCGCGTCTATCACTAAACCGTCAGGACATATAAAATCACTAATCTCTCAAATTAAAACGTTTCAAAGTTATTCATCGAGTCGGACCTTATTTACGAGTACGACGTTTCTTAACATGAAGTCAAATTCGGAAAAATATTTGAGTCTATTCAAGGAAAATGGATGATGTAATATTTTATTTTTATTTTAATATGTTTATTACGTAATACATATAAAGGGTCTACCAGTCAACCCCGTATGATTTTGGAAACTGTGACAAGTGCAAGCAATTTATTATGTAATAAAATAAGTATTAATAAAGATATAAGTCACAACAAAATGTAGATGGATAGAATTAATAGAATAAAGTTAGAAAAATATACATATTTAATACCTAATATATAAGATATACACAATAAATATATAAACTAGTATACTAAGTATAAGTAGTAAGGTAACTAGTATAAAAATGCTAAAATAAAATAATCTAGTCCAAGTATAAAATAAAAAGGGTTACATTCTATAACATAGCTATCACTTATAAAGCGAAAGAGAACAAAATTCGGATAAAAATCAAGTGGAATTATTCCTACGATAGAATTCTCGTACTAGTTAGTCTAAGTCGCGTTCCCGAGCAGCATGGACTACACAGTAAAAAAGGAATTAAAGAGACCACTCTTATGTAGAGGAATACAATTTTAAAACTCCAAACTGAATTTCGATCACGATAATCAGTCTCAACGGTAAGTAGCCATCCGCGCCAGAAAATATTATAGTGCACTAGAGTGTGTGCAATCACTTTCACACAATTGCCTCAGTCTCAAAGTGCGATTGGACGGCAATCCGTCACGATTTGAAAGAGATTTATACGTGGTAGAGCCATGCTGCAGTTATGTTAGAAGTATAGTTGTAGCACCGTCTACCGCACCGAAGTTGTCAACCGGGGAAAGACTACGCTCTCACAGAATACCAGCGTAAAATAGTAGCTTAATGCTGCTGTGTTTCATATGGTGAGTGTAGAGAACCGGAGACCCTTTTTACTGGAAACGAGGCATTCCATCTTAGTCTTCACGGGTGACAACGCATCTGCATTTTGATTCGTAATCGAGGATAGATGTAGATGTCTATGAGCCACAGCAACCAGTTACCATCAGGTGGACTCTGTGCTCGTTTGTCCCCCTATTCTATAAAAAAAAGGATCAGGCCAGGGCCGTCAATTTTCTGACTCCGGTCTGCTGCTGAGAATTTCTTGACATAAAACGCCCAATAACTGATTATAACTGGATCCAGTATTTAAACCCGGGATTATATAATCAGTAGTGCTGCTTACAATCAAAACACTAAAGAAACAGTCAGATGATATCGAAGGTTCTATGATACAAATAGATATTACCAGTACTGGTGATCATTAAGGAGATATCAGCTTTGCGTTCAACGAACCGCCTGCCCAGCGTGATAAACATGGGCAGACATTCATAATCTTCTTTTTTTTGTAAGGCAATAGTAGACTTGAAACGGTTATTGAAAAAGAAGAGTAAGTATTGCACCCTTATATTCTGTTCTGTTTTATTCCATGGTAAAATGCTTAGAACTTCTTCAGTGCTCAAAAATACGTACAATACACAAAATTACAAAGTTGCAAATGTTGTCTATGTGAAATAGATCATAAATCGGCACTTAAAATTGTAATTTACTATAGCAAAAAATATATGAGTATATATTGCCCACACTAGTCAAGGCATCGCACCAATCGAACTCAACCGGAGTTTCAAAATGGGATTTCCGTACTATGAAATTTAAGCCGGGCACTCAGTCCTTAATTGAATTACTTTCTATTTACACAATATTTTAGGTGGGTACCTTATATCAGTCTGGTTTATTTTAACTTTTTTATAATTTTACCCAGCATTAATCTAGTTTTGCGAAGTGAATACATTTTTGGTGCTGTATCGCGCAAAAATAGCCAATATCGACGTCGGCGTTAAGTGCTAGACGACAGTCGAATAAACAGATTTCGGTCAGCTCAAGGGCGCTCGTTTTTTGTAACCATCGAACCACCCACGCTCCACGCCCCATAATATTCGTATTCTGATACAAGATCACTTGCGCACATACGATCATTCATTGATAATATTAATTTTGAACAGGAAACCATTCGTTATTTATATCTGTACTAACATAACGTTTGAGCGACTACGTCATTTTTACTTTTAAACTCCAAAAACGTATTTCGTGGTATTTGCAATAGTAATGCCAATTGCCAAATAGAAATAGAAATATCGATAAGTATTTAATAGTATACACATCTACAGTACTAGAATTTATTTCATGTAAAAATGGAATCTTTTTAAAAGATTCTTTAAAAATCTTTTTAAAATCTTCTGCTTTATCACTCGCTTCATGGTAAGGGTGACAAAATAGCATACAATCCACCTGATGAAATGTAGATGTTGTAGCTCAAATACCTCAATTAAGAAACAAAATGTAGATGCATTGTCAGCCCTCGGGATTAATTTACATACAATGACAGGTAAACAGCAAAAAGGCTGGACCGGGAAGGACCACGTTTAACATTTTTTTAAATAATTATTACAATCCATTATTAATTATAAGCCTTCAAATAGTGCCAAAAATGTTTATTTTTAAGTATCCAAGTGTCGAGGTCCATATAGCCAGATTCTTTCTATTTTTTTAATGTATGTATGTATGTTCGCTTATACGTTATACATACATACATACATACATAAACACTCACGCCTGTCACCCAGAGGGGTAAGCAGAGACTACAGACTTCCAATTGGCACGATCCTGACACACCTCTCTCGCCTCCTTCACATCCATACACCTACGCATACATGCTCGTCGGTTAAGGGTACTCCTAATTTGGCCCGTTTTCAATAAATCGCCAATTTGGTTGATAAATTTTCACCTAGGACGTCCCTTTCCGACTCTGCCATTCACTTCTGCAACATAAATTTTCTTTGTCACTCTTTCCTCATTCATTCTTTCCACATGACCAAACCACCTAAGCATTCCTTTCTTAATCCTGGTCACAACATCATCTTGTAAACCACACTCTTCTCTTATTACACAATTTCTTACCCTGTCGTTCAGATTCAGCTCTAACATACTCCTTAACATCCGCATTTCTACTGCGTTGATTCTACTCTCGTGCTTCTTCTGCCACACCCAACTTTCACTACCATACGTTAAAGTAGGGACCAACACAGCATTGTGAATTGCCATACGCGCCTTTTTTGACACATTTTGACTCTTCACAATAGAGTGCAGGGCCCCATTTACTCTATTTCCCGCATTCACTCGTCATTCTATATCCTTATCATATCTCCCATCCCTGCTAAATACGCAGCCCAAATATACAAACTCATCTACTTGCTCGATCAACTCCCCTTCTATTCTTATTTCACAAATCGTTTTACTTTCTTTATTTTCAAAAACCATAACTTTCGTCTTACTTGCGTTCACTTTCATACCCCTTTCTTTTAATGATCTGTTCATTAATGTAACCATCATTTGCAACTCGGCCGCCGATGACGCAAGGATAACTTGATCATCGGCGTACAAAAGGCATTTCACGGTTAAGTGACCCATTCTTAATCCGCATTCTTCAACTTTCAAATTTTGCAAACAACTGTCCATAAATAGGTTGAACAGCCACGGGGAAGCCACACAGCCCTGTCTGACACCTTTATGGATATCAAACCAGTGCGAGTAGACCCCGTTGATCCTAACACAAGCACTAGAGTCCCTATAAAGAGACTCCAATGCCTGTATCAAAGCGCCAGCGCTCAACCCAAATGAGTTCAGTGTTTGCCATAGCACATCCCTATCCACTCTGTCATAGGCCTTTTCCAAGTCCATGAACGCACAAAAAACGTTTTTGTTTTTGCCCAAAAACTTCTCCGCGATCATGCGCATGGAAAAGACTTGATAATTATGATATACGTCTCTTTCGTCAACTTTTCGTCTCCTAACGGCCACGAAATCGATTTCATCCGAAAATCGATTCAGTTGTTTAAATAAAACCCACAGTGGTTACCAAATGTGAATTTTATAGTGAGGTTGAATCGCATCAGTACTAATTTTATATAATAAATTGATTGATGTTGTTTGACTGAAAATAAAAATTAAACTTTGAATAAAAAGTAAGGTCAAAGAACTAATAAGAATAAAATGAATTCCACGTAACCACACTTGCACACTAAAAGTCGGTGCTAAGATAAAAGTTAAAACTGGCCCCGTTTTCCACCCCTATCGGTAGGTGGCGTAATGAGAATCACTCTGAATCTCATTGCGCCCCCTACCACTGCGGACTTTATACAGTATAAACAAAATAACGAGATCCAGATTCCATGATTTTTTAGCACTTAACCAATGAAATGAGATAATGGATTATCCCACGCCACCATCACACGGCAATTAATTGTAAATATAATAATGAATAACATGAAGAAAGACATTATTTTTATATAGTACCAGCAATCTGCCTGACTTATATCTGAATTATACAACAGCCCCTACCTACCTACCGGGTCCAACTATGCCTACAACCTTTACCTAAACTATGCTTAAACACTCATTTGACAAAAATGTCTGTCCTCTGAGGGAACAAAAAGAATTCGCTTAGGGCTAGATCTGGTGAGTAAGGTGGATGGTCAAGCAGTTCAAACTGTAATTCGTGAATTCCTAACGTACATCGTACCCCAAGCTTTCATGGCCACGCTTAAATTCAGCTTTTTTTAATATAGGAAAGGGGGAAAACGAGCATACGGCTCACCTGATGGTAAGTGATTACCGTCGCCCATGAACAGCCGCAACATCACGGGGATTGCAGATGCGTTGCCGGCCTTTTAAAGAGGAATAGGCTCTTTTCTTGAAGGTCCCTAAGCCGTATCAGTCCGGAAAAATCTCTAGTGGTAGTTGATTTCACAAGGAAGTTGTGCGAGGAAGAAAACTACTTTTAAATCGCTTAGTGGTGGACCGCCAGTCATCCGGATGGTATCGCGAGTTTTGTCGCAATGTGCGATGGTGAAACTGTGCGGCTGGAATTAGTCTGAACAATTCCTCAGAGCACTAGAGAGCGCAAAGAGATGCAACATCTCTTCGTAGTGACAATGAGTCAAGCCGATCGGAAAGAGCTTGGTCGCCGACGATTCGAACTGCTCTGCGCTGGATGCGATCAAATAGAAGGAGCTGGCACTGGAGAGCCCCGGCCCAGAGATGGGAACAGTACTCCATGTGCGGCCGAACCAAGCCAATTTGGCCTTCTCTTCCAAGTGACCACGAAACTGCACGTCAGTCGATATATCGACGCCAAGGATTCCGATACTGGCTGAGGCAACAAGGGGAGTGCCTTGAAACTGAGGAGATACGACGAAAGGGTTCTTTTTAGCGGTAAACGCGCAAACTTGTGTCTTCTGGGGATTACTAAACTAGATTTAGTCGCCCTCAGTCCGAGATTTTGTTCAACAAAGTCTCAAATTCAGACACAAGTTTGTCCCGGTACTCGGCGACGTTTACCCGAGAAATACTGGCACGGCCGGTGTACAAAGCATCACCAGTGCTGTCGTCTGCATAGCAATGAATGCTACCGATTTGCAACATGTAATTGATATGCAGAAGAAATAGCGTTGGTGATAGTACGCTTTCTTGTGGAACACCAGCGTTAATGGGCTTGTGATCGGAGCATGCACCGTCTACTACGACCTTGATACTCCGATCAGCAAGAAAACTGGTGATCCAATTGCACAATTTCTCGGGCCCATAGGAAGGAAGCTTCGTAAGAAGCGCTTTGTGCCAACCCTGATCGAAGGCCTCTGGACTTGGACTCTACTGCCTTCCCCCATTTATGAGTTAGGTAACCCAGATGATCACCAGCTGAGCGACCGCGACGGAAGCCGTACTGGCGGTCACTAATCAGCTAGTGATCCTCAAGGTACCGCATGAGCTGGCTGTTAATAATAGATTCCATTATTTTAGAGAACAAGGAGGTGATGGCGATAGGCCTATAGTTGGACGGATCAGAGCGGGTACCCGTTTTAGGGTTTTGGGTGCACGAAGGCTGTCTTTCATGATTTCGGGACTACACCTAGGGAGTAGGAGTACCGGAAATGACGCGTCAGGACCGATGCCAACTCAGGAGCACACGTCTTCTGCACAATAAGAGAGACGCCATCAGGCCTACTCGACGATGTACAGTGAGAGGAGTGTTCTGCGCACCGAGCGTTGGGTAAACAGCACATCTTGCATGGAACACTGACACAGTGGGTGGTCGGCGGTATGTTCCCCCCGTCATCAAGAGTCGAGTTGGACGCAAAGAGAGAGCCCAGTAGATCGGCTTTGTCCTTTGCGGCAGGGGCCAGTGAGTCAAACTCCCTGTGCAGAGATGGAAGAGATGGCTGGCAGAAGTTCCCTTGGCCTTGGCCTTGGCAAGAGAACGGAATGCACGTGTTCCCGAAGGAAGACTAACAAGTTTCTCGCCAATTCTGCCGATGTGCTATGACTTTGTCTTGACAATGATACTTTTGAAGGACCTGGAAGCAGAATTATACTTCTTTTTAAGAACGCTGGTATTTACATCCCAAGACGTTGATGCGTGAGCCCAGGCCACGTAACACTCCTGCTGATGATGTAATGCAATTTTGCAGGAGCGACCATACAAAGGCTGGGTTCTGCCTCCGATAAGTACCGCAGATGATGGAATAAATAGTTCCATTCCCTGTAGCACCACATCAGCGACAAAATCAGCAACAACGCTGGGATCATCCGGCGAGAAGCAAACCCGCCTCCAAGGGTAGGATGCAAAAAAAGATCACATCCCGTCCCAATCGGCTGACCTATAATGTCAAACACGGCGGCAACCTGCAGTACGCAACCGCGATGGGAGCGTGAGTGGCATCGTACTCCAGATCAGACAATGGTCCGAGGAGCCAAGAGGGGCATCAACGGAGACCTGATATCCGTCCGGATGAGAGGTCAGCAGAAGGTCCAACAGGGAAGGTACATGATCTTCCACATCTGGGATCCGTTTAGGCGAGGTAACAAGTTGTGCCAGACCATATGCCAAAGCCAAGTCGTAAACAGATCGACTCGCATGTTCGGTTAAACGAGAACCAAGCCGTTCAGCATGGTGGGCGTTAAAATCACCAAGAATCACGATCTCTTTTCAAACAATACTTTGAACGGACTTATTGTTCCGTTTGCCCCGAGCAGGTTTAGTCTCGAGCGGAATTTCGCCCCCCCCCCCCCCCCCCAAGAATATGAGGCAGCCTGAGCACCAACGCTCAGGAAAAGTAGGGAAGTTTGTGGATGCTCAGCGGGGGATTCTCCGTCACCAGGGCTGCTGGTACCCTCCTGGGGTAGTCTTATTTTTAACTCCGCTACCGTGTTAAGGGGGGGGGGGGAATTAGGCCTCCGTCCACTTGTATTCACCGGACAAAACGCAGAAGCAAAGCTTCCACTTCACGCCGGTCTTCTGTGAGGTCGTGTTACCAACCCGATTTCAGCCGGCCCATACGTGCAACAGCAAAGACTGCTGCGTGGCTCTACTGCTGTTAAAAATTTCACTGTGGTAAATGATGGTGCAGAGACTACATACACAGTGTCCAATTCATCTTTGTGTAAGCCTATTGCCATTCAAATAGTATATACAAAGTATGTACAAGACTCCATTTCAATTAAAATCTGTCTTTATTGTTTTTCATCTGTAGTATAAAAACATTAGAGCTAGTGTTAAATAAAATAAAAATGAAATTGGGGTATTTGTTTCTTATATTAGATAAAATCTTTGAAATATAAAATTACTCAATCGAAAGCACATAAGACTCGATTTCAATAAAGGTGAAATTTGGAGTAACATTGAAGATACCCTTTTAGTGATTACCTAGACGTGATCTTATTAAAGTTGGAATAGATTTCATGAATAAAATATTATATTTATGAGATCAATACCTGACTTTTAAGCGTATTGGTTGGCGGTTACGAGTACACTCTCATGACAGACCATCTGAGTTTAATCTCTGTTGCCGGTGCGACTGGTATTGTTTATTACAATTTTGGGTATTGATTGATATTGTTTTCAAAATAATTTATACTAAATGAAACTAATTTTACGAATTTTAACGCGTTTAATTTTGACTTTTTTCAATTCCCGATGTTTTAGGTGCTTTATAGCACCCATAGTCACGGGGGGGACTGAGTTGTGTGATATTCCGATTTCATAGTTAGCCCGGCTACCTCCGGTTTTAGAATATGAATTTTTGGTCCGATCTACGTAGAATGGACCTAACAGTATCTTGAAGTCTTGCAGTGGTATGCTTGGGTTTGGATTAAATTTTTTTTAATTATAGGATCGCAAGCAGATGGCAGCACCTATCAATCTTCTCTATTGAAATTAAAAAGCACCTCAATTCACCCCCCTGACCTTGGGTGCTGTAAAGTACCCGAAACGTCGGAAATTAAAAAAGTCATAATTAAGCGCGATAAAATTCACAAAATTAGTTTCATTTAATGTGTAGTGTTCGCGTAAATATAATAAGTCAATTTATACTTAATATGAGAACTAAATACACAAGCAAGCGGCTCGATTAACTGGCGCTGAGAAGAGGTGTTGCATCCCTTTGCATTTTCTTTCGCATCTACCACGGGGAGTGCTCTGAGCAATTTTTGGGATTAATCTCAGCCACCAAATTTTATGAAACTCCCGATACCATCCACACCATCTGGATGCTTGGCGGTCCATCACTATACATTTCACTAGGAGTTTTCTTTCGCGTACGATCTTTCTGTGGAATAGTTTACTACCGGCGATTTTTCCGGATCGATACGACATAGTTACCTTCAAGAAGAGATCTTACTCTTCTCTCAAACGCCCAACGCAACTGCAATTCTTCTGGTCTTGCAGTTGTTCATAGGCGGCGGTAGTCACTTACCATCAAATGAGCCACATGCTCGTTTTCCCATCTCCTATAAAAAAGCAACGTAAAATGAATGAAGTCACGTGCATTACAGTAAGATTATAATATTTTATAAGTAGTTAGAAGTAATAGTTTATTAGTACTTTTTAATCGATACTACTCTCATAATTACTCTAATTATTATTGGAGACTTAAACATTGACAAGGCTTACGACAAAATGCTTATCTGAATTGCACTGCAATAAATAAATTTATCATTATTTGAAATTTGATACGAGCGGTAATAGATGTCCGTATTGCCCCACTTAGTTTCAGAAACAACAAAGCTAGCTCTGTTTCGAATGAATGAAGATTATTTTGGCGACATTAATCACTTTCATTTGCAGTTAAGAATTTTTAGCAACATTTATATAATTCACAAACAAAAAAACTATTAAAGATTTGTTTATACACTTCTTAACAATTAACATAATTGATGTGAGTACCATAAGAGTTATCTAGGTCATTGAGTTACATACAGGCAAGGATTATGATGGATATTGGCAAACCTCATAACACAAAATTTTAACCTCGAAATACAGAAAGATCTATCTATATTCTGAGTTTTTCACTACACATATATACATAATATATATTCAAATAGCGAAACAAATATTAAGTGATAAAGAAATATTAGATATATAAAGAAAAAAGAAATATTTAAACTGGTGTCTTTACTAGGTGTTACATTTGTCATCTGCCTAGGAGTGTGTTTGCGTGTTACTGCTATATCTGAAATATACAAACAGCTGGTATAATTATTACAGGCTTTAAGGTGGGATACCTTGGTTCTAAGAGGTGGCATCGTATCTTTAGTTTTCTTTGTTAAACTGATTGTAAATGTTCTGTGGCTGCAAAGACCCACTTACCATCAGGTGGATTCTAAGTTCGAATGTCACTTGAATTTTATAAGAAAAAAAAAAACATTTACCAAACGTTATACTACTTTCCATAATATAACTAAATTGGTCTAGAGATTGAAAGCAGCTCTACTATCAAGATCATTTGCATAAACATAAAAAAGATGTGAAAGGCTGTTAGAGAGATCTGAGAATATACTTCTAACAATAATCCACCAGCTGAGCTTATCCAAATCAAACTTACTCCTGAAGAACCCTTGAATGAAGTTAACTTATATTTTACATCAATAGGTCTTAATTTAGCCACACAAACATTAAATAAACTTAATATTATGGAAATGCAATTGGCTTCTAAAACTAAACTTAATAAATTCATAGTTGAAACGATGGTATCCTTTATGATAAATCCTAGAAAAGTTTGTAATATTATAGTGAACATTAAAGCTAAATGTGCTCCGGGATTCGATAATTTAACAATGAATTTTTTCAAACTGAACAGAGAATTTCTGGCTGAAGCTTTATGACATTTGTGTAATTTAAGCTTTGCGCCGGCGTAGTTCCTAGCGTATTTAAAAAAGCAGTTGTCACAACTATTTTTAAAGTCGGTGACAGAAAGTTGCCTTTCAATTACTGACCCATTTTTCTGCTATCTGGAATGTCAAAAGTTTCAGGAAAACTTATCAATAAACATACATACATATTAACCCCTGTCATAGGCAACAAGCTGGTAATAGCGGTAGCTACGATTGCGAATCAAAAATCTTCTCAAAATCAAAAATATTTGGGTAATTGACAATCACTTGAGATAGGACTTACACCTATATATAGTGGCAGATCTCGCAGATCAGTCTTCGTTCTGTTGCTGACTTCTAATGAATGTATATAAGGCTTTGGTAGAATGTATCATCAATTATTGGGTAGTTTCATGGGGTGGGGCTGCTAAATCCCAAATGATAATCGTTGAAAGAGCCCAAAACAAATTGCTTAATAAGTTATGATTAAGCTTCCTTTTCCCAGACGCCTATGTACTTAGCATTGGAAAAGATATCATCGCTCAACTCCACCGTCACCGAACCATCGAACCCAATGCTCATTAATGCTAATTCCAGAGACAATAGGACTCTCCTTACCACTGGTTGGCAGTGCCCCCGCTCGAAGACAATATGAGTATCTAGCACCCCACATTTATAAAATTATTAATGGAAAACTAAAAATTGAAAAACTGAATCAATATTGTTTATAATCAGTAATAACTAAGTACCTGCTATCGTTAAATTATGAAGAAGCAGAAAATTAACGCTAGCTGTATAGTAATTCCATCCTACTTACATACATTATATATATATATATATATATATTCACACATAGACGCAGCACACACACAGCACTCATCAAACACACACACACACACACACACACACACAAACACACACACACACACACACACACACACACACACACACACACACACACACACACACACACAAATAGCGCACGCACACAACACCTTTTCTCATTTCTTGATTTTCGTTTATTGCATGTTAGTTCATTGTTAACCGAATTCTATTTATTTTTAAGTGGCCTGAATCTATTGTAGTTATACCATCAATAGGAGAAGACACTTGTTTCTAAAATACAGTTTTAACAACCAGTTTAGAAGCCAGGGCTCCACTTACTTATATGGTAAAAGATTTGTGACAAATAAAGAATTGATTATTTATACAATGTGCTATCACGACATTATTTGAATTACTTAGTTTCGTCTATTGAAAGGTAAATAATGTATTCCTTTAATTCTTCATCACCTCAATTATCTGTCATGTCATACAACTAAGAAAAACAGTTTGTGTCAAAACATCGTTCGCAGCTTTACAGTTTTGATCCCAAAGTCGAAGAATATATTTCGTTTTGAAACTAATATAAATTTTATATTACATAGGACACACATTGGCCAAACATCCAAGCTGGTTACCATTTCTGTGATATACTGCCAGAGAACGCTTTTAGGATTGAATCTCTACAGTTTTTGTAAGGTTCATTTAAGGTTAAATAAATAAATTAATTAATTTCCGTAATTAACTCTCTTGGCAAATTAGTTAACAATATTATATCTTATTATATATTAATTATTATTTATCTACATTCTTGGATACTATGTAAACGTAATAGTGATTGTAAAAATGGTTTAATGTGTTGATTATCTATCAGCATTTTGACATTATTTGCTACAAAATTGTTCTATATAAAGGAAAATTGAATATTGATTGATAGAATCCTGTGAAGTGAGAGATAAAACTTGCTGAGATCGATTGATACGTAGTTTACGTAGACTTTAAAATTATTTATTATTATTTTTAACTACTTTCTGATATTTATTTATAATTTCCCCCTTCAGGTTGAGTAGTGTTTGATGGCAGCACAAAACAAAACTGTGAGCTGCAACATTTATTCATTTTTGTGTTATATTTTATTTGATTTTGCCGCTATAAATCAATGAGTATTATGTTTGTTTTCAATATTTTTTCATTTGCGTACTTGCCATTTTCGTTGAATGACCGTCCGACGGAAAAAGAAGCAATCCAATTAAATTAATAACAATACAAATATATAGTTAACTCGAAACACTTTTAGTTTTCATTTTTGTAATTGTTTTGTTTATTTATTAATAAGTTTATTGTTTTAAACATAAGGGTAACAAATGTAATGTCAGTCAACCAACGGCGTTGTAAAAATTTGTGGCATGTGCCTTAAATAACTGAATCTATTTAACATAAATAGATATAATACATATTAAACACAAATACATACGAATACGAATTTATCGAAGAGTATTTCATTTACATTCACAAAATCGCAACACATTATGGACAGACATGACATGATACATCGAATTTCTTTTACACAAGTATAAATCGTATGCCAGAGCAACGTCGGTATATAAACAAATTATCACTTTCGAGTCTTGTCTTTCTTGTGCCTCTGACACTACATCTGACCCCCGCTTCAAATCGTATCATGTTTCCGTTCCAGTGGGCAAAGAAAGCTTGTTTACTCACATTCAATGGTATGGCTACAATAATTTACCAAACAATTAGTAGAGATTCGTAGGTTGCAACTAAAAACTTTATTATTGACAATCTCAATTGCTTGGAAACAAACTGTAAATAGTTAATGTGGTCGCTTATTCAAGAGGAGACTTAGACCATTCAACCCAATTGGGTTGAATGGTTTAAGAAAGGAGAGGCTTATAAACTACCAGTGGAATTTTTATGGGCAGGTGATGAAAAAAATTAAAAATTAAACTTCTACTATTTGTTCCTGTCTCAAGCAATGCAAATATAAACAACGAATTTATTCTAGGGACCCTACAAAAACTTACTGTGGTACAAGGCAACCGGCCTTTACTCGACGTTAGAAAAAAAATTATAAGAGATGACATAGAAGAAACATAGAAAAACATCTAAAAACAAAATCTTCTAGTTTACCGAACATACCGATGGCCGCAGGCAGTCGGGTCCAAGAGGAAGACCTTAACGGTTAGTTTGGACATAGCGACGGCTTTCGATCGGGTTTAGCAACCGAACCCGACCGCTTCTTTCGAAGATTATTTCTTATGGGCTTCATGAGAAATTGTACAATTGGATCACCAGTTATCTTGGAGATCGAAGCACCTGTACCACGCAGTAGACGCATGCTCTGACTACAGGCCTATTAATGTTATATTCCACAAGGCTGCGTACCATCACCTATCCTGTTTCTTCTGCATATCAGTGATATGTTGCAAACTATTATCATTCATTGCTATGCGGATGATAGCACTAGTAATGCTTTTTACAGCGGCCGTGCCAATATTTCTCCGGAACACGTCGTCGAGTACCGGAACAAACTTGTGTCTTGAGTCTTTAACAAAGACTCGGATTGGGGGCGACTAAATATAGTCCAGTTTAACCCCCAGAAGATACAGGTTTGTAAACTATTTTGTCGTATCTCCTCAATTTCGGAGCACTCCTATCGTTGCCTCAGCCAGCATCGTAATCTTCCATCCAGTTCTGCGGTCACTTGGAAGGAAACGCCAAATTAGCATCTAAAAAGCTTGACGTACTTTGTAGAACGCGAAAATATTTCCGCTTGCAACTTTACAAGGCACCGGTTGGCCCCCAAATGGAATGAACTCCTTCCACTTGACCGCATGCAGCGAAGAGCGGCTAAAATCGTCATCGACCGAGTTCCTCCTAATCGGCTCGATTCAATGGGGCTACGAAGAGATAATGTATGCGTTTGCATTTTCTTAACTACGAGGGAGTGCTCAGAGGAATTTATAAGATTAATTGCGGGCTATGTACTCGCTTCTTACCCTAATTAGTTTTAAAAAAAATTATCAGATTTTGAACGTTAGGTTCTAAATATAGGACAACAGCGCTGCCATATCACCTCCCTGATCAGATCGAATGAAAGTTGAATCGAAGAATGTTGCAGTTCAATTATCGATGAACGTGTGCGAGGACTTGCCTTACTGTCTACTTTCTGTCTGAGTCGAGAAGAAGGCAAGTAATTTGCAAGAGTGTCATGAAGTAGAGACGAAAAGTAAGACTTAGAGCCGTACCGAAGAACACTGTAGCACAGAGAGTAGCTTGAAAGAACAGGAAGCGTTTTTCAAATAGTGCGACTAAACCTGTAAAGCTAGGATAGTTTGCAGGAGCCAGAGACAGCAGACAACGATTGATCATGGAAATGCAAATGGAAATAGTTCTTAAGGACGATCACGAGAGCGTAAAGTTGAAGTTCCGAAGGTTTGCATGTTCATATTACATCGGGGCCAGCAATTAGTCGTAGAAGGAAAAGGGGTGATATGCCACCGGTCATTTCGTTCAGCCCGGACAGCGGCCATTGCTCTGTGTGTTAATATGGAGCTGTTCTAAATATATCAGAACACTTCGGAAACTTCAATTGTGTGATTTAGGCTTCGATTCGTTTCGGATGTGTAGCTTTCTTAATATTAAAAGATTTTTCAATTTATTTTAGTTTCAGTCTGAATGAATGCGATTATTTTATTTATTATATTTGTTTAGATATTTAATTTTTCACTTAGTGAAAAAGTGTTAAATGAAATGTTACAGAAATTTTCATGTTCTTGCTATGGTAATTTTAGTTGTAAAGTCTGGTTTCAAAATTGCAAAAATGGTTTTTTCAAAAATAACATAATTTGTGATGTCATCTTTACCGAACTCTTCAATGACGGTTTTTGTTTTAGATTAAATAAACAAATTAAATATTTTTCATTGAACCATGCTTAGTTATGCTTGTAACATCTTTGTATAGTGTACCTATACCTTCATATTATAATATTGAATTCTTGTCGGACTTGTCTATTAGTTTATATAAATTTAAAAACATTTATATAAACATCAGCAGACATGTCAAACTTCACATCTGCATTCCAGAGTCAAAAATTTAAAGTTAATAGTTATAAAGCATTTAAATCTGAAATATTGCGTAAGACATGCAACATGTTGGTATGTTTTAATTTCTAATTAAAGTTCATGGATGTTGGTGCTATAAATGGAATACGTTATTGCCTATATATGAAACGTGATTCAAACGTACCTAGGCATCAATTCGCAAGCCCCAAACACACACTTCCTCATTAATTCTTAACTACATCCAGCTCGATACGTCACGTTTTCCGTCATAAAATTAGTATTTATATAAGGTCATCAAAAACGGATAGAATTATAAGCTGTTTTATAATAGATACAAATTACTGACCCCTCCCTCCTCAATAGCCTATAAATAGTCTATTGCTGACGTGGTTCGCTCCCATAGTAATCAGAATTTGCCAAGACACAGCTACGCTTCGCGGGTATATTGAAAAATCACAGAGCTACAGATGACTTGCGCCTTTGACGCATTTTACCAAAGAGATTTAAATATATATATACACACTATAGAGCGGACATTGGGAATATTTGCATACAAAAGCTGTGACCACGCGCATGTATTACACCCTCTAGCGAAATATAGCAATACTACACTGAATATTTATTTAGAAATCATTTTAGCTATTTCCCAGTAGGTGACGCTACTAAACATAAGGTAAAAATCCGTTATAGGCACATCGTTAATCACTAACATATTTGTAAATAAATAGTGACGTTACTGGATAACAGAGGGCACTTATTACAACATTTTTTCTTTCTTCTAGAACAATCTACTAGAAATAATATTTAAAAATTAATTTTATTAAAAAAACGCGAAACAAAAATAAAATCGAACAATATATTCATCAATCATTAATATTCTTATATATATATATATATATATATATATATATATATATATATATATTTATATATATATAACAAAACCCCTGTGGTTCATGTTAAGTGTGCCAAGCATATAAAAAATACATTTAAAAAAAATAATTTTGATGAAAAAAAAATTAATTTGCAAATCTAACTCACACGAGTGTCGGTACTGCGGGGTCTTTGACAATCCAATCCTCTTATTCCTCGGCCAATGCAGAGATAATAAAACCACATACAATTTGCAAATTTTTTTGTCATCAAAACTATTTTTTTAATGTGTTTTTTTGAAAAAAAAATATCTCTATATGCTTGGATACTGATTCTGATAACGCAGGTTACGGGAACCACAGGGTTTTTGTTACATGTTGTATATATATATGCAATATCAGCATAATAATGTACATGTTAAGTGATTTATTTGTAATAGGTGATGGAATGTAGTTGTGCTTCTCTTAATGTGTTTATTATTGTATAAGCGAAATCCAGAGAACCTTTGTTTCGGTTTCTTTACATTTTATTATTTCTTTAACAGATAGAGTATAGTATTCATTACGCCTAAAGTAGTCAGATGGTAACAAAAATTTAAGTAAGTGCAAATGTCGCTAAAAGTCGCGAGAATATTTTTTGTTGCTAAACATTGAATTAAACTCCCCAACTTAACAAAAAACTCGTTATATTTAGCGACAAAGTCGCTAACGTGGCAACACTGAAAATCGGAGATATATCCTATACGTAGACAGAGAAACCTATAGACAAATTGACGCCTTCTTTCGTATTCACACACGAAAAAGATAGATTTATGCATACGTCTTGCATAGAAACGAGACAGAGCGGTGTGTAGCAAACTACACTTTGCCAAACAACTTTGACAGTTCGTAGCGATCTAAGGAGTTTATAAGTTGGTTTAAGTGAGAAAAAAGTGTTTTGTGAGCTTAAGATTGGTGAATGTTGTTCAGTTCAGTTCTTAGAACAATAAAAAATTTTATCTAAATATGTTTAAAAGTCATAAAGATTATTGTATAATCTAAAACTACGTTATCGTCCTTTCTCACTCGAGGCCACGCTAATCATTACTCTATAGGTTTCTCTGTCTACGATCCTATAGGACAAAAGTTACAGGCGACAATTTTGTTACTGATGTCCGGTCTATTACCTAGGCTGCACTAAAAATATCGGGAATGGAATATTTCCACTGTTCCTGTCGTATTAAAATCTTTTTAATTGAAAAGTCCTTGTTTTTAAAAATCAAATACCATTTATTTATTTAAAAAAAGATTCTCGGTCTTGTCACAAGGTTTTGTCAAATTTGTTTAGTCGTTGAGAAAATGGAATTGACTCGAGAAAATTCAAGAGCGATGATTTATTATGACTTTCGAAGTGGTTTAACACAAAAACAGTGTGTTGACCGGATGATTTCTGCACTTGGTGATGAAGGACCATCCAAAACCACAATTTATCGCTGGCTTGCTGAATTTCAACGTGGACGTGTCTAGCTCAGTGATGATCCCCGTCAAGGTCGTCCAAAAACTGCAGTCACCCAAGAAAACGTTGATGCTGTGCGTAAGCTGATTGAGGAAGATCGATATGTGACATACCGCGAAATTCAGGCAACTTTAGACATTGGCATGAGTCAAATACAAATAATCTTGCATGAACAATTAGGTGTAAAAAAGTTGTTTTCCCGATGGGTACCGCATTCGCTCTGTGAAGAGCAAAAAGCGGCTCGCGTTACTTGGTGCGTCAGAACTCTCGAAAGATTCCACGCAGGATCCTCAAATGTTGTATACAATATCGTATCAGGTGACGGATCCTGGATATATGCGTACAAACCCGAAACAAAAAACCAGTCACGAGTTTGGGTGTTCGAAAATGAGTTAAAGCCAACAAAAATTGTTCGTTCACGGAGTGTTGCAAAAAAAATGGTGGCCACGTTTGTCTCCAAAACCGGCCATGTTACGACTATTCCTCTTGAGGGACAAAGAACGGTTAATGCAGAATGGTATGCTAGCATTTGTTTGCCACATGTCGTTTATGAACTCCGTAAAGAGAACTGCAGCCGCCGCATCATCCTCCATCACGACAACGCGAGTTCTCACACCGCACACAGAACAAAAGAGTTTTTAGAGCAAGAAAACATAGAGATTTCTTAAATTTACGCGAACACTACACATTGAATAAAACTATTATTTACGGATTTTATCGCGTTTAATATCTTTAATTTATTTTTTTTTTATTATCCCGACGTTTCGGGTGCTTTACAGCGCCCATGGTCACGGGGGGGGACTGAGATGTTTGACGTCCCAATGTCATAGTTAGTCCGGCTACCTTCAGTTTTTTAATATTAATTTTTGGTCCGATTTACGCAAAACGAAGTCTTGCAGTGGTATGCTTGGGTTTGGGTTTAATTTTGTTGATTATAGGATCCCAAGCAGATGGTAGCACCCAACCATCTTCTCTATTGAAATTTGGATGTTTTTTAATTTCAATAGCCTCGCGTATCATCCTTGGTAGGAATCGGTGTTCTTTTGCGAGAATTTGTGGTTTATCAAATCTAATGTAATGGTGGGGACGATCTTGAACATGTTCGCAGACTGCAGACTTCCCGGAGCGTCGGTGCTTCACATCAGCTATATGTTCCTTCACGCGGGTTTTTATAGATCTCTTTGTTTGACCTATGTAAGAGAGACCACATTCACAATCTAGCTTGTACACACCTGCATCTTGTAGAGGAATATTACATTTGATGGATGGTAAAAATTGACTAATCTTCTTCAGCGGCTTGTAGTATGTCTTAATGGACGCTCGCTTCAAGATGTAGCCAATCTTGTCCGTGACTCCTCCAACATATGGTAGTAGAGCAGGTGCGCGCTCGACTGTTGCCGGCTTCACTCGTTCACTGTGACGTAGGCGCGGGACCCGAAGCTTGTTGTCTTGCAATACTTGCTTGACGTGCTGAAGCTCCGCGGCCAGATGTTTTCTGTCACAGATCCCTCGTGCTCTCTGAAACAAAGATTTACCCACGGTAGCTAACTGTGAAGGATGATGGTGAGATTCACCATTTAGATATCGGTTGGTATGGGTCTTTTTCCTATACACAGTGTGACCAATAGTGTTATCAGGATTTCGGATGACTAAAACATCTAGGAAAGCTAAAGAATTATTTGCCTCTAACTCCATTGTGAATTGTATTTTAGAGTTTATGGAGTTAAGGTGGTCTAAAAAATGCAGTTACTTTGTCAGATGGTAAAATTGTGAAAGTGTCGTCTACGTACCGCTTGTAGAACCTTGGATTTACAGGAGCAGTAAGAAGGGCTTTCTCCTCAAAGTCCTCCATGAATATGTCGGCGACTATGGGAGACACAGGTGAGCCCATCGCCACACCATCTACTTGCTTGTAGAACTCCTCCTTCCACAATAGATAGCCAGATGTGAGGCAATGTTCAAGTAGTATTGCATATTCTTGAGGCATGTTATTTTCTTCTAGCTTCCTAGTTACAATTGAGATGCAGTCCACAATAGGTAGGCATGTAAATAGTGACTGAACATCAAAACTGACCATAGTTTCATTGTTAGCGAGATGTAGGTCTTTTATCTCACTCACAAAATGGTATGAATCCTTTGTGTGTGCTCTGGTATGTCCTCTCAGTGGTGATAGTATTTTTGCTAAGTATTGTGCCAGCTTATAAGTTGGTGAATCGATCTGGCTTACTATGGGACGTAGTGGAGCGTTTGGTTTGTGTATCTTCGGTAACCCATACAACCTCGGTGGTTTGGCACATGATGGTATTAGCGAATTCACGTCGAGATTTAATTTTTCGGAGTATTTCTTTATTAAATCGCTAGTTGTTTTAAGCGTGTTAGTTGTAGGGTCTGTTTTGACCTTTTTATATGTACCGAAAGTACATATAACGGACATCAGTACATAAACTGCATTTTTAGACCACCTTAACTCCATAAACTCTAAAATACATATAACGGACAAGATTGGCTACATCTTGAAGCGAGCGTCCATTAAGACATACTACAAGCCGCTGAAGAAGATTAGTCAATTTTTACCATCCATCAAATGTAATATTCCTCTACAAGATGCAGGTGTGTACAAGCTAGATTGTGAATGTGGTCTCTCTTACATAGGTCAAACAAAGAGATCTATAAAAACCCGCGTGAAGGAACATATAGCTGATGTACCGAAAGTACATATAAAAAGGTCAAAACAGACCCTACAACTAACACGCTTAAAACAACTAGCGATTTAATAAAGAAATACTCCGAAAAATTAAATCTCGACGTGAATTCGCTAATACCATCATGTGCCAAACCACCGAGGTTGTATGGGTTACCGAAGATACACAAACCAAACGCTCCACTACGTCCCATAGTGAGCCAGATCGATTCACCAACTTATAAGCTGGCACAATACTTAGCAAAAATACTATCACCACTGAGAGGACATACCAGAGCACACACAAAGGATTCATACCATTTTGTGAGTGAGATAAAAGACCTACATCTCGCTAACAATGAAACTATGGTCAGTTTTGATGTTCAGTCACTATTTACATGCCTACCTATTGTGGACTGCATCTCAATTGTAACTAGGAAGCTAGAAGAAAATAACATGCCTCAAGAATATGCAATACTACTTGAACATTGCCTCACATCTGGCTATCTATTGTGGAAGGAGGAGTTCTACAAGCAAGTAGATGGTGTGGCGATGGGCTCACCTGTGTCTCCCATAGTCGCCGACATATTCATGGAGGACTTTGAGGAGAAAGCCCTTCTTACTGCTCCTGTAAATCCAAGGTTCTACAAGCGGTACGTAGACGACACTTTCACAATTTTACCATCTGACAAAGTAACTGCATTTTTAGACCACCTTAACTCCATAAACTCTAAAATACAATTCACAATGGAGTTAGAGGCAAATAATTCTTTAGCTTTCCTAGATGTTTTAGTCATCCGAAATCCTGATAACACTATTGGTCACACTGTGTATAGGAAAAAGACCCATACCAACCGATATCTAAATGGTGAATCTCACCATCATCCTTCACAGTTAGCTACCGTGGGTAAATCTTTGTTTCAGAGAGCACGAGGGATCTGTGACAGAAAACATCTGGCCGCGGAGCTTCAGCACGTCAAGCAAGTATTGCAAGACAACAAGCTTCGGGTCCCGCGCCTACGTCACAGTGAACGAGTGAAGCCGGCAACAGTCGAGCGCGCACCTGCTCTACTACCATATGTTGGAGGAGTCACGGACAAGATTGGCTACATCTTGAAGCGAGCGTCCATTAAGATATACTACAAGCCGCTGAAGAAGATTAGTCAATTTTTACCATCCATCAAATGTAATATTCCTCTACAAGATGCAGGTGTGTACAAGCTAGATTGTGAATGTGGTCTCTCTTACATAGGTCAAACAAAGAGATCTATAAAAACCCGCGTGAAGGAACATATAGCTGATGTGAAGCACCGACGCTCCGGGAAGTCTGCAGTCTGCGAACATGTTCAAGATCGTCCCCACCATTACATTAGATTTGATAAACCACAAATTCTCGCAAAAGAACACCGATTCCTACCAAGGATGATACGCGAGGCTATTGAAATTAAAAAACATCCAAATTTCAATAGAGAAGATGGTTGGGTGCTACCATCTGCTTGGGATCCTATAATCAACAAAATTAAACCCAAACCCAAGCATACCACTGCAAGACTTCATGATACTATAAGCTCGTTTTGCGTAAATCGGACCAAAAATTAATATTAAAAAACTGAAGGTAGCCGGACTAACTATGACATTGGGACGTCAAACATCTCAGTCCCCCCGTGACCATGGGCGCTGTAAAGCACCCGAAACGTCGGGATAATAATAAAAATAAATTAAAGATATTAAACGCGATAAAATCCGTAAATAATAGTTTTATTCAATGTGTAGTGTTCGCGTAAATTTAAGAAATCATTATGTGAACCAGTACGGACTGGTAATAGCAAATAAAATTCGCCGATTAGAAGATCTTAAAACCAAGCGCGCAAGATATATAACATCTTTAAATTTCTTGAAGAGATGCAGAGACCATAATCTCATTCCTACGTGTGTCAAAATATCAACAAAGAAGGACATTCGAGGAAGCGCTAAGATCTTAAATCAGGCAAGTAAAAAGTTGTTACGGACGGTGATTCAGCAGAAACGGTTCGATTTACATTTCATAAACAACACCATAGACAATTTGTCCAGTGAACTAAAGACAATTTTAAGGACATTTGATTTTAATAATTGCATCGAAACTTTAAACAAACGAGAAACATCAAAATACAATGAATGCAAAAATAAACAAATAGAAAAATACCAAAAATTAACGATCAAATCAAATGCCAAACATCCAAGTCAACGCCAGAACAATAAACAACCGTTGACCATAGACACAAACTATAAACAACGCACTGTCTGTAATTTGTCAAAACATACACTGGACGAACCGACAATGAAAGTATTAGCGAAGGGAATGAACTTCGCATTAACTCCGCGAAAAATCCCGTACGAAGAAATTATCTGCAGTGTTGAGGATTGTCTGTTTAAGAATAATATCGGTAAGGAAGATTTGGAGGCCATACGTCAAGATATTTCGTCCTTGTTACGTCGCAGTTCAGTGCCGAAACCAAACCTTCCCAAAGACGAATTTACAGCGCTAAATAACTTACGGAACAGACCAGAACTCACGATTCTCCGCGCGGATAAAGGAAATGCTACGGTAGTAATGGACACGTCGGAATATAATTTTAAAATACAACAACTTTTATCGGACGAAAGTACATATAAAAAGGTCAAAACAGACCCTACAACTAACACGCTTAAAACAACTAGCGATTTAATAAAGAAATACTCCGAAAAATTAAATCTCGACGTGAATTCGCTAATACCATCATGTGCCAAACCACCGAGGTTGTATGGGTTACCGAAGATACACAAACCAAACGCTCCACTACGTCCCATAGTGAGCCAGATCGATTCACCAACTTATAAGCTGGCACAATACTTAGCAAAAATACTATCACCACTGAGAGGACATACCAGAGCACACACAAAGGATTCATACCATTTTGTGAGTGAGATAAAAGACCTACATCTCGCTAACAATGAAACTATGGTCAGTTTTGATGTTCAGTCACTATTTACATGCCTACCTATTGTGGACTGCATCTCAATTGTAACTAGGAAGCTAGAAGAAAATAACATGCCTCAAGAATATGCAATACTACTTGAACATTGCCTCACATCTGGCTATCTATTGTGGAAGGAGGAGTTCTACAAGCAAGTAGATGGTGTGGCGATGGGCTCACCTGTGTCTCCCATAGTCGCCGACATATTCATGGAGGACTTTGAGGAGAAAGCCCTTCTTACTGCTCCTGTAAATCCAAGGTTCTACAAGCGGTACGTAGACGACACTTTCACAATTTTACCATCTGACAAAGTAACTGCATTTTTAGACCACCTTAACTCCATAAACTCTAAAATACAATTCACAATGGAGTTAGAGGCAAATAATTCTTTAGCTTTCCTAGATGTTTTAGTCATCCGAAATCCTGATAACACTATTGGTCACACTGTGTATAGGAAAAAGACCCATACCAACCGATATCTAAATGGTGAATCTCACCATCATCCTTCACAGTTAGCTACCGTGGGTAAATCTTTGTTTCAGAGAGCACGAGGGATCTGTGACAGAAAACATCTGGCCGCGGAGCTTCAGCACGTCAAGCAAGTATTGCAAGACAACAAGCTTCGGGTCCCGCGCCTACGTCACAGTGAACGAGTGAAGCCGGCAACAGTCGAGCGCGCACCTGCTCTACTACCATATGTTGGAGGAGTCACGGACAAGATTGGCTACATCTTGAAGCGAGCGTCCATTAAGATATACTACAAGCCGCTGAAGAAGATTAGTCAATTTTTACCATCCATCAAATGTAATATTCCTCTACAAGATGCAGGTGTGTACAAGCTAGATTGTGAATGTGGTCTCTCTTACATAGGTCAAACAAAGAGATCTATAAAAACCCGCGTGAAGGAACATATAGCTGATGTGAAGCACCGACGCTCCGGGAAGTCTGCAGTCTGCGAACATGTTCAAGATCGTCCCCACCATTACATTAGATTTGATAAACCACAAATTCTCGCAAAAGAACACCGATTCCTACCAAGGATGATACGCGAGGCTATTGAAATTAAAAAACATCCAAATTTCAATAGAGAAGATGGTTGGGTGCTACCATCTGCTTGGGATCCTATAATCAACAAAATTAAACCCAAACCCAAGCATACCACTGCAAGACTTCATGATACTATAAGCTCGTTTTGCGTAAATCGGACCAAAAATTAATATTAAAAAACTGAAGGTAGCCGGACTAACTATGACATTGGGACGTCAAACATCTCAGTCCCCCCCGTGACCATGGGCGCTGTAAAGCACCCGAAACGTCGGGATAATAATAAAAATAAATTAAAGATATTAAACGCGATAAAATCCGTAAATAATAGTTTTATTCAAGAAAACATAGAATTATTAGATCATCCGCCGTACAGCCCCGACCTAAGCCCTAATAATTTCTATACTTTCCCTAAAATAAAGGATAAATTGCGTGGACAGAGATTTTCATCACCTGAAGAAGTTGTGAACGCCTACAAAACGGCCATTTTGGAGACCCCAACTTCCGAATGGTTGCTTCAATGATTGGTTTCATCGTATGAAAAAATGTGTCAAATTTCGCGGAAAATACTTCGAAAAGCAATAAATACATTTTTAAATAGTAATGTTGCGTCACTTCCTTGATTCCCGAAATTTTCAGTGCCGCCCTCGTACTACTACTTATTTAAATGTCTTTGCGTTTTACATATTCAATTTGGGTATTTTCCATCTAGTATAGGTGCGAGATAGTTAATTGGCCATTTACGTGATGTTATTCATTCATATGTTCATTACAAGCCATTACAAATCCTCTGCAAAACATAGGTCTCCAATATATATTGTCACATATATTTTACATAGTCGTGAATCTTGGCAGGTAGGTTGACAACCGCAGTTTATTATTATTATTATTAACAGAAAGATGCTGCTTCCAACTCCTATTTCAGTTTCCCTCTGTCACCTCTTATGGCACGTACGGAACAATATGGAGTAGGGAATTCCATATTTATACTACACAGGGATTCTCATAGTTGCCTTTAACATCACCTTATGATGGTTGAAATGAATTCAGATGTATTCTCTTATAGCGACACCATACGGCAGTCAATTAATATTGACAATTAGTGTGTTTCTGAAAAATATTGTTGTACTTACAGTAAATACATATTTTTTAATATAATGTTTTTTTAATTTTATAACCCATTCATTACATTTTATATGTTTTTAAATTATTTTTGTGATATATAAAGAGTTACGTTATGACAATTTTCTTTGCCATGGTTACCTTTTTTAATTTATAGCACACAAATAGTGAATTATCACAAGAATAGTCAAAACATAAGCATGTGCCGGCAATTTGCTCAGTACTAGATGATGCAATAACTATCAGGTGTGGCGGGGAGCGAGAGGCAGGGTCTGACGCTAATCCCGCGCGCTATACGGTAACAAGTTTCTACATAAATTGGTTGGGTACCGAGGTTATCTTGCCGAATAATGTTCGCCCGAATATTCGGTTCGGTAAAAGTTTTACCGAACATTCGGCCGAATATTCGTATTCGGTGAAATTCATATTCGGCCCATCCCTAGTGAAAACATATTTTGCTACCTCGGCTTTCACCATTATTGACGAAAACTAATGTGTTAAGATATATTATATAATATGTATCTTATAACAACAATACAATAACAAAGATTAGTGCACTCGATACCTATTTATGATACGTTCAAAATTTTGCGCAAATCACGTCATACTAAACGGAGATTACAGAAATAACATAAAGAGAATTCGGGCCAACGCTAAAACATTCGCAGGAAAGTTTTATTGAAACATAAACTTAAATAAACTATTTCGTAAACCACAATACACAATTGCACGTCGCATTGCATTACATTAAATTACTAAAAACATCCGAATGTAATGCGAAAATTGTTCCTTGCTTTCAAGAGCTAAGCACACTTTTCAGAAGGTTTATCAAAAGATAATTATGTTAGTAATTCGGGGTGTTTACGGGTTGATGATAAAATACAATGTGTTCATTTTGACACCAATCTGGTATTCATTATTTGGGACAAATGTGACCCGCCGTCCGTAACCTAACACCGTGCCGTCTGTCGACCGACACCACTCATCTTGTTTGATCTACTGAGAGCTTTTTAAAACTTGAGCTTTTTTTATGTCATAGTTTAGTGCGCTTTCGGCGTCTTTATTGCTGAGTAAACATTTCAGGATTATCGTGTCGTAGCAGCACGGCAGTGCGATGCTTAAAGAAATTTTTCGTTTTGACAGTTCTAGCGGGTTGCCAGCTATCGTCCGCTCTACTATTTCTGTAGTTTTGACAAGTACCACATTTTTCTAGAAGTTAACGATTCTATTTAATGGTCTGTTGTTTCAACAACTTATACCATATGTCAATATTTATTAATAGACCCTTTTAATTCGTCATCAAAATTAATAAACCACAGATGAAATAAATAAAAGTTTCCCATTATTCATAATATATTTAACCCAGTATGTATTCAATTTGTATTGTATTATACATCTTGATGTGTTGTTTACGTTACAGAAAGACTTTTGTTTTGTTAAATAGCCATTCGAAGGATCGGTAAAGCGGCTGATGTTCCAACACTTTAGGAAAATAGACAGACCAGTCGTAGGCAATGAAAATAGTTATGCAATAGTGCATCACTTTTTAACACTACTTACCAATGATGAGTTGTGACAAATTTACTACACTACAATATTTTATGAATATATTCAAAATTTACTTTGATTGTAATGAAAATATATAATTAGAAACAATGATTATGTTTATTTAATACTTTTGAATGTTTCGACGCCGCACTACGTAAGTATCAAATAAGGAATATGCAATATAAATGAAAAATTTTAACAATATAAAAAGATTATGAAATTTACAAAAAGTTTAAAACAGGCATGATGCGCTCTCGTTTATCACGAGCCGGCGTTAAGCGGTCGGATTTTTAAATAAACATTTTTAATGATCGGCCCGCGCCTGCGCACTGCCAGGTGTGCGCAGACGGTGCGTGCTCCACTCCTTTACCCACACATACTGACTTCTTTTGTTCCTATTCATAGAATCCGTGTTTCCTGACATGACCTATAATAATAATTTAATTTTAATTCTTCCATATGGAGTACCGTCGCCCGATCTCTAATTCCTGTACACTCAGGAATTAGAGATCAATTTACAAAAGTAGCATTTTTTATTACATTTATGCTTAGTATAATGTAAAATTATTTTGAAAACAGCCTATCTGGAACTGCTGAATAAAGCCTCCTCTAATTTCTGAGTGGGTTATGTAGGTACTCGTAGCTCGTAGCAGAGAAATAGATATTCCAATGCAAATTGATGAACGTCATCGAAATATTTTTTGTTATACTTAGACATGCCAGTATCGTCCGAAGTTTTCTTTTAAATATTAATTTTTAAACCGCACCAACACATTTCCTTTTTAATGTTCAAAATCAAAATCATCTTATAAAAGTTTTAATATCTTTTCGCCTCACAAAAGTGCCGTGTGAAGACAAACACGAATCATATTAGCTAGATAAAAAAACCATTAAGATGAAACTAAATCGCTATTTAAACTCTACGTTGCAGATTTATATCTTACTTTGATGTTGTAGTGAATAATGATATCTTGCAAAATTTATAATAAAAACATTTCATAAAAAGATATTTTATTTTTTTCTTATGAAAAATTTTACAAAATCGAACAGTTTAAGCGTTTCCGCCCTTCTCGGATTAGGTGGTGACGTAAATGGACTCCTGATGAGGAAGTTCAGGGAAAAAGATCATTTGGATCTGGGGACATAGGAACTAGCGGCCTCGAGTTCAAAATTGCCTCAAATTGACAAAATAATGTACCAAGCTCATCAAATGTAAAATTTTTCCTTTCCTTTCCTTTCATTTTCAAATGAAATTTTGTAACCTTCGACAGCTGCTTTGAAAAGGCAACTAAAATAAAGACGTCATACAAATTAAATGCATTCATTAGCCATGTCTGACACAGAATGTAAACATTTTTCTATAACTGTATCTATCTATCTATTTGCACGTTTAAAAATGGTGCCGGCCGGGGTCCGCCGAGACCCCAAACAACATCGAGGTTGGACGAACGTTGATTGTTATAAAGTTATCCCCCCTTTATTGATTTTCACTCGACAATTCTAGGGAGTAACATTTTCATATTTACATACCGTACTGCATGACGGCTTTGAGTACCTTTAATTTAAAAATTACACTACCTAGCAAAAAGTCTAAAATAGTTTTACAGGATATATGAAGGGTAATATCCTACGTAGTTACTTTTAGCGAAGATTTTCATTACAATATATTATTGTAATGAAAATCTGTGATTACAAAAGTACCTAATAATAATATCTTACCTTGGTCAAGTATGTATTAAATTTAGTTTATGGAATATTTTTGTATTTCTACAGCGACCGATATTTTTCATCACGAGCATGGAGAGATGTAAAAAAACGATACAGTAACCCATTCACGACGGCGGCCGAGCCCGGAGTGAGCGAGTGAGTCAAAGTGTACCTATCTCTATTTGGTAAAACATATTATTAGAAGGTTGCTCAAACATCGAAAATTTTGGAATTACTCAGCAGAAAAAAAATATTAATTTTACTAAACAAAACAAAATTAAACAGCCATTTACATTCCATGGCTTGCCACATAATAGATGAAGAGATTAAAAAATAGATGGAGTTGAACAATTGATATTTTCAAAAGTTATCTTGTTTATCCATCCATGCGGACTTGATAAATCTACATTCTACACCATAAGCCACTAAAATCATTTTTTAATGTAAAAATAGCAATTAATAGAATTAAAAAATAATAAGTTCAACAATCATTTATCTTTCTGACAATGTGCTTTTTATATCATTTATATGTTCAATATGATTGTTAGATACGATTTCATGCTACAAAATATTGGATTCTTGATTTTTAGGTGCTATTAGATCATACCCACGCGCTTAATATTTTATCATAAAGAACTTTTGTCGGATAATTTAAAAAGCAGCCCTTAAAAATGTATGATTAGAATGTGTACACAGATTCATGCAGAAGTATTTAATTTATAAATGTTCAGCTTTATCTGACGGTGAATTTAATATTTTAAACTTGTCATCAAATTGTCAATATTTATTAAGTCTCTCTTTATCCTCTTCTAATTGTCCTACTGATGATATAAATGCATGTTGCCATGAGGCAACTCGGTGCCATATTGTTAAAATCAATTTTTTTTGCAATTGCAAGAATTTTTTATTTTCAAACGGGACAATTTTTTATATTCTTTGATGAAATATCCATAAAAAGGGTCCTATTATTTTTTACGACAAAGTTAATAATTTCGGTGTTATGAATTTTTAAATGTTTGATAAATCACAAGTTCAGATACCTATGACGCATTAAAAATACATTAAGAAAAAGAATGAAATATAAAAGATATTGTTTTATATTCTTTCATGAAATACGAATAAATAAGGGCCTGACTTTTTACGATAAAGGTAATATTTTCGGAGTTATGTCCCTTTTGACAATATCAATTCAGTCGCATAAAAAATTGAGTTTGAATAGTTTTCGGTACCCATGCGTCGATTCCTCCTGTACTAATTGCCCCTAAACCAATTTTTATTTTGGGTTAATTTTAAAATGTAAATTCGAATTTAATTTTATCCAAATCAATCTGAAATTTGGGAATGCGTGTTGTTTTATTTAACGGTTGTCAAAGCTTTGTTCTAAAGACAGACTCTATTTGAATGTTGAATTTTGTCACGAACACAAATATTTTTAACTTTCAACGATGTAACTTATAGATTTTATCTCTAAAGCGGTATAAAAGTAATACTCATAATTTCATGAATTTTATTAGATTAGCACGAATATTCAAAGTAAGCACAATATTTGAATATCCCAAATAAAAAAAATATTATGATATTCATTCGTCTTCGATATTTATTTCAGTTGAGGTTGAAGCTCAACTCAATACATTAAATTATGACCATTTTTACCACCTCACCTCTAAACTTAAAGTTACAGCCTACATACGTCCCACTGATGGGCACAGGACTTCCCACATTTCTGAGAGGGTTTAAGGGCAAAGGAGTGTCCGTCGCGCTGCCGTGTTGGCGAACTTCACATGTCTTCGAATTATTTTTTATTTTACTTCTCAGACATACAGGTTTACTCACAATGTTTTCCTTCGCCACCGAGCACATGATGAATCAGCACTTAAAATTGCAATTAACAATTTCATTGGTGCCGGCGGCGCTCGATCCCGGTTTGCTCGCGTACTGTGAAATTTACAGCGAGAGTTAACCTTCTGAGCTGCCCCGGCTGACCTCTAGTACACTAGTAATATTCCACAGCTGGATATAAACCTCTCCCGTTGTAGGGAAGATTCGCCATTAACGTCACGCCTGGCAGATTGATGATGCAACAGCAGAAGCACCTATGACGCTGCTGTTCGTCGCTCGTCCGAGTATTTTACGTTTGGGACAGTTAGGTATAACCTTATCTATGGACAGCTTTTTCTGGCATTTCCTGCAGTCGCCTCTAAAGACACTCGCGCACGGAATAGGATGATGAATTTTCCTACGCAGCCGCCTAAATATCCGCAACGAATTGCTACCTTTCATAATAACTCTACCATTACAAACAGTCAGCGATCAAAGGTTGAGATTGAAGTATCGAGCACTCCACCCTTTTTTGTATTAAAGTATTCCTTTACGAGAATTACTTTTGACTGGAGACACATACAGAAACTTTTAATGATTTCACTGTGCGTAAATAACAGATATTGAACCTCTAAATTGTGTTATTGAATTTTACTCTTGGGCTCTGCAATCACTTTTGATTGATGTGAATGATAAGACCAATTTAATTTTAAAGGTTCTTGAGTATTTTATTGAAATAAACAAACTTGACCCATCCGTCTCTGTATGTTTATAGAAACATTAAGTAAGTTAACAAAAATTTCCTAAAAGTTTCTTACCAATTCTTTTTTCTTACTTTTAGAAGTTTTGGTATAATTTAACGTCCCAATAATTATTAAGGTAAACATATTACAACCCTACGAGTTGTAATATGCCTATATTTTATTTAAAAAAAGTAAGTCTGAAATAAATAAAACAATTTCACTTTGACTTTGAGTAATTCGTATTTATGTATGTATAGTTTTGTCAAAATCTTTTCTTATTTTAGCTTAGATTCAATAAAAAATAGGTTATACCGACCTATGAAACGTTTCATATGGCCGCGGGCTCATAAGCACGCTAGGGGATTGAGAGGTTAATAGTGTTTATGGTTTTATGATTAATATAAACATGGTACAAACTTTACTTACTTGATTTTTACTTGGTAGAGCCTCGCTGAAGCCGCTGATGGTTGCAGCACGAATAGATCGATTCGATCAGGACAACGATCTCAGAATACCTGTGTAAAATAATAGCTTAATGTCGCTGTGTTTCGTATGTTCAG
The DNA here is from genome assembly GCA_907164705.1 of Parnassius apollo. Taxonomy (NCBI): domain Eukaryota; kingdom Metazoa; phylum Arthropoda; class Insecta; order Lepidoptera; family Papilionidae; genus Parnassius; species Parnassius apollo. The sequence continues at coordinate 6,364,657 of CAJQZP010001607.1, read as the reverse complement.
AGTAGAGAACTGGCGACTCTTCTTTACTGGTAATGAGATATTATACCTTAGCCTTCAGGGGTGACAACGCATTTACACGTATTATTGAACGATGATAGTTGTAGATAACTGTGAGCTAAAACATCCTTACCATCAGGCGGAATGTGTGTTCATTTGTCACCCTTAGTGTGTGTTAGTGTGTGGGTGTGTAAGGTGTAAACACAAGCGTAATAACAATACAAGTTTAACATATAAATATGTAAAGTTAAATGTTATAATTTACCGTTGGTGTAATAGCTTTGGAAATAGCCAAATTATGGCTTTTACAACGCGCAAGTGCTATTAAGGCTTTAAGTTGCACAAAAGTATCTTTGACAGAATTTATTTTTTTATTAATAAACACAACTGAATAAAGAAAATCTGTAAGAGTGTTATACGATACTAAACTAATAGCATTTCAAACCAAAAAAAATCTTTATACTGAGGATTCGCCGTCTAGTGGCGGCGTAAAAAAATCTATTGGCCCACATAGTCTCGTGGTCATAAAAGGCGACAGAAGAACAGAGAGAAATTAAACAGGAAATGGGCAGTACCATCTTCCAGATAACAACTAAAAGTCATAACAAACTGTGCTTGCCAAGCCGCCTGCCAAGCGATGTAACTTGAGCAAAATCCCCTAAAAAGCCGCTATTACGCAGTGGACGTTTGGATAAGCTTTAAAATGAATGAAAATTGTGTACAGAGAAATACTGCTTAAACGGATCAAAGAAGTATTGATAACGAGATCTGTCAAAACACTAGTTAAATGCAAACATACCCTCTTGAAGAGAGTTCCGTACTAACCATTACAATTAAATTTTGTTTTTTCGAAATTCGAAATGGTTTTATTTATTCGTTTGAACCCTAATAAGCAGGTTTAAGCAAAAAATCTTGTACTCGTGAAAAATAAATTAAATATAGACTACGCATTTTAAAACCTGAATAGGTACTTTAGAATTAGGTGTTAATATGCGGTAATTCATAACATTAAAGAAAGTCGGCATGGGGGAAAAACCAGTAGCAATTCGCCATAGCCAAGTCTATTCTCGTGATTATGCCTCGTTTAGAGGCGAAACACGTTTCGTATCGATGGTGGTGTTGTGGTAATGTAGTGGTGTTCTGATTAGGGGTAGCAGCGAGAGGACACATAATATAGACATCTTTAAATAAAATTCTAATCGACCTGTACGAACACCTTATTTACTATAATTAAGTTACCTTGATTGTTCATACGACACGTTAAACGAACAGAGAAATTTACTATTCATGACAAGATTGCTGGTGCAGTAATATTTAACGCTTGACATGGCCGTAACTTTAATAATAAAAAGGAAAACTTATTACAAAATTTTATTTATTGACTAGCTTTCCTTTTTAACCGTTTTTATTGTTTTTTGTTAGCTGTCAAATCTAAATTATGCAAATAGAAAACCGTTTTATGTCTATATTACAACATATCTAACAACATTGTTTGCACAATAAGGCAAAAATAAAGAATTTATTTTCTGAATATCAAAATCAAAAGTATACATCTGAGTAAATGAACTAAAAGAGCAGCATAAAGGCAATATCAGCTTTTATTAGAAAGTGGTGGTTGAATAGTCGTTTACTTAGATAGTAGTCGATTATGAGGACTTATTTATCATTATATCTAGCACAGTCAACTCAAGGATCAGAGAGTTATTAGCTTCTCATTTTTTCTTTTTAATTATCCTACTAAAAAAATTGTTAAAAAATGTGGAGTTCCAAAACATCTTAGAGGTGATATGAACTACTACGTGAGGAATTTCAATTTCGAATGTTTTTATCACCATTCAGTAGCTTACTTCGCGTTCGAGTTATTTTCATTAATCTGAATGTTTTTTTTAACTTAAAATTTTCCCGTTTTAATACATATGCGTAATTCTTTCTGATTATCATTCCATTTGTAGCTCATCTAACTTAGTGGTTGTTTTTGTGCTGTGGGTGGTCCTTGCGTTGTCGTGAAGCAGCAGTGGCCTAGAGCGATTGACCTATCTTGGTTGTTTAGCAGCTAGTTCTTTCTTCATGACTTGCATTTGCTGATAATAGATATCCGCTGTAATCGTTTGGCCAGATTTTAGAAAGCTATAGTGAACGACACCGGCGCTAGTCCACCAAACACTCACGCAAGTAACTTTTTCTGAGTCAATTTTCGTTCAGGTCAGAATTTGGCTGGGTCTCCAGGGTTCAGCCATTGCAACGAGTATACAGTATCCACTTTTCATCACAAGTAGTGATTCGATTTAAAATCCCTTCATGTGTCGGTTGAGCAAAGTATTACAGCAGTGAACGCGTGTTTACAAGTTCGATTCACTCAATTCATGAGGTACCTATCGTTCAAGTTTTTTTACTTTCCCGATTTGCTACAAGTGAATTAATACAGTTTTATCACTTACCCCGAAGCCTGCAGCTATCTCTGAAGAGCTTTGTGATGGATCCGCTTCCACAATAGCCTTTAATTCTTCATTTTCCACTTTGATCTCCGGCCGTCCACGGGTTTGGTTCTGAAGATCGAATTTTCCAGAACGAAAACGTTGAAACCAAAAACGTACCGTGCTTTCTTTTGCGACACCAACACCGCACACATCATTAATCTTTCGAGATGTATGTGGCACTGGTGCCACTGGTGTAATAAGCGACGCAAAACAAAAAAATAATGAAGAAAAAACAATGGGTGCGTGGAAGAAAAAAGTAAACTTATACACAATCCACCATTTTCTTATTTAATTTGTTTGTTTTGAAGTGAGTTTATACGTTGTTTTGTGAATATTAGTTTTAAGTAATATAATGACATGAATAAACATATACTTATTAAAAATTCATGATTGGTAAGTTTTTAATATAAATACTTAAAACTTTTTTGGTTAGTTTTTGAGGAAAATTGCTAGCGTTTCTGCCGCCAATGAATGACTGTTTTCAAAATTCAAATGTACCAGCTAAATGAATTTATAAATTTGAATTTGGAATTCTTAACCAAAGAGGAGACATTTGAGATCAAAGTGGTCAGTACGATAAAACGCTAATTTCATTTGTAAGGACCCAATATACATATTTATTTGTATTAGAAAGCAAATAGTAAACGGGCATGTTGTAATGTCGATGTCGAGTATATGCAGTCGCGTCGTTTCGAATTGATCACATTTCACTTCAGCCACAATGAAACCACTCGTTAACAACGGCGCCGTTAGATGAATGCCGTTGCTTGTGCAACACCCTGCAATCTAAGAATATGGATTTTGTTACACGCCCTTTGAATAACCGATCGTAAACTCACATTGCTGTATTCATGATACGGCTTTTATAACTAATTTTATAGTTGATAAGTATCTAACAGTTGCCATTCATTCGAAATCAAGGTTGGATCGTTGTTGCTCGTTTTCGAAAAGACATTTTCAAGTTATAATCTTTGCAGTATAATTTTTAGTCGACTGACTCGGCTAAGCTGAATAGAATAGAAAATATCCGAAGAGCAGTGGAAGGAGACGCTTAACGTTAACGTCTTACGGAGGTGCCTTATGGAGACCGAACAGTAGTAGTAAGTCTCGATTGCAGAATAAACGATTTATTTATTCCAAATTTTTTTCTAAAACATTAACTAGTTACGCTATTAACATTACTGAAACTTCCGATAACAACTCTAAGTAAGCTTGAAATGCTTGTGTTAAGATTGGTTTACTAGTCTTGCAGTCCGAACCGTCCATTCATCCGGCAGTAATTAAATAAGTGAGGTTGTTACAGCTTACATATTATGTTCCTCAGCTGAGCACAGACTCCCTCTCGTTTCAGAGAGGACTTTCTCCGCTCTCGGTTAATCTACTAGTCGTAAAACATAATTTTATTTTTATATCCTTACTTTAGTTTTAAGTTACAGTTATTTGGCAATAAACTTTAACTAATATCATAATGTCACAGGTAAAAAACCTAAATGCTAGGTACATGAAAAGCCTTGAAGAAATAAAAACCTGTATAAAATTAAATTTCTTGCGTAAATAAACAAAGCTGACTCGACGACAAACGAACTAACAAAATGTTCATATTGTCAAAAAAATATTGAAAATGCGTCATGATAATTGACGATTTTCACCTACGTAGATGTTTACAAATCACAGGTACATATTCTATTCTTATCAAGTTGATTTCCGCTCACGGCGCTACCTAAATAGGACAGGTGTACGATAATTCTTCTTAAATATGAAGTTTTCACGTAATAAAAATATTCTATATGTATAATAAAAGCTAGATTGACGCCATTTTTACAAATTTGAGATGCGACTGCTGCTAGTTTAGCATGTGAGTAGAAAAAAAGTTAGTAATCAATTAAAAACTGTATTAATTATCATTTTAAAAGTGCCGATTATTCTTTGTTAATTTAATTTAACACTTTACTGAATAAATGGTTCAAAATTGCTGTCTGATAGGCGTATGTGTCAATCATTCACTTCTCGTGACAGAATCATTCTAGTACATTTCGTCACGCATACTGGTAAATTCGGATTGATCTTTCAAAGTCAGATCATTTGGCATTCGGTCGGTTTTCGACTCATTCACAATTCACACCAATCACGAGTTTAAAAGGTTCCATCAATTGTTTGTGATTGGTGTTACCAGAACATTCAAAAACAGATGAATGAATACTTTTAAGTGTACTAGCTCACACGAACGAATCATTAATGATTGACACATGTCTACTGTGTGATGGCCCGGCCACACTAAGGAGAAATGCCGTTAATTATCGCGTTGTTGGACGATGAATCTAGGTGTGGCCACGAATTATCGCGATAATTTGACAACGGCATTAACAATGCCGTTTCCCGTTTGCCGATAACTCGAGTGGCGGTACATCAAAGGATTAACGCGCGAATTATCGCGTTGAAGCGGCCACACTACATTTGTCTCATTGTGCACGGTGAGTGCCACGGGGTTGCACGTATGGCTGCGATGGAGTCGAGTAATGAAAAAGCTTTTCGAGATTGAATTAAAAAAATTACTTCAAAAGTACTTTAATTTCCGGTATTTGGGGGAAAAAAATAAAAAATAAATAAAAGCCTCGTTTCCAGTAAAAAGAGCCTCCGGTTCTTTACACTCACCATACGAAACACAGTAAGTAGCATTAAGCTACTATTTTACGCTGGTATTCTGTGAGAGCGTGGTCCTTCCCCGGTCGAAACATTTCACGCCGTTCAACGGCAAATTTAACGCCGTTCAACGGCAAATTTAATACCGTTCAACGGGAAACGACGTTGACCGTTCAAGTGTAGCCACTCATTTTATCGCGTTAAATTTAAGGCAATAATTGTTGCGTTTATGGGCATTGACGTTGCTCGTTAGTGTAGCCGCAGCATAAGTGTGTAGTTCCGATAGTTTTGTCGCTGCACATATATGATAAAATAAGCGGGTGCACTCTGATCCGCACTGTAAAGTAAAATGAAGGCTGGTTGATCTCTCGGCATGAGTTCTGACTATAGACTTACAATATACGTTCTGACCGCTGTTTGAGCGAGTTTTAGATAGCTATCGTCGCTGCGACAAACTAGTGGAGAGAGTTCTCGACGACAGTGCGCACAGCCAGCAATCAACTATTAATATACGTATCTCTTTAATTGACACGGGATCTATATCTCTTGCTCGCTTCTTGAGCGATAAAATAGTCGGTAGCTAATAGCTTCCTCGTCGGCGGTGGGGCTAGTGCCTAAGTCTTCACTTACCTTCATAGGTATTTCTGAGTCTCTGACAGAAAAAGTCTGAAAAACGGTTAACCATGCAGGCCATCCATCACTTTTTTTCCTTATTTTCGAGCGCAACTCTCAAAATATATTAGATTTTTGAGCTCGAAACAATTATTCGAAATGTTTAAAGGATATATATTTTTGAACGTGTCGTTCAATTTTGACTTGCTTGACGCCATTTGACGCAGTTTTTAAGGGGATATAGTAAGTCAGCTCAAATTCTAATTTCGCCCCCACTTCCCCGCGTGTCGTATGCTATGTACCGACATTTTAATACTGTAAGTAGAAAGGTCGTTAGATACTTATTTCATTAGGTTTATCATATTTGTGCCCGTTTCTTAACGCCAACCCAGTCGCTTCTTAATTTTATCACGGTTATTTCCCATTTTAATTTTACGTCGTCGTGTTGCGTAATGTGTATTCTGATCGTAAGCGACGCAACTTCTCCCTTCAGAAGCCTAAGCGATACTAACCAATACTAACGGGGCGACAGGTATCAAGCTTCAAGACGCCTATAGTTTAGGTAATTTCTTTTTACAGTGAAAATAATGGTATTTTAGAAAAAGTAAATAACATAAGCACTGCTTTATAGTTAGTTCAGTTAGTATGCAAAGTTTCATGATCTTATTTAAAGTATTTTATGAATAACAGCGGTTTATTGTTCAGTTTGGAGGTAACTTTGGATTTTTTTTTCTATCGAGAAAATTTTACGGAATCGTGTTTTCGTCTAACATAGTCCTTAACATTACTCCTCAACTTTACCATAGATTTATTTCAAAATTAATGCTGCAATACTTTCGGCATAACGGAGGATCTTGCTAAGCCATTTGAGGTTATATTTCCCCTCAAAAATTGTTTGTAAGGTTTTGATTCAATGAATCGAATAATTTAAAATGTATCTCAAAAAACGATTAACCTCAAAACGTGGAGATCTGATGGAAACTCATACTCTCAAAATCGAATCGAAATCTATAACTTCCTATTTTTGAAAATTATTCATTTTCAAAGCGGGAAGGTTAAAATCATGATTAACATAGTATTCATTTATGTTAATTATGAATCATATAAGTCATAGAGACATATATTAAAGAATTAGAATTGCATGCATCACTGTGCAGTTGTATGATTAAATTGGTATAATGAATCATTGTGGAAATTGCGAAATGAGATTTCAGCATAACAAACATTAACCTATTCGCATCCCATTTTCAGATTTTCGCTGGATGAAGTGTACATATACCGAATTAGTATTGTGGTAATGTATGCATTCGATTACCACATTACTAGTGCCGGATTAAGCAACCGTGGGGCCCGTAGCAAATTATATCAAGGAGCCCTTGATCTGCTATAGATTTTTAAGTATAAAGTGGTAAAAAACAATTCACTACACTACACTACACACACAATTCACAATTCACAAGTTTATTTGGGATCTATATGTTACAATTTTGTTGGTGTTTGATAGCATAGTAGTTTACTTTAGTCCCTGTTAGACTTTTTTTTATAGAAGAGGGAGCAAACGAGCAAGCGGCTCACCTGATGTTAAGTGACTACCGCCGCCCATGATCAACCTCAACACCAGGGGAATTGCAGGTGCTTTGCCGGCCCTTTAGAAAGGAGTAAGCTCTTTTCTTGAAGGTCCCCAGGTCGTATCGGTCCGGAAAAATCGCCGTTGGTAAACTATTACACAGAGAGGTTGTACGCGGAAGAAAACTCTTTTTGAAACGTACAGTGGTGGACCGCCAAGCATCCAGATGGTGTGGATGGTATCGGGACGTTTGCCGCGTAGTGCGTTCGCGAAATTTGACGGCTGGGATTAATCCGAACAATTCTTCAGAGCACTCTCCATGGTATATGCGAAGGAAAATGCAAAGAGATGCAACATCTCTTCGCAGTGCCAGTGAATCGAGCCGATCGGAAAGAACTCGGTCGTCGACGATTCGAGCCGCTCTGCGCTGGATGGGGTCAAGTGGAAGGAGCTAGTACTGGGCAGCCCCAGCCCAGAGATGGGAACAGTATTCCATGTGCGGCCGAACCTGCGCCTTGTAAAGTTGCAGGCGGTGTGCCGGCATGAAATACTGTCCCGCTCTGCTGAGCACGCCAAGCTTTTTAGAGGCCAATTTGGCCTTCTCTTCCAAGTGACCACGAAACTGCACGTCACTCGATATGTCGACGCCGAGGATTCCGACACTGGCTGAGGCAACAAGGGGAGTACCTTGAAACTGAGGAGATACGACAAAGGAGTTTTTTTTAGCGGTTAACGCGCAAACTTATGTCTTTTAGGGATTAAACTGGACTAGATTTAGTCGCCACCAATCCGAGACTGTTCAGCGAAGACTAGACTTCAGACACAAGTTTGTCCCGGCACTCGGAGACGTTTTCCAGAGAAATATTGGCTCGGCCGGTGTAAAGAGCGTCACCAGTGCTATCATCTGCATAGCAATGAATGTTACGGGTTTGCAACATATCATTGATATGCAGAAGAAACAGCGTTGGCGATAGCACGCAGCCTTGTGGAACACCAGCATTAATAGGCTTGCAGTCGGAGCTTGCACCGTCTACAATGACCTTGATGCCCCGATCTGCAGGAAAGCTGGTGATCCAATCGCACAATTTCTCAGGAAGCCCATAGGAAGGGAGCTTCGAAAGAAGCGCTTTGTGCCAAAACCGATCAAAGGCCTTCGCAATGTCAAAACTAACGGCCAATGCCTCCCCCTTGGAATCATCAGCTGACCGACCACGGCGAAAACCGTATTGGCGGTCACTAATCAGCTGGTGATCCTCAAGGTACCTCATGAGTTGGCAGTTTACAATGGACTCCATTGTTTTGGAGAACAAGGAGGTGATGGCGATAGGCCGGTAGTTGGACAGGTCTGAGCGGTCGCCTTTTTTAGGGATCGGGTGGACGAAAGCCGTCTTCCATGATTTTGGGACTACGCCTAGGGAGTAGGAGTACCGGAAAAGACGCGTTAAAACCGGTGCCAACTCTGGAGCACACGTCCTCAGCACAATTGGGGGGATTCCGTCAGGCCCACTCGACTTGTGGATGTCCAGGGAGAGGAGTGCTTTGCGAACCGAGCGCTGTGTGAACTGCACTTCCGGCATGGAGCACTCACACCGCGGGATGGTTGGCAGCGTACTCCCCCCGTCATCGAGAGTCGAGTTGGACGCAAAGAAAGAGCCTAGAAGATTGGTTTTCTTCTTTGCGGTATGGGCCAGTGAGTCGTCTCCCTGTGCAGAGATGGAAGAGATGGCTGAGCCTCTGGACAGCCTTGGCGAGAGACCAGAATGCTCGGGTTCCAGAAGGAAGGCGAACTAGTTTCTCGCCAATTCTGCCTATGTGCTCTGACTTTGCCTTGGCAATGACTCTTTTGAAGGACCTAGAGGCGGAATTATGCTTCTTTTTTAGAGCGCTGGTGTTTACATCCCGGGACGCTGATGCGTCAGCCCAGGCTTGGTAGTACTCCTGCTTATAGCATGATGCTAATTTACAGGAGTGACCAAACCATGGCTGAGATTTGCTCCGATGGGCACCACAGAGGAAGAAATAAAAAGTTCCATACCCTGAAGTACCACATCAGCGACAGAATCCGCAACAACGTTGGGATCGTCCGGCGAGAAGCAAACCCGCCCCCAAGGATAGGATGCAAAGAAAGACCGCATCCCATCCCATACGGCTGACCTATAGTGCCAAACACGGCGGCAGTCTGCAGAATGCAACTGCGATTTCAGCGTGAGTGGCACCACACTCCGGACAAGACAATGGTCCGAGGAGCCTAAAGGGGCGTCGACCGAAATCTGATATCCGTCCGGGTGAGTGATCAGCAGAAGGTCCAACAGGGAAGGTGCATGATCCTTCACATCTGAAATCCGCGTAGGCGAAGTAACCAGTTGTGTCAGACCATATGCCAAGACAAAATCATGAACATATCTCCCCGCATGATCGGTTAAACGTGAACCAAGCCATTCGGCGTGATGGGCGTTAAAGTCACCGAGGATCACGATCTCTGCGGAGGGGATCTGCTGTAGCAACGAATCTGTAGCCATTTGGACGTGGTCGAAAAGTCGGTCTGTTTCGGCATTACCGCTATGGGACCTATAGAGGCACCCGTAGACGCGCGGATGGTCGTCGCTGTCTACGCGTAGCCAAAGGATGGACAGGTCCGCACCTTCAAGTCTGCCGAGGCGTCGAGAACAGATGTCCTCTCTGACGTAAATGCAAACTCCAGCCCGAGGCACAAAGGAGTGTTCCAGTTTGTACCCCGGGTAGGAGAGATACGAGACATCAGTCGGAGAAGACACCTGCGTCTCGGTCAGAAAGAGCAGGGCCGGCCTCGGCGTCGCGAGATTGTAGTGGACGGCGTTTAGGTTAGAGAGAAGTCCCCTGATATTGCAGAAATTCACGGCCAGCGTGGCAGGGGTCGCCTTGGTCTTGTTGCTCCGTTTGCCCCGAGCAGTTGTAGTCTTGAGCGGAATTTTGCCCCCCCCCCCCCCAGAATACGCGGGGCAGCCTAAGCACCCACGCTCAGAAGTGGAAAAACACGGTCGTGGATGCTCAGCGAGAGGATTCTCCAGGGGTGCTGGTACCCTCCTGGGGTAGTCTATCATCATTTAATTCTGCTACCATGTTGATAGGGGGGGGGGGGTTAGGCCTCCTGCCACCTTACTCACCAGACGAAACGCGGAAGCAGAGCTTCCACTTCACGCCGGTATTCTGTGAGATCGTGGTACCACCCCGGTTTGAGCCGGCCCATACGCAAAGGTGCCGCGTGACTAACACTGTTACTCTGACTCTGGCAAGCACAAAAAGCCATATGTGAGATTTAGAATGATTTAGATAAGAAACCAACAATTTAAAACTGACGATACTAACAGATATTTCTAAATGTTTTTAGTACATATTTCAAAGTTTATATATATAAAAAGTATATTATGTAATAACATAGCTAATATTATATTTTATTATTGGAGTACTTCAATTATGTATAAATTTTAAATTTATTTATCTGTTTCTTTTATTACTTTTAAACGTCTACGAAGTAACTTTTTTAGAATTCATGTGGCCAAATTTAGAAATAATACAATTCGTATCAATTTCTCTAAGAAATAACAATCAGGGAAATAATTCAGGAGTTCTTGACTTATAGTGTTCCCTAAATTATTTTTTTATACGGCATCATGAGACAATTAATGTGCTAAGTAGTTTCATCAAACGTAATTTTGATGAATTACCCATCAGGAATTTTTATTGAATTTTTGGAAATTCAACGGATTTGGCTGGTGCGATTGAAAAATCGCTCACATAATTCGTCTATGCTGTATTCCAAACAATTTACCTTAACACTGACCATAACTGGAGTTTCTTTCAAAATCTCTTCGGCTCTAATATATTTACATAATAATGCGGTTAAAATTTCTTCGTTTGTGTGCCTTTTGTGCAATGCAAGGACGTCTCGACGCGTATTTCGCGGGGCACCCATTTGTCAAGCTTTTTTACCTTGCCAATTTGATGCAAATGGACCAACATTGTTTTGATGCTACCGTCGAAAGCTACTGATAATTCAGCCTTAGATTGAGTATCTAATATCTATCACAACTTGTTAAAATGTTCCAAAAACACCAGTTTTATGTTGGTATTGTTACGAGCTTGAGGTTTGTGACAATAAAAATTGCCGATAAAATTACCTAAATTAACACTTTAATTTACTTTACACAAATTAAAACTTAAAACACTAATAATTAAACACACTAATTCACTTTATTCCGCTCCGAAGCTTCGCTTGTCTCGCCAAATCCAATACTGCTCCGATCGCATCTTGCAGCGCCTATATATACAAATTAGCAATGAAGCATCCGGAATATTCAAGTAAATGCGCGCAAAGCGACGAGTGTTCGAGTGTAGATTTTCTAGAAACTTAGTTCTTCGGTTTGAGACTAGATGGCGCTGCCGATTGAAAGATTTGTGATGTCATTTTCTACAAAAGCTCCCCTTGCTCTCGTTCCTGACACTAGATGGAGCTAGTGTATGACGTTGACTTATTCACGCAACACTGCCCCCTCCTAAGACATGCTCGTCCCGAGCATTATCGGTCCCATAATAACGCGCCAAGCGATCCACATGGACGATCTTAGGAGTCCCTCTTGCGCCTATCTGTATCCGCAAGGTCACATCCTAGATCCTAGTTACAAAACGGTACGCGCCGACCCATTTAGCTTGAAGCTTAGGAGATTTCCCTTTGCTGCGGACTGGATTGTGCAACCACACTAATGAACCTTCGTTGAACCCTCTATTGTTCATTTTACGGTCGTAACGGGTTTTCATTTTCTCAGACATTTGCTGGCCCGATTGTCTGACGTGCTCATAAATGTCATTCATTTTGTTCCGCAAGTCATTTGCATAATCGGTTATACTGCGTGGGGCATCAGGTGGTATCCCGGTGATCAGGTCTGCAGGCAGCCGTAATTCTCTTCCAAAGTTTGCGAAAGCTGGTGTCACTGCTGTACTTTCGTGAACAGAACTTCGATATGACAACAAAAACGGTTGTATGTGCTTGTCCCAATCTCGTTGCCGATTGTCTACAACTTTTTGCTAGGTACCTCTCCAATGTCTGATTAAATCGTTCCACCATTCCATCAGATTGCGGGTGATAAGAAGTCGTTCTTGTTTTATGAGTACCCATAACTCGGCAAATTTCCTGGAATATTTGAGACTCAAAATTCCTTCCTTGATCGCTGTGAATCTCTAAATGCTTCTTGATTTGGAATGGAATCACTTTGTGAAGTAATCCATCACAACCATGAAATACTTGTTACCGCTTTCACTCTCCGGAAACGGCCCCGCCACGTCAATGGCTATTCTTTCCCATGGTGCACCAACATTGTACAACTTCAATGCACCTCTACTACGAGTCTGAGGTCCCATTACAGCCGCACAACTTGTACATTTGCGACACCAGTCCTCGACATCGTTTCGACAGTGGACCCAGTAAAACTGTTCTCGGACCTTCAGCAGAGTTCGTTTAACTCCCAGATGGCCTCCTGAATAATCATTAAGGTACAGCTGTAGAACATCCGGTACTTTAGCTTTAGGGACAACCATTTGCAAATGACAGCTGTCTCCCCCGATCATTTTCCCATTTACGACACAGAACTCCATCCTGAAGCAGCAAGCTGTCCCACTGGGCCCAATAGCTTTTAGTGGTCGAACTCATCGCTGAGACGTCACTCCACTTGGGCTTGGGAGCACTGGCCTTTATCCATTCCAGAATCGGCTTGATGTCCGGATCTTCCTGCTGTGCATGTAGTAAGCTGTCCTTCCACTCGTTGCTGAGGTGGTCTGCCCTGAGCACCCTCACGGATACCACTTCCTTACTCTCTTGCCTAGTACAATGTTTGCAATCTTCAGGACAAGGTCTTCGTGACAATGCATCTGCGTTGCCATGAGATTTCCCGCTGCGATGTTCGATCTCAAAGTCGTATTCCGGCTGCTGCTGGGCGGTGATGTTAGCCGCACTTCCCTTCTGAGATCGTTCACCTTCCCTTTCTAGGGTTCGCTTAGGGCAGCTGGATCGAAGATGGCCCGTTTCCCCACAGCCATAGCACCTAGGGCTGTATCCTTTGTTGCGGTCGCGAACTGTAGCTGCTGCAACCTCCCTGACGCGATGGGAACGATGATCCTGCCGCACGGCTTCCACCTCCAGTGCCCCATGCACTGGCCAAGGTGTCCTTAAGCGTCTCGTGGTGCCCGAGCCTCACAGCAGCTCTAACTTCCAGGTCGCGGATGCCGTCGATGAATGTCTGCACCAGGTTCCCTTCATCGAGCGCAGGTACAGACCGGTATGCTTTTCGCACCAGCTTCTCCACCTCTAGAGCCCACAGCTGCAGGTTTTCGTTGATGCGCTGCACGCGATCTTTAAGCTGGGCACGAAAGACGTGTTCCAGGTGAGCGTCGCCATATCTCGCCTCCAATGCCTCAAGGAGTTGCTCATAAGTCACTTCCTCACCGAGAGCTTCCAGAACTGTTAAGGCCTGATCGCGCAGGCCTAGTGTGAGAGCAGTCATGGCCTGGCTTTTATTCCAGCCGTTCGCCTTCATAACGGCTTCAAACTGGATTTTGTAGGCTGACCAGGAAGAAGCATCCGGAATATTCAAGTAAATGCGCGCAAAGCGACGAGTGTTCGAGTGTAGATTTTCTAGAAACTTAGTTCTTCGGTTTGAGACTAGATGGCGCTGCCGATTGAAAGATTTGTGATGTCATTTTCTGCAAAGCTCCCCTCGCTCTCGTTCCTGATACTAGATGGCGCTAGTGTATGACGTTGACTTATTCACGCAACAGTATTCTTTCCCATGAAAACACAATCTATCTCACAAGTAATACATAATATATTTAATGCGATTGCTTAGTGCGATGGCCAAGTCAATCTATATATTTAAAACATAAAAGATTTTTAACATTCAGGTCAGGTCATTCAGGTCACTATAAAATGTTGTTAGGTTAGCTAATTACGTAATAACTTAAAACAGAAGGACCCTTAAGTAGGGACTAAATAAATTAACCGACTTGATATTACATGGATCTCACAACTTTTTACGGTAGAAGAACTGAGTTGCGAGACTTCGTTTTCTTACAAGTTATGTTTTGATGGCATCTCATTTCTTTTTGTAGATAAGATAGTCCTACTTTTTTACCTTTCCGGTACCTTCTACTTCTTGAATACCAACAACGTACCTATCTACACCTATTATACATATACAAGTACACTGGTTCACTCACTGCAAATGTAACTTTGTAATTCTATATATTTATATGATATTACAAAGTTATTTATGGAGTTAGTGTATCTAGAAAACTGGATCGAAATTAAAAATATTTTAGTTTTTCCTTGATTTATACAGTAAACCCTAATTGTATTTTAAATATGAAGATTCTATGTATGCTAGAAGTGCCTTAGAGTTTTAATGATCGGTCAGTCAGTGAGTGACAAAATTAAGAAACTTTGACTAGTTATAAGTAATTCTTAAACTACTGGATTAAAATGAATGAAATTTTAAATATACCATTTTTATACAATACTTCCTTGGTTACTGAAAATTCAGGCTTCTATTTTTATCCACTACGAAGTTATAGGGGGTCGAAAATAGCCTGAATTGCTTCGAGAAAAGTATGGCTAGACCTCTGCGCAATCTCCGTTGCTGACGTTGCCGTGAATTCAGAGTTCAAGCTCTCCAAGATCTCCGTGCTCGTAGTCCAGACTGGTGTAAGCAATTCCGAATAGTTTGAGTACTAACTTCAAAGGTGGTCCACACTTCTGCTTTTGTTGTAGTGGCGTTGATTGTCGGGTCACGGGCTGCCACCAATCTGATATAGCGCTTATGAGCAGCAGTCAGAACAGAATTGAGCGACCATTGCGGGGTCGGTCAGCTAAATTATCCATGCCGTGGTAACTGCAACGTGGCTACGAAACAGGATTGGGATACAGCAACTCTGCGTGCTATTTCTCTCGTGGAATATCCTTTTCCCTTAAAGTAACTTTAAGGGAAAAGGATATTTAATTCTTGCTCGTAAAACTTTTGATTATCCTCTTGGCATTTTTTCAGTCACAACTTTCCTCGAAAAAATATTATAAACCGTTAAAATTGATTAGGTCAGTTTTCTAAATGATTTGTTTTATGTTATGATTCTATATTTTTAAGTAAAGAATCTAAAAAGAAGACGAATTTATACTCACTTCTATTACCGTAACAAAAAAGATATCGATTTTTCAAACCGATCGCAATCTTTTTTTGATGTGTGTACAGCATTTTTTAAATATTCTCATCTCGTGGGGCTTAATAAATATAAAAAGAAAAATGACAAATATAATATAATAACTAGCTCGCGGCCTTGCAAGGCCTGAGTCCTGCCCTGAGTCAGATAAAGCTGTATGAGCCGCATAGGCTAACAGCACTTACATATCTCGAACATAGACAGAAAATAGAATATAGTAAAATAAATAAACTAATAATACATAAATAAATACCCAACCAGATGGAAAGTCTTCGCCAGAGGGACTAAACGGCTGAGGGTTAGGGAGAAAGGGAAAGAAACCGGCGGAAGATTCGGGCGGTATCGAAGAGCACAGACTTCTGCATTTGAGCCCGGACCGGTTCGTCACCGAGACCCAGTCGCCTCAGCCCTCAGATGACCCGACCTTAGCCTTAGATAGCTTAGATTTTATAAACTTAGATGAAGCTGACCGGGCTTAGCCGCAGACCACTCCACATGTCGGTCACCTCGTGTGCCAGGTTCAGATATTTTGTTTGAAAAAAATACATTTATACAGTATTCTCATTTGGGTGGGTATGATAAATAATATGTAAAAAAATGATAAATAGCATTTATTATTATGTATTACTATTTATATACAATTCATGTTTTATAGTGAAAATTTTAAATACCTACTTAAACTGCAATGTAAAAAGAAGTGGTTATATTTTCACGGCTTAATGTATTTTTTTCTTTATAAAACACAGTGTTATGGTTCGCGTATTGGCATTTTCTATTGATCTTTTATTGCAATTGCTGTGCATTTGCGTTATTGATGTTATCAAATTAAAATTAAATTTATAACGTCGGTTCTCTTATAAGTATGTTATTTCGATATACCATAACCTCCGCAGCAGCCGCGTATCCGATAAGATGTTAAAAATAACTAAAGAACTCATAAGTTCCGTAGATAAAGCAATGCATTTAAATTTTATAATTATTTTATTACGTTCTTATATTGTGCCTGCTTTTATACAATATTTTGTAAATACTTCTTCAAGTACTATAGAAAATGTTATATTATTATTATATAACACTTTATAATATTAATGTGATCAATAAAAGTACTCTTTGGTTATTTGTTGACATGTTTTTAACAAATTTTTAGTAAAGCTTAAAAAATCCTATGAACGTTGTATGCAAGATAATTTAACCACGATATACAATAGCGTGCCGAGCGTTAACCATCTGAGCTACCACGGCTCAGTGTTAACGCAGGCTGTAAATGTAACAGAACGCAAGTAACTTGGATTCGATCCCCGCCGGCACCAATGAAATTGTTAATTGCAATTTTAAGTGCTGATTTACCACGTGCTCGGCAGTGAAGGAAAACATCGTAAGGAAACCTGCACGTGTGAGGAATAAAAAAATATATTTCGATGACATGTGAAGTTCGCCAACACGCAATGGGGCAGCGCGGCGGACACTTCCTTGCCCTAAAATCCTCTCAGAAATGAGGAGAGGGTTATGACCAGCAGTGGGACGTATAAAGGCTGTAACTTTTTTTTATACAATAGCTTATTAATTTTTTTATTATAAGGCTTATTGAACGCATTTTTAAATATTTTCATCGCTTACTATGTGATAAAAAATCAAGATGCTTTTCTGTCTAGTAGCCTATCTGTGTTGGTACCACCATTCTATACATATTTCTACTGTCGAGCAATCAAGTATTTACTGCTGAGTTCCGTTTCGAAGGTGGACTGTCAGTTCGTTGTCACCATGTTGTACTCCGTAGTCTGTTAGAAACCTGCTTCTGGTCAGTGTAGGTAAGCAGCATCTAAACATGAGTCATCACCTAATCTAACAATCACCTGAAATTCGGGAAGTAGATCCTGAAGTTAAAATATTTCTATGTTAAAAATTATATTGGTTAAGAGTTTGGACACTCAAATATGCCATTCGGCTACTGTCGTGCACCACTCCTTTTTTATATGAGAAAATAAAATTCCCACGAATACCCGCCCCCGTGAGAGTAAGGACGGGTTTTGTCGGACTCGCGCTGGCAGGCCATGGGAACGCTTTCGTAGCTATCAAGGACAACTCCTCACCCTTATCCTTCTCAGGAAGTTTCAGCGGCGGAAGGCAGCCGAGTGGTGCTTCGGAACACCGACATACCCTGTCACCCACCCGGGCCCCACCACCACCACCATATTAACAACGCGACTCTACCAGAGTAATGATAGGAAGAATAACGCATCGTTTTACCAACATTACTCTTCTCTCGCGACTCCACCTCGATTTCGGATTGAGGACATCCCTTATATTGTATATATTAAATACATTTTAAATTTTTATACTATAGGCATTTTTAATTCAGCATTAATATGAATGGATTACGAAAAAATCCGGTTATCTATTGTGACAATAAGTGTATGAAGTTATAGGTTTATACTTTACCAACCATTATATTACAAATATCACATAAATTTCAATTAGCAGCTTATCGACGCAGCTTTAACTGACCATTTCCTAACAATAGCTAAGTCCTGGTGTTATGAAAAATTTATGCCGTTGTATTTACCATTGCTTTGGTAGATAATTTAGAATAGTTTAAGGAATTTCTCTTCATAATCAGATATAATTTTCTTACATTGACCCGTCAAAATCATAATTAAACACATGCCTTATCAATGGCGTAGTGTATATAGCTGCTACCCGGGTTCACTAGAGCCAAAAATGTCTGCGATGTCAGTACCAAACGTCTCGCACCTTCGACGATGCTTCCTGTCTACGGCCTAGGCATTTCACTTCTGACATAAACGGGTTGGTAACACCATCCCGTCACCTGTCGTAAATATGAATACTTTTAGGCATTCCCATTTTTTCATTCTTTCTTCTTGCACACCCCGTAAAAGTCTTCAGCTGGACTTAGGTCAATTACGTAGATGAGAAGAGTTTACTAAAATGACACGAGCGCGCAGTCCACCTGATGGTTAGTGGTTGCTATGGCCCATTGACATCTACATCTATCTTTGATTACAAATCAAATGCAGACGTGTTGTCACCCCTGAGGACTAAGACGGAGTGCCTCATTTCTGTAATAAAATGGTCTCCAGTTCTCTACACTCACTATATGAAACACAGCAGCGTTAAGCTTCTATTTTACGCTAGTATTATGTGAGAGCGGAGTCCTTCCCTGGTCGAGCCGAAACATTCGTGCTACAACTATACTACTAATATAGCTGCAGCATGCCTCTACTATGTACTAAAATGACACGAGCACGCAGTCCACTTGAGGGTATGTGGATGCTGTGACCCATGGACAACTACACCTATCCTTGATTAAGAATCAAAATGTAGATATGTTGTTACCCTTGATGACTTAGATAGAATGTCTGATTACCAGTTATAGTGTTACTCGATTCGATTCGATAATATATAGTAGCAGCGTGGTTCAACATCGTTATAAAACGTGGCTCTACCATGACACAATGATACGATTTGCCTTAATCTCCGCAATTCACATTAAAAGACAGCCACCCAGACAGCCGTCTTGCACCATCATGCTCCCTGCTGCTCTGCCTTTTAAACGCTCGGCATAAACGACATGATCATATAGCTATTAGCCATAGCGAGACGAAATAGGGTATTATTGTA
Organism: Parnassius apollo; assembly: GCA_907164705.1. NCBI lineage: Eukaryota > Metazoa > Arthropoda > Insecta > Lepidoptera > Papilionidae > Parnassius > Parnassius apollo. Next base: position 6,345,487 of record CAJQZP010001607.1, on the reverse strand, counting down.
TTCTATTTCGCCGGCACCAAACGGCAAGAACAAAAGTTTAAATTAGTAGATGAAGATGAAAATAAAAAAATGCACATTCTGATAGATTTACAATTGGGGCTAAGAAATTTAAGAAAAATGTAGTACATTGAAGTCATCATAGAAACAGACAGTAGAACCTAGTGAAAGTTTAAGTCCGTAACCAGTCAGGAACACTGCCTGATCTTCGTTGCTTGACTCGCTTACCAATTGCGACGATTACAACACAGTGTCAACGAGTGAAGATCACAACAGCCATTATCGTTGATTAACCCTTCAATCTCCATATAATTCCCATGCAGTCGCATGCGCCTGGCAAATCCCGAGCGGTCAAATGGGACCGCACCCACCCACAGTACTTAAAACCATTAAAAGGTATATTTAGAGACTACTTTTCTATGAAGAAGTTTGGCATTATAAAATCTATACAAAATTCTCTATCCTGTGGTCTAAACAAAAGTCGGGTTTTACTTCATTAAAAAAAATATTTTATTGTATTTGATAACAAAAAAAACCATACCAAGCGGATGTCGGCAGCGTGAAAATTACAATTATTTCAATATATATTACTCGAAATTATTTACGTAAAAAGATAATTTATATTCACATAAAAACTTTCATTATAATTTTATATTAAAATACTATACTAAAACACTAGAAAATTCCAAAAATCAACACAATAACATTCACACGAAAATGGCGTACGAAATGAACGTAGATTATAAATAAATATCCATAGACTACCTAACTTTTTATTCCACTACAGGATAGAAAATTTCATATCGATTCTATAATGGCAAACTTCCTCATAGGAAAGTAGTCTCTAAATATAAGTATTTGTGGGTTAAAGTGCTGTGCTCACTCACACACTCAAAATCTCAGGTGTCCCGGAAACGATGCTGCCACACTCAGTCTTCAGCTTTGACAGTTGGCTCTTTCTGGCAGACAGATCTCTGGTAAAGACTTTGGAGCCCTGGTTCCGCTCGATCGCTTCTTTAATACGAGCAGTATTAAAGTTGCGTAAGTCTCGCTGCATGCATTTGGAGATCTGTCTGTTCAGTTGCCTGTATGCTGTCAAATCTGTTGACGATTGCAGCCTCATCTCCCGTCTAACAGACATGAGATTAAGAGTGTGATCGGAGTATTTGTGTTCTTCTGCGGCGGGTCTTGGAGAACATAGCTCCGACCGCATGGACAGTTTCCACGAGCATATCGTCCACTGCATTGCAATCTTCTAGGCACTGAAAGCAATTACGTAATTCGAGCTGAAAGGTTTCGGGATTCTGGATTAGAGCACGAGGGGGACGGAGCGTTGAATTCATAGACGAGACCTCTCCAACTTAACGTTTAGGTTCAGTGTGCCTCTAACCATTCGGTGATCGCTGCCGGTTTTCACCCTTGCGATCACTGAGACATCACTGAACAGTTGGCGTCTGGTTGTCATAATGAAGTCAATCTAATTTTTTGTCGAACCGTCGGGGCTCGACCAGGTCCACTTCCTGTGGGAAGCGATTTGAAAAAGAGTTCATCATAAAGAGTCCCTCTTTCTCCATAAAGTCGCTGCTGGCCCCTACGGTTCCGTTGCCCTACTCCAAATTTTCCTAACTTCAGCTCACCGCCTTCTCTTGTGCCTAGTTTTGCGTTGAAGTCTCCCATCAACACCGTGTAGTGGGTTTTGGAGGAATGCATGGCTCTAGAAATATCCTCATACATTTCCTCCACCTCCTCATCGGGATGTGCCGAGGTTGGTGCGTAGACCTATATGACCTTCAGCGAATACCGTTTGGTGATTCTGAGTATCAGGTACGCGACCCTCGTCGACACACTCCCAATCTTTACAACGTTGTTGACGAGAGACTTGTGGACGATAAATCCGACACCTCCTTGGGACAGATGGTCGCCCTCACGGTGATAGAATAAGTTGCCGGACATGAGGATTACCGTGTCCTCTCCTCGGACCTCGGATAATATGCCAGCGCAACTTGTCTACCTTTTCTTCCAGCTCCTCTCTCTCTCCTTCTCGTCAGTCCTCAGGGTGCGTGCGTTATGCGTTGCCAGGTCGAGTCGTCTTAGGTGGCAACCGAACCTCCACCGGAGATTCTTAGCACCCCCTGCCCCGCCGTTACCATGGTCGCCACCGTAGCCAGGAATAGCGGGGCCGCCGGGTCTGGGGGCCGTTTGTTCGTTGCTCATGGGGGGATATTTGCCATAGTTGCCACGCTTGGCGAGCGGGTTGGCAACCGCAGTTTTTTATTATGTTATTGTTATTATTAGGAAGATGCTGCTGCCCATCTCCTTTCTATGTCCCTCTATCGCCTTTTACGTCACCCACGGGAAGATATGGGGTAGTGGATATTCTCAACCGCCACTACACGGCAACATCTACCTTGATTAGATTTAATAGCAGCGATTGCTTATTATTTTTATATTCAAACTGAAGTGGCAAACGGAGTTACAATCCAACTGATGGTAAAAGTGGCTTCTGCAGTCCATGGACACCTGCAGCCATCTTGGAACAAAGAAAGCTACAGATGCGCTGTCACCACTGAGAAGTAAGATGAAAGCCTTTATGCTTGTAATTCTACCAAGCCCTTCAGACCGAAACACAGCAGTGCTAGCGCTGCATAGTTAAGAGGGTGGAACATTCTCAAACGGTCTCCTAGGTAGAAAGGAGCTTCAGAAGTTACTTAAAGCTGAGAAGAAACTTAAAGCTTACGTGTCAGTAAGCTTCAAGTTTCTTTAACGTGATTTGACGGCTTGGTAGCTCAGTGGCTAAGCACTTAGCCTTTGAGCTACATGCCGCAAGTTCAAATTCTGCACGGAATAAGTTTGTGTGGCCTAAAATATCTTAAAGATTTTAATAAAGAAGAAATAAATTATTTCTATACACATATAAAATATAATTAGTGCGGTTATTCATATTTTGGTAAACACGTGCATAAATCACCTTTTCATAGACCGAAGAAGTAAATAACTTTTACTTACTAATGATTCCTTATAGTTACGCGAACACTACACATTGAATAAAACTGTTTATAAGGATTTTATCGCGCTTAATTAACTTATTTTTAATCCCCAATGTGTCGGGTGTTTTACAGCAACAAGCACCCATGGTACTGTAAAGCACCCAAAATGTCAGGAATTAAAAATAGGTTAATTAAACGCAATAAAATCCTTATAAATAGTTTTATTCAATTTTACTAACTACTTTAAATAGCCTAGGAAAACAGTATTCTATTAGTAAAATGCTAGTTGATACTTGAGACATGATACGAATGGGGTAATTAGTATGAAAATATATTGTAATTAGTGTCAGGAATCTGATAATTAAAGGCTGTTTGTCATGGAAGGCATATAGCAAGAAGACTACTACTTGCCTTTTAAACTGATGTCTCGGAATAATTATTGCAACTCATAAATAATAATGTTGATCTTTGTTGTTAACAAAGTACTTGGTCTATGTTCACCTTAAAATCATTATATTTGTTCCAGCCTCAACGCAAAAATGGGCCGAAGCTTGCAAGAGTTGCACGGGAAGAAGCGCGACCTACAGCGCCTACGTCGAAACAAAATTCTACTAGTAAGATATAATTCTATACAACTTACTTAAATTACTGATAGAGGAAAAGTAATCTACAAAAATCTACAAACATCGATATTTTAGATTTACAAAGAAACAAATGAAGCACTAATATCATTCAATTAATATGAGATCATTTGTTTATTCCGAAGAAAGCTTCGTTTAAACCATATAAATAATAGCATAAATATTATATTATCTACAATTTATATTATGTACAATGGTAAGAAATGATGTTTTTCAGGGTCAATTCTTATCCTATTTTAATTCTTAGATTATATTCATGATATCTCAATGTCTGATGTATTGGAAGATATGTCAAAAGGGAAAATTTCGTTTATGTTCGACGAATTCTAATTCTAGATGAAGTTTCTATTTGATTTACTAATAATTTTTGCTCAAGCCTCTGGAAGCACTTTCTTGCAAACAGAAAAGACTTGCGATATTTTTTTTTTGCTTTATCCTATGATATAAAAGCGGGAGATCTGTTACATAAATAGGTCGTACCTATAGAGCACTATAATACAGAATAGAATGTCAACCTTATTTTGTAGGAGGGTTAGCGTCGCCGGGAGCACACATACAAGCAATTACGTCGTATTATCAGTTATCACTACTACAAACACATTTTAGATTTTATTTTGATTAATGTTTTTGACACATAAATATTTCTTTATTTTTGTTTCTAATATTCACCAAATATAAATAGTTTCGACTTACTGGTTGTAGAATATGTGTCTTTTATTTAAATTCTATTTCCCCTTGTTCTTTCGACACGTAATTATTACACAATTTGCCATTTTTTTTAATAATTTGCATGCGGCGACGCTTGATACGAATATTGGAAACGATTGATTGTGTTGACTTTTATACGTGTGAATTGACATGTTAGTGGCTACACGGGCTTCGCCCACTCCCCCGTTCTATTATATATGTATTACAGTATTCTATGGTCGTACCTTATTTTAATCATCCTATTGTATAGGAATAATATGTAGATATAGCGACGGTCAGAAAAAATAATTTTTGAATCTGTCAGTGACAGCTTGGTAGGGTATAATTATCTGGTTTTCATGTATGTAAATACCTAATCTCCCGAGTATATTATCTAGTATCCTGTGTGTTCTTTTCTCTGATCATATGTACATATGTGTTCCAACAGGACACAAATTCATTATCTCTTAGCCTCTATTTTCAGTTAATTATCTAGCTTGCGCCAAAACTATAATAATTAAATCAATTTCAAATGTAAAAGTATCAAATAAATTAATTTGAATTGAATATCTCAACTTCTGGGCTTTATGATCAGGGTATGTTATTATATACAATACATTAGACCTTATTTACACAATATCATATCATAGCTTAAGGAGCCGTGGTAGCCCAGATGATTAACGCTCGATGTAAATATAACAGAACGCGAGTAACCTGGGTTCGATCCCTGCCGGCACCAATGAAATTGTTAATTGCAATTTTAATTTCTGATAGGGGGATAAGTCGCTCGCGTCCGTAGGCTTCGAGCACCTAATCCTAGGCCCACCCTACACGTTTCCCCCGGGTGGTGCTAAAAGAGCGACAAAGCCGAAAGAACAGACTCGGCTACTCGCCATGTGGTAGCGGCGTAAAATATGCCACACCCTAGTTTTCGCACCATGAGGCAAAAAGTAAAAGAAATGGCCCCGAGTTCCCGGCGCCCCTTTAATGGGGCAGGGGTGCGAAGAATCTCCGGGAGAAAAACCGGCGACGAGGTTCGCCACCCGTCACGTTCTGTCTCCCAGAGAGGCGAAAAGTGGATTGCAGAGGCCCGTCTGGCTACGTTGAATGTATGTGGGGCAATGAATGATAAAATGGATGAAGTATGCGATATGATGTATGATAGAGGAATAGATGTATTATGTGTAAATGAGACGAAAAGGAAGGGTAAGGATGTCACTGCACATGGCATATATACCGCATACTGGTCTGGTGTCGACGAGATCGAGCGGGCATGCCAGGGAGTAGGTATCATCCTTTCAGAACGAATGGGCCAATGTGTGAAAGAGTATGAATGTGTAAGCCCAAGACTGCTATGGATACGAATGGAAGTGGGCTTAAAGAATTTGTTTATGTTAGGGGTCTACGCCCCAGACATGTCTAAGCCCACTTATATCCGGCAGCAGTTTTGGGAAATGGTAAGGATGGTGCTAATGAAGTGTAAGGGAAATGAAAATATTATTATGCTAGGAGATTTTAATGGAAGGGTTGGGGTGAGGAGGCTTGGTTATGAAAGGATATTGGGAACGTTTGGTGATGAAAGTATAAATGAGAATGGTGAAAGCCTCCTCACCGTATGTGTGGAAAGGAATCTTTTTGTGACGAACACTTTTTTTCGTCATAAGAAGATTCACATGTATACTTGGGAAAGAGGTGATGATAGAAGCATGATAGATTTCATAACTGTGGATGAAAGAATGAGGAGCACAGTGGTGGATACAAGGGTTTACCGGGGGGTCCAACGTAGGGACGGACCACTACCTGGTCTTATGCCGAATTAGGGGTTTATTCAGACGTTGGCGGCATAGGACATCTGTGTCTACCACTGCGTTACAGCGTATAAGAATTGAGAGGTTACAAGATGAAGATGTGAAAGACAATTACAAATGCAGACTGAGAGAAAACATAAGTAATTTGGATGAGTTGTGTGTGAATGAGTTAGACTTGGAGAATGTGTGGCATAATGTTAAGAAAGGTTTAGTGGATGCAGCTACCGAAGTATGTGGTGTTAGTAAGAGAACGAATGAAAGGAAAGACAATACGTTATGGTGGGATGATGAGGTACGTATGGAAGTTGAAGCAAAGAAGAGAGCATGGCTAGATTTACTAGCAACAAAGGCTGGTAATTCTAGCGGTACGAATGACGATATTGAAAGAAAAAAGGCAGTCTTTAGACATCTTAATAAGAGAGTAAAAGAAGTAGTTGAAAGAAAAAAGCAAGAAAGAACGGATAATAATGATAGAAGAATATCGGATAATTTCCAGGCAAATATTAAAATGTTCTGGAAACTTGTAAGAACTGCCAGGGGACATTCAAAACAGCCTATGATGAATGCTATAAGAGACGAGAATGGCTATATTCTGAATGATGAAGTTTTGAGTTTAAAGAGGTGGAAGGAATATTTTGAAAGCGTGTTTATGAGTGAGGAGAAGTGTGAACTAAATGAAATAGAAATTCCGAAAGAAGATGAAAGAGATAGGGAGATAAGTATGGATGAAATAATGAAAGCAATGAAAAGCATGAAAGTAGGTAAGGCAGCCGGATATGATAGAGTTTCACTCGAAATGCTAAGGGCTGGAGAGGACGTGGTGGCAGGCCTGCTGTACACCTTGTTTAATTTATGTTGGGAACTAAAGCGGGTACCGGGAGACTGGTGCAAAGCCGTGATAGTCCCAATATATAAGGAAAAAGGGTCACAGCAGGACTGTAAAAACTACCGTGGTATCAGCCTTCTTAGCATTGTGGGAAAACTGTATGCTAAGGTACTAATTGTAAGAGTTATGAAAGAAACTGATGAAAAAAATTTGGGATGTGCAAGCGGGATTTAGAAAGGGAATGGGGTGTACAGATCAAGTCTTTTCCATGCGCATGATCGCGGAGAAGTTTTTGGCAAAAAACCAAAAAGTTTTTTGTGCGTTCATGGACTTGGAAAAGGCTTATGACAGAGTGGACAGGGATGTGTTATGGCAAACGCTGAACGCATTTAGGTTGAGCGCTGGTTTGATACAGGCATTAAAGTCTCTGTATAGGGACTCGAGTGCTTGTGTTAGAATCAACGGGGTCTACTCGGACTGGTTTGGCATCCATAAAGGTGTCAGACAGGGCTGTGTAGCTTCCCCGTGGCTGTTCAACCTATTTATGGACAGCTGTTTGGAAAATTTGAAAGTTGAAGAATGCGGGGTAAGAATGGGTGAGTTAACCATCAAATACCTTGTGTACGCCGATGATCAAGTCATACTTGCGTCGTCGGCGGCCGAGTTGCAAATGATGGTTACATTAATGAACAGGTAATTAAAAGAAAGGGGAATGAAAGTGAACGCAAGTAAGACGAAAGTGATGGTTTTTGAAACAGATGAAAGCAAAACGGTATGTGAAATAAGAATAGAAGGAGAGTTAATTGAGCAAGTGGATGAGTTCGTATATTTGGGATGTGTATTCAGCAGGGATGGGAGATATGATAAGGACATTGAACGACGAGTGAATGCAGGAAATAAAGTAAATGGGGCTCTACACTCTATTGTGAAAAGTCAGAATGTGTCAAAAAAATGCACGTATGGCAATTCACAGTGCTGTATTAGTCCCTACTTTAACGTATGGTAGTGAAAGTTGGGTGTGGCAGAAGAAGCACGAGAGTAGAATAAATGGAGTAGAAATGCGGTCGCTAAGGAGTATGTAAGGGCTGAATCTGAGTGACAGGGTGAGAAACTGTGTGATAAAAGAAGAGTGTGGTTTGCAAGATGATGCGGTGACCAGGATTAAGAAAGGAATGCTTCGGTGGTTTGGTCATGTAGAAAGAATGAATGCGGAAAGACTGACAAAGCAAATATATGTTGCAGAAGTGAATGGAAGAGTCGGAAAGGGACGTCCTAGGCGGAAGTTTGTCGACCAAATTGGCGATATACTAAAAATGGGCCAAATTAAGAGTACCCTTAACCGACGAGCATGTATGCGTAGGTATATGGATGTGGAAGAGGCGAGAAAGGTATGTCAGGATCGTGCTAAATGGAAGTCTGTAGTCTCTGCCTACCCCTCTGGGTGACAGGCGTGAGTGTTTATGTTTATGTATGTATGTATGTAATTGCTGATATACCACGTGCTCGGCGGTGAAGGAAAACACCGTGAGGAAACCTGCATGTCTGAGGAATAAGAAAAAAAATATTTCGAAGACATGTGAAGTTCGCCAACACGCATTGGGGCAGCGCGGCGGAAACTTCCTTGCCCTAAAACCCTCTCAGAAATGAGGGCTTGTGCCCTGCAGTGGGACGTATACAATAGGCTGTAACTTTTTTACTTTTTATATCATAGCTTATAATAATATATGTATACGAATCAAAAAAATACAAGTACCTCATCCAAATATGTTTGCTTGCAGTTCAATTTATACAGGGTGGATGCGACGTAATGTCGTGTGGCGAGGAAGCCGCCTGTATCCAGTTCAACAGCACACTTCATTATTGCGTGTGCACATCGAACGCCGAGCCGGCCAAGGAGGACTTGAAGTGTCCTCGAAGCATCGGTAACTATGGAAATAATTCCTATTTCTTCCATGCAAGCTAAGAACTATATTTATGCATTATTCCTGTTTATTTTTCCAATATAAATTCGTTTGATAACGACTTTTATGGGGACTTGTAAGGGATAAGTCCTCGGCGACCGAGCTTCGCTTGGCGTTAGAATATTTTATAATAGAATTATACTTTTAAGCAATCAATTGTTATTGATCGGAAACAGCTTTACCAATTGTTTAAAAAAAAAAGAATATTAACAATGCTATAAGCATTACTAATATTCCCCTTAACCACTCGTGGTAAGCTTAAATTGCTTGTGTTACGAGTGGTTCACGCCAGTAGTCGAATGGCGGATTCGAACCCACGACCTTTTTGAGTTCGCGGTCCGCGCCCCGCCATTGGACTACTGTCGCTTTCTCAAATATAATATTAACAAATAAATACTGTAGATTCACGTGAAATAACCTCTAATAGTAATGTTTAACTCCTATTCTCAGCAAGACCTTCATGTTATATAAATTAACTTCAATATTTCAATCGTTAAATGATCGACTGGTGAATAATGTTCGTTGCAGTTATTATTTATGATAATTTCAATATCATTTGGCCGCGTTCAGATTCAAGTTCTTTATTTATAAACATTTGGTTAACTCGTAACAGTTTATTCTGAACGGAGAGGCGGACTAATCATAAGTGAAAGACATTCGCATATCAATTTAATATCAAAGTCTCTTATCAAGGCATTTAAAAATTAATTTACTTTTTGCGATTTTATAAAAGTTAACGATACGATCGTATTACCTTATGGCCATATAACCTAAGTGCTAAGTCGCAGGGTCAGGCTTGAACCTCAGCCGGAGTGAACATTTATGCAAAACTACAAATTTGTAGTCTAGATGTGTTGCGAATGTTTCCACATATCTGGAGCTTTATTCAAGCCCGCTTTCCATCTAAACAGAATTAACCATTACATTGAATATTGGTTTATATTATTACTTTGTTTCCATGCTATTCCGATAATAGTTGTTACTCTATTTAATATTGAGTAGTATAATTAAGAATGCCACTATAATTTTCATTATTATTATTTATTATCATTAAATAATAAGTAAATATATTAGAAATATAAAATGTGAAAAAAATCCTGTGATTGAAAAATACCTAATTAAAACATTAAGACGATTGTGAAGTGTCGATACGCAGCGCGAGTACGTATTTTCTAAAATGCTATTTGTTTCATACCACTTTGGCCATGTCCCTGTATCGTGCGATAGAGACAGTTGCAGGTTTTGGAGGCAATCGCCTACATTTCCTTTTTGAAATATTGTTTTGGGGCGATAACGTTTTCACCCCCCTAAGCCTTTACGAAATGAAACAATTCTGGTCTCATTCGATTCGGTACGTAACGTATAAATTAACGTCTGTACCTTTTTCTTTGTTAGTAACGCAGTTTAGTTTAACTTAAAAAAATAAAAACGCTTAAGGGAGTTTTTAAGTCAAAAATATAGATATTTAGATACCAATAACTTAAATCGCAAGCAATATTTTTTTTAAATAAAAACGTACGGACTTAGTTTTTCATTATATTTACATTTCCAAAAATCATGGAATTAGATTATGTTTACGGTGGGGCCGGGGGGGGGGGTTGGCGTTATCGCTCTTTGTATGAATATTTACAGCTTCACAATCCTTTTGAGTCTAGCATCACAGTCCAACAAATCTCTTTAATAAAACTATGTGCTTCTAATTACAGTACCATTGAGTCCAATTGCCATCCATAACATCATCCCACCATTAACATCGAACTCTTCAACCGATGGAAGATATGCTCCTCTGCCGCCTACACAAGTAAGATATTTGCTTTTTTATCAACTGAATTAAACTTCGCGAATTTAGCCAGAGATAGGGAGATGTGTTATAATATATGGGAGACTAAGATCTAAGAATACTGTGGTCAACAATTAGTGTAACAACAGCGATGAAATTTATGGCATGACATGGCGTTATTTAGATTTAAGTTAACCATCAAGGACCGTTTATTAAGTCAGTTTGTTCATTTACCAAAAACGTCTCCATACCTTTCGCTTCGCAAGATTGGTCCGAACAGACTGATAGGCCGACAGACAAAAAATTTAAAAATGATTTGAATTTGAAAATTTATGTCTTAATCGCATGCAAATAACCGTCTGAGCTTAAAAGTGGCCAGTTATTTCTGAAATATTATAATACAGACAGACACATCAATTTTGTTTATAATTTTTATTAATCTCTTCGCTAGAGTTACGAAAAGTATCCTACTACACTAAACTACGTCGTTTACGATACATCGAAAAATCATTTTGTATTTAAATAAAGATCGCGTATATTAACTTATTTTATATTCTCGACGTTTCGAGCACCTATGGTTACGGGGGGGACTACCTCCAGATTAAAATTATTAAGCACTTATTATGGTAAAAACAATTTTATAACTCGTGCATGTAAATCTTATAATAACAACTTTTCACATGTTATATTATTTTCTCTGTCATATGGACAGTTTAAAAAGGAAATTGAAACTGTAATGGATAATAGTTAAATTAATATTTCACTTTAACACGTTACTTCTTAACTTTATATAGTTTTTACAAACCTAAGTATGTAATATTGTTCGCTTGTTGTCTATGAGTTAACTGTGGAAAATTTGTTGTTAAATGTAAGATTAATATGTGTTATGTATTAGACTAAAATTATGAATGTTAGCGTTAAAGAAAAAAAAGATATTGCAGTTGTGTTCTTGTGTTGGGATTTAATTTTATTAATTTTAGGATCCCAAGCAGATGGTAGCACCCAGCCATCTTCCCTCTTGAAATTAGTACTTTTTTTGATTTCAATAATTATCAATAGCAGCTAAATGCTGCTGTGTTTCGTATGGTGGGTGTAGAGAACTGTAATCCCCTTTTTACTGGATACGAGGCATTCCACCTTAGTCCTCAGGGGTGACGACGCATCTGCATTTTGATTCTTATTATAGGATAGATGTAGATGTCCAACGTCCATGGGCCACAGCCATCCACTTATTATCATATAGGATGTGTGCTCGTTTGTCTCCTTTATTTTATAAGAAATCAACGACCATTCGAGTGTTTCATAAAATCCCAAAGGGAATAAGCCAATTAGATTAAAATCCGGTCGGCGTATTTTATTTGAATGGGTTTTTAGGAAAATAATTCTATTAGGGAAAATGAAAATATGTTTCATTAAATTTTAATACCATACTATTCTTTCTTGTTCTTAATTCAAAACGTTAATATTAAAATGTATTTCATATAAAACAACGAGTAATGAAAAGAGAACGTTATATTTATTCGTTAAAAACAGTTCACATTCTCGTACGTGGTTACTACATGGTAGCATGGCACTAAATACGAATAAAAAATATATAAGTTTTGTCTTTTTTGTAGTTTTTATACAATACGACTATTTTAATTTGTAAATGTTGTTTATCTTATCAATGTACATATTGATTTTGAGATGTCCGCCCGTGACGTCGGAATGGAAAACGAAAACAGCTTTTCCACAGTAACCGATAAATATTCATTAGCTCGCATAACACTGGACAATTTTACCCGAATTGAGAGACACGCTAAGAATAGAATTTTTATTATAATTATTTTATTTTCATAAATGATAGAAGCATTTAAACTTATACAAATTGCGAAATTATAATTACTCAAAGATCATACGTAGATAATTCGACAAAATCAAAAATTTGTTAAAGATTAAGGATTAAAAACAGAACGAGCACACAGTTTACCTGATGGTAAATGGATACTGTGGGCCACTTATTAGCCTAGCACAATCATGTGGACTGTGCTGTGTGTGACAACTACATCTATCCTCAATTAAAACATAGTGTTGATGCGCTATCATTCATCAGGACTAAAATAAAATAAAAATAAAAAAGGATTCGGTTCTCTACACTCAGCACACACTCTACAACATACATAGGTTTCTGTGCGAGCGTGGTCCTTCCCAGCTCGAACCGACCTCTTATGGTTGCAGCTCGAATAACTGCAGCGTAGCTTTACGATATTAAAGCTGGCACTAAATCAGCAATAAAAATTTCAATTACAGGCTGCCGGCAAAAGTGGTTGTCCTGATATAAAACTTATCTCTAAACTACCACCAGACTCAAGAAATTTATATGTAATCTTGTTTATAGGTACCAAAATCCCTGGTCAGTAGTGAAGTCTTCTCAGAGACAACAGTTGGTAACACATCTGTTGTCAGACCTGGAGGCAATGTGGGCACTAGCGAATATATTCTGATTGGCGTAATGTCAGGTGGAGCCGTACTCCTCTTTCTAGTAGCCTCAGCAATATTTCTCTACCTGAGAAGACGCATTTGCGCCGTCGATGGAAAAGTACAACCGGTAAGACTGATACAACTTTGTTATTGGTTTTATTTTATAACAAACTATCAAATAGATTTTAATAGTATTTATTAGATAAAATCATTTAATATATTCAAGCTCCCAAAATGCGCATTTGAGTAGTACTTATCAAGCTTACGCCATAAGTTTTGTTGATTTTTTGCGATTTTTAAATTTCCAGTGAGAGAACTATTAACATACACAAAAATATCGTGTGTTTGTAGCGTATTCGACCAGGAGAGCCTCTGCTTGCTGAGCGGTATATAACGAACCCACAGTACGGTGTGTGCGGCGGGGGTGCTCTGGCCGTACCAGCCAATGGCACTCTTGGGCCACGCCACACAACTGATACCAACGAGCCTGAAGTACCGCTACTAGATAGAAAAGCGTTGACTTTCCTAGAAGAGGTTGGAGAAGGATGCTTTGGAAAAGTCCATAAAGGTACTTAGTTTTATAACGCTGTTTATAAAAAATTTACTACATTTTGTGTTAAGCAAATAATTGATACATTGATTTTTTTTCTACTTTTTGCCAGACTTTCAAAAAAGGGTAGTGGGTTCGCAATTCGAATGTAGGTATGTTTATATATATATATATATATATATATATATATATATATATATATATATATATATATATATATATATATATAAGATGGATAAACGAGCACCCAGTTCACCTAATGGTAAGTGTTTGTTGGGGCCCAACACACATCTACATCTATCCTGAATTACGAATCAAAATGCAGATGCGGTGTCACCCGTGAGGACTAAGATGGAGTGTCTTGTTTCCAGTAAAAAAGGGTCTCCGATTCTCTACGCTCACCATACGAAACACAGCATATTTGGGCTACTATTTCAGTGGGATTCTGTGAGAGCGTGGTCCTTCCCCGTTCGAGCCAACCCATTCGGGCTACAACTATACTTCTAATACAGCTGCAGCATGGCTCTACCACGTATAAATATATTTAGCTCTTGTGTGTATATATAAATTGGGAACGGACTGGTTGGAATAGATGGACCGTGCTCAATAATTCAGTTAGTAATTTGATAAAAGATAAACCTTTTATTAAAAATGTAAGCCAACTTCAAAGAACTAAAAATAATAAAATTGTTACCACTTAAAATAGCATCCGAAGTCGGGGCTACGGTCCTTCTATACACTAAGGCTTCAAACTTTTTATTAAACTGCCTCGTTGGTCTAGTGGTCGTTAAATCAATTGCTGATCATGAGGTCCCCGTATTAAATCCAGGGTCGGGTTGTGGTTTCTATTAAGAAATTCTTCGTATCAGCAGATACTTGGAGGTGATCTCTCTCCGGATGGGTCGAATTACCGTCCCATCGGACTATGAGAGCGAGGGAATAGAGAGTACACCTGTACTTACGCATACCTGTTCCGCACGAGTGGGCACTATAATCATGTCCTGCATAAATGGCTACTATCTGTTGAGACTGGCCGCCGTGACCGCAATTCGGCTTGGAAGACATTATTTTTATTAAAGTTTAACTATTTTTGACCATTTTTTAAGTGGACTAAGAAATCACAACCTCATCACGACATCTAGTGTCTCGTTAAAATACCTAGTCGTATTAAAATTTCATCCCCTACTTTCCCTTCCTTAGAGGTTTATAATAATAATTTATATGGTAATAAATCATTTCACAATTGTACAAAACATCGTGCCAAACTAGTTTTGCCTAGGTCAAACTAATAGAACTGATCACGAAAATGTTAAGATTGATTTGACTTTTTTTGAGTCATTATTAATATTGATTCATATCGCGCGATGTTGGTGGATCCTAATACGCATTGTATTTTTGACCGTAGATTTTAAAATGCATTGTAAATTGTTATGTTTTCACGCCCAGTTTCAAAGCACGTATAGCCTGCGCCTGATCTCTATCTCTCTCTCTCTCTCTCTCTCTCTCTCTCTCTCTCTCTCTCTCTGGTCTTGTTAGATTGCTATCGTACAATGAGAGTGAGGAAAAAGAGAGTGCGTAAGTACGCACAAACACACTTCTGTAGATAATCCTGTCGTGCGCAGGCGGCTAGACTTCGTTGAGAATTGTAATCGTGATCGAAATTCGATCCGAAGGGCATTATTATTACTGTTATATAATATACTTTACTTATAACTTTTTTATATGTTTTATAATTTGACTGACTTTCTCGTGACTTTCACAGGAGTTTTACGAACTAGCAGCGGAGAACAAGTTGTAGCTATAAAAGTGTTGAAAGAAAGCGCAGGCCGAAGCGCTGAGGAGGACTTCGCGAGAGAAGTGTCCATTATGTCCGCGTTCAGACATCCCAATATATTAACTCTTGTTGGAGTTGTGTACAGAGGTAAAGCACTATATTATTTAATTTATGTAAACTTTGGCAAGCTATTTACAAGTCTTTATCCTTATAAAAGAAAGAAAAAATACAAATGTACAATTTATGAGAAGTATCCAGTTAGGTATGTTGTCTCCCTGGTCTATTTCGACCACGGTGATAACTTACGAATACTCGTGAAATTTTTCTTGGCGGGGTTTGTTTTTTTTTGGCCTTTTTTAAGCAAAATTAGTGCGTTTGTGTCTTTTACCAGGCTGTGTATTTTATATCTTTTGAGCGTTCTGCTGCAAATGTCAATCTTCCAATCTTTATGTCACTGCATAATAACTAGCATTTGTGTTTGTACCGTCGCATAAAATTATATTACTAAAACAATGTTACGAAATATCAAGCCAAAAATGGCCTGAAAATATACGCGGCAAACGTCCCGATACTATCCACACCATCTGAATGCTTGGCGGTCCACCACTGTACGTTTCAAAAGGAGTTTTCTTCAGCGTACAACCTCTCTGTGGAATAGTTTACCATCGGCGATTTTCCCGGACCGAACGGTTTTTGGTGGAGATGCTGTTTGCCCCCCTCTTCTATATAAAAAAAACCTGATGAGAATCAGGTGTTGCGGTTGATCATGGGCAGCGGTGGTCACTTAACATCAGGTGAGCCGCATGCTCGTTTGCCCCCTCTTCTATAAAAAAATTAACTTTTTAAAATCAACTAGAACTAAATCAATTTGTAATATTGCTGTGGCGCAGATACTTCGAAAAAATAATGTAGTATATGTGTTGCGTAATGAAGTGAACTACTTAATTGTTTGAATGTTAAAGCGCTTACATTACTAAAAATATTAGATCTGAATTAAAATAATAAATTATATATCAGCACAGTAAATTCCTACTTTACGCTTGTGCCAAATTGCATTGTTAACCATAAAGCCTAGATTTTTATTAATAATTCATTCACAGATGATATAAGCGCAAGTCCATGGATGGTCTTCGAATATATGGAATGGGGAGATTTAGCGGGAGTTTTACGGGGTTCTCGAGGTGGCGGGAGGTCGGGGCCGATACTAGATAAACCAGCCTTGCTGCACGTTGCTTTGCAAGTGGCTCTTGGTATGCAGTATCTTGCAGCGCGTCGATTCGTGCATAGAGACCTCGCAGCACGAAACTGCTTGGTTGGTGCTAATCTTGCGGTTAAAATAGCTGATTTCGGTATGTCCCGTGATGTTTACACGTGCGATTACTATAAAATGGGTGGTGAACGCCCTATGCCAGTGCGATGGATGTCTCCGGAGAGCATTGTGTACGCACGATTTACACACGAATCTGATGTTTGGTCATACGGCGTTGTACTTTGGGAAATATACAGCCGTGGCAAACAACCATTCTACGGTCATAATAATGACGAAGCTTCAAAACTAATTTTAAATGGTATAGTTCTGGTGCCACCAGAAGATTGTCCTATATTCGCATGCGAATTAATGCGCGCTTGCTGGGAAGAAGATCCACGCAACAGAATCGGATTCGATGAAATATGCCGTAAGCTTAAGGCGGCAGCGGAAGCCGGGGGATCTACTACTCAAATGCGTTTGCCGAGACCACCCGCTCCGCCTCAGGACTCTTTTGGATATCTAATACCCGCAAGAAATCCCCCCGTTGACTACTTAAAGCCGTTGCCGGACCCCGACCCGGAATCTGATTTCAGCGAGGATGAAGAAGATGAAGAGGAATACACTTGACAACAAGTTTCACTATCTGCCTCGCAATACGTGCCACACCTCTTAGCCGGGGCGGTTGCCGTCAACCTACACAACACCTCAACATTCCCGCCGCAGAATAGCAATGATCAGTGTCAATGCTAAATTAAACGTCTAGCCCGTTACAAAGACTGTTAATGATGAGATGGACTCAATGGAATTATGGAATACTCAATTTTCATGTGTGATATTTTACATAATAAACTTTAGGCAAATGATTTGTTACCTTTTAGTGTTTAAATGTATGATATACTTCATACGAATATATTTAAATATTAGAAATTTTTGTGCCATATTTAAGAACCAAAATAGAAACAAGAAGCATACGTGTTATTGAATGTTTTACTAGATGTGTAAAATGTTGATTATATTAAAATGAAAGAAAAGGAAATTATTAAGTTCACTTAAAGTTATCCAACGTTATAAGTATTAAGTATTAATTAATCTTCGCAAATTATTGTCTTAAAAAAGAAGGGTTTGTGAAGTTATTATAATATGTACATTTTAAAGCATTATATAAAGTATGTGGTTATTACTACCTATTATTCTAAATTTTTCTTGTAAATACGGTATGTATATAAACCAGAAACAATGACAATTAGGATGACATCTGGTATTCGTAGTTACACTATTAGTAATGACTGAGGTAGAAGTAAACGTAATACCTACCTCAAAATATGTAATTTATTCACTTTTAATTGTAAATAATAGCACTTTATTTAAAACTTTATATTATCTTATGTATTAACTGGGATAAAAAACTCAATATAT
The DNA here is from genome assembly GCA_907164705.1 of Parnassius apollo. Classification (NCBI taxonomy): domain Eukaryota; kingdom Metazoa; phylum Arthropoda; class Insecta; order Lepidoptera; family Papilionidae; genus Parnassius; species Parnassius apollo. The sequence goes on along the minus strand of CAJQZP010001607.1, from coordinate 6,327,351 downwards.
AATTAAAAGAAATATGACTTCTAAATAAAATGAAATGTAAATATACGTATTGAATTTCTGCTAAAATTGTACTTTTGGAACATTTTAAATGTATTGTGAATTGCATAGTAAGTTTAATATAATTAACAAAAAGGTATGCCAAGGATATGTGCCAATTAATATGTAATGATAAACGGCTGCTTTATTTAATAAATACGGCAATTCAATTATGAAAAAAAAAATCAGCGCAATTTAAATTTATAATCCCTCCAACTTGTGTGCAAGTTAATATAAGAATGATTGTTGATTTATGTTCGAAAATTCTATTTTTTTTTCATGTAACATAATTCATCTATTGATGAATTTAGAAAATCGCAAACTTATATTATATTTCGTATATTTACATATTATCGTTTTATTTTCTTCTCACGAACCACGTTTTAGGTACATATGAACAAACAAAAATAAAACGAACAAAGAAACATATGGTAAGTAATTTGTTAGGTGGTCCCAGTGGCGAAGCCTCCATACAAGCCCAGAAACCCGGCTTGCCTTATCAAGCTGAATCAATCAATAATATCAAGTAATAAAATAACTCGTAAACTGTTTCAAACTATTTCAAATTTCCCGCACGCTCCGTGCGACCTCGAAGCCTTAGGAATACTGCTGTCATACATATAAGGAGAGTTGAATTGAGCCATTGGTTGTCTCCCTCGCACACGTGGGCTTTTTACTGGGTTTTCGAGAAGGCGATCGCTCCCTTTCTAACCTGTGGCAAAATGTTCTATAATGAAACATAACTACGGTTGTATAAACAGCAATTAGTATGGAGATAAAAAGCCCGGCTTTTTAGTGACCATCAATTTTTTCCTCAGAGCGGGACGCCTTTAAAATTATTATAGTTTTAACACTTTTGACTGCCTTCTTGGTCTAATGGTCGTAAACGCAATTGCTGATCATGTGGTCCCAAGTTCGAAACCTGAGTCGGGTCAAGAATCATTTATTGGGTTTTCCTGTCACAAAATTCTCAGTAGCAGTAGTATTAACACTTGGGCAATATAATCCAGATGCGCAGATGGCTATTTTCCGTTGAGAATAGCCTTGTTACCAAAATTCAATCTGAAGCCCTTTAATATAGGTTTATAAATAAAACACATTGTTTGTTTGAATTTTTTAATTATCTAAAGTGAATTCTGAACATCAAATAAATACTAATTGGAAACAACTTACGTTATTTGATAATTTATTTTAGATTAATTAAAAATTGTCACTTCGTAACTTTAAATTGAAAAGTGTAGCTTTTCAGAATAATCACGTAACTATACAAGCCATGCTGGCAAACCTGATACGCGCGGTGTCGCAATGATGGCATTGGTGAAAGAGTTTCCATCATTGTCACGCTTTTGTTTGTCAAAGCGGGACATTTTTACGTATTTTGGGGACAGCGCGACACAAACTTTTAAATTGGGAACGTCCTGCCTAAAGGGGTCGTATGGTCACATTAGGTATGAAGTTAGTCGAGACACGGAGGTGCGCGGGCGACGCCGACGATATGTTTGCAAGTTTATGTCACATTTCAATGTTTACATTGTGTGTTAGCTTGAGCGAATGTATTATAATGTAAAATATTGTGAGTTGAAAGTTTATACTTTTTTTAAAGATTTTTAGCGAAAATGGGGAAAAAGAGTGTTCTTTGTGATGAATATAAGTGTGTTAAAGTGCTAATCAGCGAGGAAAAGGTAAAATCTTTAAAAATAAAATTTTATTTCAATAAACATTTCTTCACACTTTAATAGGTACAGGGCTCTTTAGTATTAAAGTTTAATTATTCTAGGCGTATTTAAAGGTTTAATAATAACTCAATACTTATACCATATGAGTTAAAAATATCATTTTGAACTGCAGCATAAAATATGAGATACCTAGGTATAAGTTTAATTTTATAGCAAAAAATTGTTATAATCTGTTTTTTTTTAATATGAAGCCCAAATTTTAATTTAATAAATTAATTGAAAACACCATGTATTGAGGTTTTTAAAAAATATTTCCTTTAGTCTTCAGTATATAAAAATTTTATAGCACCATCTACTTAATTCTATAGGTGAATTCATTTTATCGAACGAAAATTGCTTGACTCTACGGTCATACAACATATCTAGCGGTAGTATGCCTTCTGTGTGCTTTGTTAAACACGTCCTCGACAGAACTTAATGTGAAACTGAACAGTGGAGACAGATCAAAATTGGTGTATTTTTATAAAACTGCTAAAAACAACAAATCCATATCTTGGGCTTGCCCTAGTTTGGAGCCCTAGCTTCGCCACTGGGTGGTCCTTCTCTTTCATCAGCCCATTATAGTTTATTGCGGTGCAAGCTTCTCTTCCTCTGCAGGAAGGATTTGAATTACACCCACTTTGGCTGGCGGAATGACGATCGCAGAACCAGACGTCTCTTACTGCTGCTGCTTCATTCCTTCCTCCAGTTTGACGGTTTGACTGCCATCCATAGTAAACCGCAAGATTATTTTAATGATTCCTAATATTTGCCACTTACGACACGCATGGGACGAAAAGTTGCGACTGTTGCAAAATTGTTACAGTATTCAAATACGTATTAAATACTAAAACATTTATATCTCTTTTCCTAATTTACGCACAGATTAACACTACTCCACCCCCTCCGTACCACCCTCCCCCCACCCGATCAACACCTGGCTTTTAATCTCAATCTTCAGCGCATTAAAAAGATTGATTCATTAATTCCGATCCAGACGAATCGAATATACTGCAAATAGAAAAATGGATATTTTACGACTAACGAACCAACCAGCCAAACTGTGGAAAACTAAAAATGAGTAGTAATTAGATCATTACAGCCTATTATAGTCTACTGCAGAACATAGGTCTTACCATGCCTCATTAGGGGATTTACTATATTTGCCACGTGGCAGTGTAAGAATATACATTGCCACGTATCATCCTGTGGGTGTTGTAAGAGATTTTAGAGGGAATCTAACCAGGAGACGAGAGCAGCGTGTTTTGTTTTTAAATTAAAAACATTACACAAACAAAAACACAAACAAACAACACAAAAACAAAATAAAGTAATAGTGGGGTGCCGAACGGAAAAGGAGATAAGTAAAGTCAAGGAAAGACTAAAGATGGCAGGAAAAGACCTCAATGTAGATGATATACAAAACAAGGATCCACTCGTTATCCTAAGGGATGTCCTACAATACAATACAGATGAGGAAATACAAAAAGCAATAAGAATGCAGAATAAACACCTCTTTAAAGATTTACCAGACAAAGATGACCGAATGGAGATCAAATACCGGAAAAGGACTAGGAACCCGCACACATCCCACGTTGTAATCAGAGTTTCTCCCAAAATATGGAATCGCTTAATAGAAGCTTCAGTAATTCATATTGATCTACAACGAATTAGAGTAATGGATCAATCCCCTTTGATCCAGTGTTCGCGATGCCTAGGATACGGACACAGTAAACGCATATGCAGCGAAACGACTGAAATCTGTTGTCACTGTGGAGGACCACATTTAAAAACTGAATGTGTCGAGTGGCTATCCGGAGGAATGCCATCATGTATTAACTGCAACAGCGCAAAACTCGACAAAAAAGAACACAATGCATTTAGCATAGACTGTCCAGTTAGGAAAAAATGGGAAGCCCTGGCAAGGTCTACAGTGGCATATTGCTGAGGTTGTCCCAAAATCGAACATTGAACCAAACACCGGAAACCACCGATACCACGGAATTCAAGCGAACCTACAAAGATGTGAGCTAGCCACGGCCGAACTAATAACAGAGGCGACAAAGAGGAGGATAACCTTCGCTATGGTTCAGGAGCCATATATTGGACGAATCGGACAGATGAGAAACTATCCCGGGACGAGAATAGTACAATGCCACAGAAGCCTGTACACTGAAAAGGTTATTAAGGCGGCCATTGTGCTATTCGACGACACCATTGACGTGACCCCATGCCCCAGTCTAACAACAGAGAATATTGCAGTCGCAAAGCTGAGAACAGGGGCTTGGGAGCTCGGAGTGGTGTCCGTCTACCTAGAAAGGGATAAGCCAATTGAACCATACTTGAAAACGATTGAAGCGGCCGTGGAAAGCATAGGGACTAAAAACGTGGTACTCGGCGGAGACGTCAATGCCTGGAATACCTGGTGGGGAAGCCGGGAAACCGACAGTAGAGGGATGGAGTTTGCTGCAAAACTAGACGAACTGGAACTGCATATTTTAAACAAGGGAACTGAGCCAACATTCGACATCATAAGAGGTGGCAAAAGATTTTCTAGCTCCGTAGATATTACTGCTTGCACCACTGGCCTGCTCGGAAAGATGAATAACTGGAGGCTATCCGACGAAATAACCAACTCGGACCACAGGGCAATCCTGTTCGATGTAAATTTAAAGAAATCAATAGGCACGGACATAAAAAGTACGACTAGAAAATATAACACGAAGAAGGCAAATTGGAGTGAGTTTCGTGAGAAACTAGTCCAGATTTGGAAAAATAAAAAGATAGATAAAGCGGGGATCGATAAAGTAGCAACTACAGAAGATTTAGAGACAAAAATAGGAGAATTCACAGATACAATAACGCAAGCTTGCGAACATAGTATACCAAAGATAAATAACAAAAAACGAGTAGGACTGCCCTGGTGGACCGAAGAGTGCATACGCAGCACCAGTCCGTCGTGAGTCGAAGTCGAACAATATATAAAAGCGAAGGAAGAATACCAACAGGAAATAAAGAAGGCACAGACTACCAGTTGGAAAGAGTTTTGCAGCAAACAGGAGCGGGAAACAATGTGGGATAGTGTGTACAGGGTTATAAGCCGAACAATGGTGCGACAAGAAGACATTCCGCTTGTTCAAGGTGGGAAGACTCTGGAGAGAGAAGAGTCGGCCAGGATACTGGCCGAAATCTTTTATCCAGAGGATCGGAACGAAGAGGATGACGCAGAACACAAGCTGACGAGAGAGGTAGCTGAAACAGTAAATGAGGGGACACTTGATGTTTCATGTGACCCACCCATTACAGCGGAGGAGTTAAAGTGGGCTGCGTTAAGCTTCAACCTAAAAAAGGCGCCAGGAGATGACGGCCTTACAGCGGATGTTTGTGTAGTTGCTATAACCCTGGATGTAGGACTGTTCTTGGCACTGGTTAACAAATGTCTGGAACTTGCATACTTCCCTAAAAAATGGAAGAAGGCGGTAGTGATAGCGCTAAGAAAGCCTGGCAAGGAGGATTACACAAACCCCAGATCTTACAGGCCGATTGGGCTATTGCCTGTGCTGGGCAAGATCTTTGAGAAAATTGTAATCCGCAGAATCAAGTAGCACATCGTACCAAAGATAAGCAGGCAACAATATGGGTTCATGCCACAGCGCAGTACCGAGGACTCCCTCTATGACATGATACAATTTATAACAACTAAGCTGAAAGATAAAAAACTCATTTTACTAATATCATTAGACATAGAGGGAGCCTTCGATAATGCCTGGTGGCCGGCAATACGATGTGGACTTGCGAAAACTGGATGCCCAATAAACCTAAGACGCCTGATAGACAGCTATCTCAGGGATAGAACAGTGTGCCTGAGATATGCTGGGGCAGAATGGACGAAAACCACAACAAAAGGGTGTGTGCAAGGTTCAATAGGGGGTCCGATTTTTTGGACCATATTATTGGACACACTACTAAAGGAACTAAGCGCAAAAGGGACTCACTGCCAGGCTTTTGCGGATGATGTGGTCCTGATGTTCTCGGCAGATACGGCAAAGCAAGTTCAGAAGCAGGCGAATGTTACTCTCGCACATGTCCATAGGTGGGGGGGTGAAAAACAAGCTCAAGTTTGCGCCACACAAAACTAAAGCGATGGTCATAACAAATAAGCTTAAGTACGACTTACCACTTCTGGAGATGGGTGGGAGAGCATCAGCCTCTCCAAAGAAATTAAAATACTCGGCCTCACAGTCGATAGCAGGCTTGCCTTCGATAAGCATGTGAAAAATGTATGTCGTAAGGTACAGAATCTGTATCATCAGCTGTCGAGAGCCGCTAAGATCCATTGGGGCCTAAATCCCGAGATCATCAGGACCATATACACAGCAGTGGTGGAGCCGATCATCTTGTATGCGGCCAGTGCATGGGCACCAGCAATCAACAAACAAAAAATAAGAAAAGAATTTAACTTGGTGCAACGCGGTTTTGTACAGAAAATAATAAAATCATACAGGACGGTCTCATTACACTCAGCCCTACTACTCGCCGGGATGCTTCCTTTGGATCTAAGGGTCCGGGAAGCAGCCTCGCTTTATGAAATAAAGAAAGGTTTCTCCCGACGAATAGTGGGTGACAGAGATGTAGAAAACAAAATAAAATACACAAAGACCCCACATCCCGCGGAACAAATCGGATTGAAGTTCGTATGCCTGGAAGACGGTGCACAGATGGAAAAATACGATAACAAGGGCCTTAAAATATTTACAGACGGCAGCAAAATTGAGGGGGAGTCGGCGCGGCATTATCCATCTGGAATAACGACGCGGAGGCGAGTACGCGAAAATTTAAACTAGAAAATTTTTGCACCGTCTACCAGGCAGAACTGTTGGCTATCTACGAAGCAACCAAATATGCACTTGAAACACCAGCAGTGAGCTGTAATATATACAGCGATTCAAGATCCGCTCTAGAAACAACTGTACAAGACGTTTCCCTCCATCCCCTTGCGATGAAGGCAAGAAGTAATATCATAGAGATCTATAGACAAAATAAATCACTAAATTTATTTTGGGTTAAAGCCCATGCAGGATTGGAGGGAAACGAAAGAGCGGACAAGCTGGCTAAAGAAGCCGCCACAAAAATTAAAAGGAAGCCAGATTATGAAAAGTGTCCGGTCTCATTTGTCAAGCGACAGATCCGATTGGAGTCGCTTGACGAATGGAATCGGCGCTATATTGAAGGAGAAACGGCCTCCACGACAAAAATATTCTTTCCAAACGCCATAGATGCATATTATATAATAAGAAAAATAGACATGGATCCTATTACGACACAAATTATAACGAGACATGGGGGTTTCTCCGAATATTTGCATAGATTTAAATGCAAGGACAGTCCCGCATGTCCCTGTGACCCAACAAAATGGGAAGATGTAATGCGTATTATAATAGAATGCCCTATCTATTGCAAAGAAAGAAATGATGTAGAAATAGATATAGAAATAAAAATAAGTAAGGAAAATGTAAACGAAATAGTAAAAAATAAGCACTCTAGAGATAAGTTCTTAAAATATTGTAAGAATATAATAAGAAAAGTAATAAATAAGAATAAATAGAAATAAGAAACAAGGGTACTGTAACATATATGTAAGCATATAATGCTAACAGTCCCACAAAAACATTTAGTAATAAGAACTCGAATTTAATGTAAATAAAAAGCAATTGTAAAAGAAATAATGTTATATAGATAGTAGTGAATTAAAAACAAATAAAAGAAAAGAAAATACACTAAAAGGTGAAAAAAGAAACACCTACTGAAGAAAAAGTCCCTGAGTTCTCATGTCAGGGGAACTAGATAAAAGAAAAAAAAAAAAAAAAACCCGTCACCAGTACACTAGGAAAGACCCACTATCAATGATAATATGATACATGTTTCACCTCTACACGAGGCATCCTCAGGTGATGTAGACTCTAGTAGATTCTAGAGATCTACTTATCTATACTAGAGTGACCCTACGGTGGCTGATCGATAAGTGAGCGGCGAGCTTAAACAGCTGCTATGTGTGCAACTCGCTGACGCAACCACTCCCCACTTAAGTACCGAGCGAGTGCGTCATGCGATAAAACATACGACCAATCACCACCTAACGTACGCAGCCACTTGTTATAAAAATAATAAACAACAAACCGTCGCGAAACGCCCGCCTACCCTCCAACCACGCAACCAATCGTTGATCACCGTGAGGATAATGAACGATCATATTGCGAGGCTGTCTGTTTTAATAACAGACAGCCTCGCAGAGCAAGCCTAAAGATTTTAATAGAGGTGAGTTAGAAATATTTATTTGTTCATTCAGCAGTGCAACGTTAGTATTATTATTTTTCAGTATTTCAGTATTTTAGTAGTATTATTTTTCAATGTCTATAACTGGTCCAGCACATACAACCTCAGCCCTTTATTACAAGTATGTAAGACTTTAAATGAGTAGTCGTTGGCTAGGTTATGTCCAGTGTCCATGAGATGTTTAGCAAAATGAGATTTATCTGGATTACAGTTTCTGTACGCGGCTAAATACTCTTTATAACATGTCCCGAAGTTGCGACCAATTGACCCACGTCAACGGCGTGGCATTTGTCACAAACATTTTCATCAGTTTGTAAATACCCGTCTTTTGAAGAATTTCCAACTTTATTATATATCTTTATAATTACAGATATTCTTAAGAGAATTGTTTGTTTTGAACGCCACGTTAACGCCGTTTAGTCGAAGAGTATTATCTATTTTGTCGGATATGGAGCCTAAGTAGGTCAAACTGCTCGCATATCGACGAACAGCTTGAGGTTGAACCGCGTACAGAGAACTGCGAACGACATGCTTTTGTTTCTTTTCAACCAAATTGTTAATGAGATTTTAAGCTATTGCATAGCTTCTATCGCGGGCCTTGAGCGCGGGGACCGAATCCAGAAATTCCGTAACGAAAAAAACCTCACGCTCCCCACTCCGACGGGCACGGAGTTGTGCCGTTGAAAGCCGTGCATCGTCTAACGTCGTTTCAGTTCGGCAGACTTCGGCACTCAGCAGACTTCGGCACGGTGTTTGTGTGCGTGCGACTAGACGTATGCGTGTACACTAGCTGCTAACTCAATGATAAAAATTCCTGAATAACCTACATGTATTGTAAGATATTAAAAATATATTAAACAATATTAACTTCTCATTTATTCAATAAGAGAAAAAAAATTGTTTTCTTATCGGTCACCACGCTCAAAAAGTGTAACTTGATTTAATATCAAAGACTTAACTGCATAAATAAAATAAATAAATAACTATAATTGCATAAGTTGATAAAAAATGCTATGCAATAGTTTTACCGCGGCAGTCACCGAGTGCCACACGTATTTTTTTTTTGTTAACTGTTCGAGACTGCAATTTGATATATTCATTAAACTCTTTTAAATAATTTTCTTTACTTAATGGAACATATAGCCATAACGCCATATAGCTCGAAGAACCGATAACCGATGGGGAAGAAAGGTTCTCGAGTGGCAGCTTCGTACCGGTAGGCGTAGTGTAGGGCGACCCGCCACTAGATGGAGTGACTACCTGGTAAGATATCCAGATGCAGGAAGTCGATGGAAGCAGGTGGCTCAGGACCGTGCTTTGTGGCATTGCTTGGGGAGGCCTATGTTCAGCAGTGGATTTGTGAAGGGCTGTAATGATGATGATGATGATGATGAACGGAACAGTGAACAGACGATTAATATAACAATAAAAAGCTTCTAATTTATGTTGCCATGGATGATACGCTGACGCGGTGATGATCGTTTAGGTATGAGTTGGCATTCGATAAATTTCGAAAACATCTAACGACTCTTTTTTGTTATGTTAACCTCTCAATATGCACGCGGTCGGATCCGACCACGCCGATATTCCGTCAAATTCCAAGTGATTGGATCCGACCACACCCAACCACAGCACTTTAAACCGTAAAAACTTATATTTAGAGACTACTTGTCTATGAAGAAGTTTGGCATTAAAGACCCAATGTGATGAGTCTAAGGTTTTTTATTTATAATCTACGTTCTTTTCGTACGCCTATTTCGTGTAGCGTGTTAATGTGTTGATTTTTAGATTTTTCTGATGTTTTATTAGTGTTTAGTATAGTGTTTTACTATAAAATTGTTATAAAAGTTTTTGTGTGAATACAATTTGTCTTTTTACATAATTAATTTCGAGTAATATATAGAAATAATTGTGAAAGGATTCCGAATTAGATGTGTTAGTAATTCGGAATCCTGATAACACCTTGAGCCATACTGTGTATAGAAAAAAGACCCATACAGATAGATATTTAAACGGTGATTCTCACCACCATCCTTCACAGTTAACTACCGTGGGTAAATCTTTGTTTCAGAGAGCACGAGGGATCTGTGACAGTAAACACCTGGCGGCCGAGCTCCAACACGTCAAGCAAGTTTTGCTTGACAACTAGGTTCGGATCCCGCGCCTACGTCACAGAGAACGAGTGAAGCCGGCCACAGTTGAGCGTGTACCTGCTGTACTGCCATATGTTAGAGGAGTCACTGACAAGATTGGCTACATCTTGAAGCGCGCTTCTATCAAAACATACTTTAAGCCGCCGAAGAAGATTGGTCAGTTTTTACCATCAGTCAAGTGTAACGTCCCTCTGAAGGATGCAGGAGTATACAAGCTTGATTGTGAATGTGGTCTCTCCTACATAGGACAAAATAAAAATTCAATTAAAACCCGCGTTAAAGAACATGTAGCTGATGTGAAGAATCGACGCCCCGGGAAGTCTGCAGTCTGTGAACACGTACAGAATCGCCCCCCGTCACTACATCAGATTTGATAGACCACAAATCCTCGCTAAAGAACACCGATTCCTTCCAAGGATGATTCGCGAGGCTATTGAAATCAAAAAACATCCTAATTTCAATAGAGAACATGGCTGGGTGCTACCATCTGCTTGGGATCCTATAATAAATAAAATTAAATCCCAACCCAAGCATACAACTGCAAGACTTCATGATACCATAAGTTCATACTGTGTAGATCGGAACAAAAGTTAAATTTTAATCTATGATAACCGTGGTTAACTATGACATCTGTACGTTGAACATCTCAGTCCTTCCCGTGACCATGGGTGCTGTAAAGCTCTCGAAACGTCGGGTATTTAAAAAGTTAAATATACGCGATAAATTCCGTAAAAACTAGTATTATTTCAATATAAAAAAATGGTTGCCAATCCGAATGCCAAGCGTGGCAACTATGGCGAATAATAAGATATTTCAGAGTTAATGTTCATAAATTTAATATTTATTGTTCTTTGTTCTCTAACCTAAAATATTGGATTGCTCCAGGTAATTCAAAGACTTCTGTGTTCATAATATACTACCCGACGGGCTCTACGGCCCTTTGTTACTGTCAATTGTCCGTAGGTAACTCCTTTATTCGACTACGAGTGGGCGAGAAGACTAGTTCTTTGGTTTGTAAACCGTGAACGTTGTTTTCGACAATCAAACAGTGATTTTGTTTAATGTGGCTATGAAAATGCTGTCATTACTTAGGCGCGAACTTTATCAACTCGATTTAAAGTTTATTTCAACTGTAACTTTATTTTGTATTTGCCTAAAAACAGTAAATGATGTTGATATTTATTCGGTAGCTCATAGAAGTCCACAGCTGCACATAGGACTATGCCGTTGTAGGGTTGTTATTTCTCATAATTGTCACGCTTAGCAGCCAGATGAACGACCGTGATTCGCAATACAAGACGTCTGGTAATTTTATATGTAGCGTAAACGAATTGGTTATACCTACGGCCTTCAATCGAAAATCATATGATGTTCTTGAAATTCCTTGGGGTGTTGATTTCTCATACACTCTTATTATTATTTTGTAGGGGCGCTGTCGTCGCGCCGCAAGCGAAACAAACCGAAGCCTAAATCACGCTATCAACATTCCGAATCATAAACAGCATATATAGAACATCTCCGAGCTATCACACGGAGTGTCGGCCGCTCCCCGGGCAGAACACCTTGCCCGGCGGGAGATCTCCCCTTTTCCTTCCACGGCCACAGTGGTGACCCCGACGTGATCGGAACACGCAACCAACAACCTTCGGAAACTTCAAGCTTCATCATCGTCATAGAGTACCCCACGCATTCGCTCTCGAGTAGATATCGTCTGCAGTCTTCATATCCTGCAAGCCATCTAGCTTCACAAGGTTCATCGCAGCACTGGAATAATAATGCTTCCTGTTCCTTCATGCTACAGTCTGCGCTACAGTGTTCAGCAAGGCTCTGAGCCTTACTGCTCGCCTCTGCTTCACGGCACTCTCGCAGATTACTAGCTTTCTTCTCGACTCACCGCAGACTACAAGGCGATCTCCTGGCACTTGCACATTCGTCGGCAACGAGACTGCACTATCGACCTCCGGTCTGAGCAGGGGGGTGATGTAGCGGCGCTGTCGTCGCGCCGCAAGCGAAACACACCGAAGCCTAAATCACGCTATCAACATTCCGAATCATAAACAGCATATATAGAACATCTCCGAGCTATCACACGGAGTGTCGGCCGCTCCCCGGGCAGAACACCTTGCCCGGCGGGAGATCTCCCCTTTTCCTTCCACGGCCACAATTTTTAATTTATTTTATTAAGATTATTTTAAAAATACTATAAATCATCACGCGCAGACGTCTTCCGATTCAATACGCTCCGGGTCTTCCCAACGATAGGACGTATCACGTTTCCCCGCCACCGTCCGCGTACATGTTAATTCACACCGATAGCGTAAGCTAGTGTTGCCAAGTGTCCCGATTTGTGCGGGACGTTCCGATTTTTAGGGGTACGTCCCGATTCACCATTGATCAGGACGCCAAATGTCCTGAATTTTCACTAACCTCCCTAGTCTATATTTTGATTAGTGTTGCCCAAATGCAAGAACAAGACGAGACTTAGCCTGTCTTGGTCTTGGTCTTGCGCCAATACACCTGGTCTTGTTCTTGGTCTTGGTGTTGCGCTCTCAGTCTTGTTCTTGGTCTTGGTCTTGCAGCAAGAGTCTCGCAAGTCTCGCAATTACCTATTAGCCTATTGTTATTTATTAAACGTTACTTTAGATCTAAGAACAACTTAACAGAGTAGGCACATTTTGAGCTTGAATTAACATAGCCATAGAAAGACCAACCAAATTAATAAATGTCTAAACATTTAATGAACAATTCGAAAAATCAACTAATACCGGGTGGGGTTTGAACCCACGACCTATGCGATCCGTGCCGATGCTCTAACGAACTGAGCTGTCTACCAAGTCTCACGGCGACGGGAGTTAGTCTGTTTCTTAATAAACGTTTACATTTAATAAGCTTACATGTGCTAAAACTTAGTCAAAACATATAAAAAACAAATTAATGACATTAATTTGACTGTATTAAAAAGAACATTATCTGTCTAGAAAGAGATTGATAGACCCTTATATGAAATGGATTAAAAGAGTTATACAATTCACCACTTATTTAAATAAAAAAATACAATACAAATTAAATTACATAACAGTACACAAACGCTTTGACATTACTGTTACTTTGTAATAATTCTTTTGACCAAGAATTAATACAAAGTAACCATCTGCTGGCTGACTCATCACTTAACCTATTTCTATGTTTTCTAATTACTAATGATGCTTTAGAAAATAATCTCTCAGCAGGTACTGAAGTTGCAGGTATTGAAAGAAAATCACGGGCCATCTTCGATAAAGTCGGATATTCTGTCTCATGCGTCCTCCACCACTCTAAAATGTCTTCCGAACTGGCGACTCTGGCTCTCTTTACTTAGGTACTCCTCCAACTCGTCTATAACTAAGCCTTGATGAAAAGATCCACATCCAGATGACGTCGAGGGACATTCATACAATTTCTCAAAGTCTATTACGTCTTCATCTTCATCATATTCACATACTTTCTTTTCATTTCTTGGTGATTCTAGAGATGTATTTATTCACTGAGTGTAGACTTTTATATTCTTTATAAAGTTCATTAAATTTGCGCAGGCTTTCTGTTTTAATTTGCTTCCCCCATAATGTCATGTCAAAAGTCTGAGTCTTATGCCTTGGGTCTAAAATTAAAGAGGTACAATAAATCCAGTTGCTCTTTTTATAATGTTTAAGCATTTTGTCTCGAGCTGCTTGAAAACCCAGAATGAAATAATACTAGTTTTTACGGAATTTATCGCGTATATTTTAACTTTTTAAATACCCGACGTTTCGAACGCTTTACAGCACTCATGGTCTCGGGCAGGACTGAGATGTCCAACGTCCTAGTTAACCGCGGTTACCATAGATTAAAATTTAACTTTTGTTCCGATCTATGCAGTATGAACTTATGGTATCTTGAAGTCTTGCAGTTGTATGCTTGGGTTGGGATTTAATTTTATTTATTATAGGATCCCAAGCAGATGATATCACCCAGCCATCTTCTCTATTGAAATTAGGATGTTTTTTGATTTCAATAGCCTCGCGAATCATCCTTGGAAGGAATCGGTGTTCTTTAGCGAGGATCTGCGGTCTATCAAATCTGATGTAGTGACGGGGGCGATCCTGTACGTGTTCACAGACTGCAGACTTCCCGGAGCGTCGATTCTTCACATCAGCTATATGTTCTTTAACGCGGGTTTTTATTGATCTTTTAGTTTGTCCTATGTAGGAGAGACCACATTCACAATCAAGCTTGTACACTCCTGCATCTTGCAGAGGGACATTACACTTGACCGATGGTAAAAACTGACCAATCTTCTTCAGCGGCTTGAAGTATGTTTTGATGGAAGCGCGCTTCAAGATGTAGCCAATCTTGTCAGTGACTCCTCTAACATATGGCAGTACAGCAGGTACACGCTCAACTGTGGCCGGCTTCACTCGTTCACTGTGACGTCGGCGCGGGACGCGAAGCTTGTTGTCATGCAAAACTTGCTTGACATGGTGGAGCTCGGCAGCCAGGTGTTTACTGTCACAGATCCTTCGTGCTCTCTGAAACAAAGATTTACCCACGGTAGCTAACTGTGAAGGATGATGGTGAGAATCACCGTTTAAATATCTATCTGTATGGGTCTTTTTTCTATACACAGTATGGCTCAAGGTGTTATCAGGATTCCGAATTACTAACACATCTAGAAAAGCTAAGGAATTGTTTGCCTCTAACTCCATTGTGAACTGAATTTTAGAATTTATAGAGTTAAGATGGTCTAAAAATGCAGTTACTTTATCTAAAGGTAGAATTGTGAAAGTGTCGTCTACGTACCGCTTGTAGAACCTTGGATTTATGGGAGAACTAAGCAGGGCTTTCTCCTCAAAGTCTTCCATGAATATGTCGGCGACAATGGGAGATACAGGTGAGCCCATCGCCACACCATCTACTTGCTTGTAGAACTCCTCCTTCCACAATAGTTAGCCAGATGTAAGGCAGTGTCTGAGTAATACTGCATATTCTACGGGCATGTTGTTTTCTTCCAGCCTTCTAGTTACAATTGAGATGCAGTCTTCAACAGGTAAGCATGTAAACAATGACTGCACATCAAAACTGACCATAGTTTCATTGTCTGCCAGATGTAGGTCTTTAATCTCGCTGACAAAATGGTAGGAATCCTTTATGTGTGCTCTTGTATGTCCCCTGAGTGGTGAGAGTATTTTCACTAAGTGTTGAGCCAATCTGTAAGTTGGTGAATCGACTTGGCTCACTATGGGACGAAATGGAGCATTGGGCTTGTGTATTTTTGGTAACCCATACAATTTTGGTGATTTGGCGCACGTAGGTATTATCCATTTTACGTCCAGATTTAATTTTTCGGAGTGTTTCCTTATGAGGTCACTAGTTGTTTTTAGTGTGCTATTTGTTGGGTCGTTTTTAACCTTTTTTATAAGTACTTACATCCGACAAAAGTTCTTGTATTTTAGATTTATAATCTGACGTATCCATGACTACCGTGGCGTTTCCCTTATCTGCGCGGAGAATCGTCAGTTCGTGTTTATTGCGTAGGTTCTTTAACGCTATAAATTCGTCTTTGGGAAGATTCGGTTTAGGCACTGAACATCGACGTAACATAGACGAGATGTCTTGACGTATCGCCTCCAAATCTTCTTTCCGCATATTGTTTTTAAATAAACAGTCCTCGACACTACAGATAATTGTGGAAGGAGGAGTTCTACAAGCAAGTAGATGGTGTGGCGATGGGCTCACCTGTATCTCCCATTGTCGCCGACATATTCATGGAAGACTTTGAGGAGAAAGCCCTGCTTAGTTCTCCCATAAATCCAAGGTTCTACAAGCGGTACGTAGACGACACTTTCACAATTCTACCTTTAGATAAAGTAACTGCATTTTTAGACCATCTTAACTCTATAAATTCTAAAATTCAGTTCACAATGGAGTTAGAGGCAAACAATTCCTTAGCTTTTCTAGATGTGTTAGTAATTCGGAATCCTGATAACACCTTGAGCCATACCGTGTATAGAAAAAAGACCCATACAGATAGATATTTAAACGGTGATTCTCACCATCATCCTTCACAGTTAGCTACCGTGGGTAAATCTTTGTTTCAGAGAGCACGAGGGATCTGTGACAGTAAACACCTGGCTGCAGAGCTCCACCATGTCAAGCAAGTTTTGCATGACAACAAGCTTCGAGTCCCGCGCCTACGTCACAGTGAACGAGTGAAGCCGGCCACAGTCGAGCGTGTACCTGCTGTACTGCCATATGTTAGAGGAGTTACTGACAAGATTGGCTACATCTTGAAGCGCGCTTCCATCAAAACATACTTCAAGCCGCTGAAGAAGATTGGTCAGTTTTTACCATCGGTCAAGTGTAATGTCCCTCTGCAAGATGCAGGAGTGTACAAGCTTGATTGTGAATGTGGTCTCTCCTACATAGGACAAACTAAAAGATCAATAAAAACCCGCGTTAAAGAACATATAGCTGATGTGAAGAATCGACGCTCCGGGAAGTCTGCAGTCTGTGAACACGTACAGGATCGCCCCCGTCACTACATCAGATTTGATAGACCGCAGATCCTCGCTAAAGAACACCGATTCCTTCCAAGGATGATTCGCGAGGCTATTGAAATCAAAAAACATCCTAATTTCAATAGAGAAGATGGCTGGGTGCTACCATCTGCTTGGGATCCTATAATAAATAAAATTAAATCCCAACCCAAGCATACAACTGCAAGACTTCAAGATACCATAAGTTCATACTGCATAGATCGGAACAAAAGTTAAATTTTAATCTATGGTAACCGCGGTTAACTAGGACGTTGAACACCTCAGTCCTGCCCGAGACCATGAGTGCTGTAAAGCGTTCGAAACGTCGGGTATTTAAAAAGTTAAAATATACGCGATAAATTCCGTAAAAACTAGTATTATTTCAATGTGTAGTGTTCGCGTAAATATAAGAAATCATTATGTAAACCAGTACGGACTGGAAATTGCAAATAAAATACGCCGATTAGAAGATCTAAAGACCAAGCGCGCAAGATATCTAACAGCCTTAAATTTCTTGAAGAGATGCCGTGACCATAATCTCATTCCTACGTGTGTTAAAATATCAACCAAAAAGGACATTCGAGGAAGCGCTAAGATCTTAAATCAGGCGAGTAAAAAGTTGTTACGGACGGTAATCCAACAAAAACGCTCCGATCTATATGACATAAACAAATCCATAGACACATCATCCAGTGAATTGAAGAAAGTTTTAACGACGTTTGACTATAATTTTTGCATGGAAACATTAAATAAACGCGAAATTAGTAAATATAATGAATGCAAAAACAAACATATAGAAAAATATCAAAAATTAACGAACAAGTCAAATGTCAAACATCTGAATCAATGCCAGAACCGAAAGCAACCATTGACAAACACAGATCATAGATTAATCGCGCTCTATAATCTGTCAAAACAAACACTGGATGATGCAACAATTAGGGTTTTATCCAAAGACCTCAACTTTGAAATTACACCCCGCAAATTACCATACGAAGAAATTATCTGTAGTGTCGAGGACTGTTTATTTAAAAACAATATGCGGAAAGAAGATTTGGAGGCGATACGTCAAAACATCTCGTCTATGTTACGTCGATGTTCAGTGCCTAAACCGAATCTTCCCAAAGACGAATTTATAGCGTTAAAGAACCTACGCAATAAACACGAACTGACGATTCTCCGCGCAGACAAGGGAAACGCCACGGTAGTCATGGATACGTCAGATTATAATTCTAAAATACAAGAACTTTTGTCGGATGTAAGTACTTATAAAAAGGTTAAAAACGACCCAACAAATAGCACACTAAAAACAACTAGTGACCTCATAAAGAAACACTCCGAAAAATTAAATCTGGACGTAAAATGGATAATACCTACGTGCGCCAAATCACCAAAATTGTATGGGTTACCAAAAATACACAAGCCCAATGCTCTATTACGTCCCATAGTGAGCCAAATCGATTCACCAACTTACAGATTGGCTCAACACTTAGTGAAAATACTCTCACCACTCAGGGGACATACAAGAGCACACATAAAGGATTCCTACCATTTTGTCAGCGAGATTAAAGACCTACATCTGGCAGACAATGAAACTATGGTCAGTTTTGATGTGCAGTCATTGTTTACATGCTTACCTGTTGAAGACTGCATCTCAATTGTAACTAGAAGGCTGGAAGAAAACAACATGCCCGTAGAATATGCAGTATTACTCAGACACTGCCTTACATCTGGCTACCTATTGTGGAAGGAGGAGTTCTACAAGCAAGTAGATGGTGTGGCGATGGGCTCACCTGTATCTCCCATTGTCGCCGACATATTCATGGAAGACTTTGAGGAGAAAGCCCTGCTTAGTTCTCCCATAAATCCAAGGTTCTACAAGCGGTACGTAGACGACACTTTCACAATTCTACCTTTAGATAAAGTAACTGCATTTTTAGACCATCTTAACTCTATAAATTCTAAAATTCAGTTCACAATGGAGTTAGAGGCAAACAATTCCTTAGCTTTTCTAGATGTGTTAGTAATTCGGAATCCTGATAACACCTTGAGCCATACTGTGTATATAAAAAAGACCCATACAGATAGATATTTAAACGGTGATTCTCACCATCATCCTTCACAGTTAGCTACCGTGGGTAAATCTTTGTTTCAGAGAGCACGAGGGATCTGTGACAGTAAACACCTAGCTGCAGAGCTCCACCATGTCAAGCAAGTTTTGCATGACAACAAGCTTCGAGTCCCGCGCCGACGTCACAGTGAACGAGTGAAGCCGGCCACAGTCGAGCGTGTACCTGCTGTACTGCCATATGTTAGAGGAGTCACTGACAAGATTGGCTACATCTTGAAGCGCGCTTCCATCAAAACATACTTCAAGCCGCTGAAGAAGATTGGTCAGTTTTTACCATCGGTCAAGTGTAATGTCCCTCTGCAAGATGCAGGAGTGTACAAGCTTGATTGTGAATGTGGTCTCTCCTACATAGGACAAACTAAAAGATCAATAAAAACCCGCGTTAAAGAACATATAGATGATGTGAAGAATCGACGCTCCGGGAAGTCTGCAGTCTGTGAACACGTACAGGATCGCCCCCGTCACTACATCAGATTTGATAGACCGCAGATCCTCGCTAAAGAACACCGATTCCTTCCAAGGATGATTCGCGAGGCTATTGAAATCAAAAAACATCCTAATTTCAATAGAGAACATGGCTGGGTGCTACCATCTGCTAGGGATCCTATAATAAATAAAATTAAATCCCAACCCAAGCATACAACTGCAAGACTTCATGATACCATAAGTTCATACTGCATAGATCGGAACAAAAGTTAAATTTTAATCTATGGTAACCGCGGTTAACTAGGACGTTGAACATCTCAGTCCTGCCCGAGACCATGAGTGCTGTAAAGCGTTCGAAACGTCGGGTATTTAAAAAGTTAAAATATACGCGATAAATTCCGTAAAAACTAGTATTATTTCAATGTGTAGTGTTCGCGTAAATATAAGAAAGCATTATGTAACCCAGAATGAGCCTTTCATCCACTTCGGATCGATTAGGTTTCTCATCTAATTATTTTACCATGTATTCAATTTTATCGAGCAAGAGATTGAATGATACAATGACTAGCGGTAATGTAACATATTTTTCTCCACCAAGTTTCGTTGATAGAAGTTTAAAGTTTATTAGAAACTTATGTATTTTTTCGAGTATTTGCCATTCACTATCTGTGATTTAAAAATCATTCAATTCGGCGACTGAAGTGCACAATATGTTAATGCCAGTTCTAACTTCTAAACCAAATCCAATCATATCATGTGTGGAATTCCATCTCGTTGGACAGTCGAGTATGGGGTTCAGATTTGATGGCACGCCAGCTGCTTCACAAGCAGACTGAAACTTCCTCTTCAATATCTCACTTCTTTTTATTTTACTGGAAATACTGCGTAGTTTTGTTATAGCTGTACGTGAGTCAGCAATATTTGCCGCATGCTTCATCTTCCTCAGTTTCGTCTTCATTATATTCGTACTGCTGTTCTTGTCCCATATTATAAGTTTCACTGTGTAATGCTAAGGTCTTTAATAAATCTTGTACACCAAGGTTCAAAATGTGAGCAAAGCACCGGAAATGTTGATTGTCTGAATCAAAGCGTGGCAGCTGTTTGTCCAATTCATACATAAATTTGGTATTCGCAGTTGCGTTGTCGACCGTGATACCCTGTATTTTATCAATTATGTCATAGTCCAATAAACATTTGTGGAAAATCGTTGCAATATCTTCCCCAGTATGTCGACCGCGTGATGGTATAAAATCAAGGACTACAGATCGATACTTCCATTCGTTGTCTATATAATGAATAGTGACCCCGTAGTAACTCCTACCAGCAACTGACGTCCATCCATCAATGGTAAATGACATTTTAGATGAAAATTGTTGTAGTCGTTTCTTAAGATTCAATTGAAGCTCTTCAAACCGTTCTTTGACCTTCCTTCTAAGTGTGGACCTTTTAGGAAATACCATATTTGGGCCAATTGATTGAAAATATACTTGTGTAGCTTCGTCATCGAAAAATGAGAAGGGAAGATATTTTTTAACCATCCAATCAACTATAGCTGTCGTGATGTTGTCACTGCTATTTTCAGACTGAAATAAAACAATAAATCATGTGTCTCGCCGATTATAAAAACAAATGAAAATATGAGTGAATTATAAATACATATTTAACACTATAATCTATATATATTTATATATATATATATATATAACTACCACTCACTGACTGTAACGATATCTCAGGAACTATAAAACATACAAACTTGAAGTTTGTAAGGTAGGTTCCTTTTATGGCACAGAGATCAGTTAAGAAATGGTTTTGAGAAAATCTATCCCTAAGGGAGTGAAATGGAGATGGAAGTTTGTATGAAAGTCCTGCGTTTTTGAAGTTAGAGACAGGAAAATCGGCATTAAAGTTATAAGTTTTCAATAATAAAATCCTGAATAAGCTGTTTTACGAAATCCTAACCCTAAGGGGATGAAATTGGGGTAAAATGGTTACATGCAAGTCCTATATTTTTAAATGTATAAAAAGTGAAAGATCTAACATTTCTTTTGGAATCTTATTATAAAAGCGTATGTCGCTACCCAAGAACTCATTATATACTTTGTGTAACCGGAAAGCAGGTATTGTGATTTTATTTTTATTTCTACTATTAAAATTGTGCAAATCACTATTATTTACATCAATTCGATGCAATCAATTTCTTTAAACGGTTCTCTAAGAGATACTCGAGCTCCTAAAAAGTACATAGATCTTATTTTACGCTTTTTATTTAATATGTACACTTTTTATATTATTCGATTAGCATTGTACAAAATGTTTACACGTTTCAAGTGTGTTAAAAGTGTCTAAAATATTTATCAAATGGGTGACGACATTTTGTGTTGTTTGACACTTTGTGTTCAAAAACACACACTTCCAAAAATCGAGATTTGCAGTGAACTTATTGAACATGTTTATCTATTAGTTAATAATAATAATAGTAAGTAATTATTATAAACCCATATAGTTAATATTACAATAATTACTAAGAATAAATTATTATGGTATCTACCTATCCTTACCATTATCTAATTATTTTTTATTTGTGGGGGGGATTTTTTTTTTTTTTGGGGGGGGGAAAGGGGGGGGGTGCGTGTATCTTGACCTTGTACTTCCGAATAGCTGCAAAATTTCTTTGACAGGTCAGTATTCGACCTTTGATGATGCCGACAACAAGACGCCGCGCACTATCAAAGTGCCGATGGTCAAAACTAGGGATGCACTGTTTTTTCTTTTAATGGATATTTTCATCCGCTATGTACTCGTATGTTTATGGTATTGTTCGTAATGCGCATAAGTCCAATTTTCAATTTTTTTTTATATATTTTTTGCGTCTCATAGAGTCCCTAAGCGTATACCCGAACTCCTATACTCCCTGAAACGACACTCATTCCTAACTGCAAGACGCGAGAGTCTCGCAGCCTTAGTCTTGTTCTTGCTCAAATCTTGCACGGTCAGTCTTGGTCTTGGTCTTGCTAAAATTAGGCGGTCTTGTTCTTGGTATTGGTCTTGCAAAAATGCAAGAACAAGACCAAAACTGCAAGACCAAGACCGATTTTGGGCAACACTAATTTTGATCGATCATTTTGACAGCAAAATTGATATATCTGTAAGCAGCTACTACATTAAAATACTTTTGCTTTGCATATTTTCCCACCAAACTTGGACTAAATAGGCAACATCAAAGTTTGCTTTGCGCGTAATGTGTTGGCATGGCAAGATACAGATATCAATTATGTAGACTCGTTTTTTTCTCACTGCCTGATGCCTATAACCGTGTTGCGCATTGCATTCGTTGCATTCGATGTCGTCGATTCGACGGTCATTTATTGTTTCACTCCATTACTAGTAATCAGTACAGTATCCAACTTACATGTTGCTGTTTAGATAAGTAATATTATACGTCTGATGCAAGGATTTTATCTAGGCTATCAAGGTGTGATAAAACCGTTTGAATTATGTTGTTTTTTAAAGGGCTTTTTGAAGTGTATGAGTTGTGAGTTCATAAGATTTATTACTATTTTCACAATTATATTAACCAGAAAGTTCAGTGTCTGCAAAGATATTTGGACGAAAAATTATTCGTTCCGTTGATCAGTTCTAAATAATAATTATAAAACACATTGCGAATTGTGTCAAAAAAACAGTATAACTAATAGCGACCACAATGGCTACAAAAAAACTTTTTTGTAGCTATTGTAACTGTCCCGAATTTAAAACCAAATTCCCGATTTGACCTGGTCACACTTTCGGAAAGATGAAGGCACAACTACAGAATAAATAATAACACGCGCAACAACACAACGAATGATACTTTGTTAAATAATATTATTTTATTTTATTATTAATAATTTTATAAGTTTATTTTTAGTAAGCAATTCATAACTACAATATTTATCACTATAAAAGATATTATATTAGACGGCTTCGTGGCGAAGTGGCTTAGCAATGAGTTTAACTCTACGGACTGCGGGTTCGAGTCACGCACAGAACAAAAATTTGTATTCCTACAAATAATTGTCCCGGGGATGTTAGTCCTCGTGAAATTTATGTTTTTATGTTAACTGCCCCCACGATATACCTAGGAAACATTCTTAGTGTGGAGGTAACGTTATTATAAAATAGAAACACAAAAGATATGAGCCATGGTAGCTCAAGGGCGAAGTGCTCGCTGTAATCGCGAGCAACCCGGGTTCGAGCCCTGCCGATACCAATGAAATTGTTATTTTGATGAATTATCTTTACATTATGAAACAGAATAAATGTATATCAAACGGAATCTATTTTATATAATACATATTTTTCAATTCGAACATATATTACTCACCCCTTTCAAGTTGTTAACTTGGTGTCGTTACATTCCTTTCGGCTTTTCTTTTTTATCTACTCAATAGAGTAAAAAAGAAAAGCCGACTTTAATTTACTGAAAGAATAAAATAATTTATGCATATTAGCTTCCGATGTCAGAGCTAGATCGGATATTAATTCTTATATACACTATGTCTTAGCACCGACCTCATAAGCTATTATGTGGAAATTATTTTATTCTTTTAGTTACAATAGTATCAAGATGATTCGTGCTAGATAGCACTGCGCTCGCCCCACCTCGAGCGGTCACGCAACAGAGAACATTGTAGTGTGCCGCCGTTCCAGAGCGATTTCGACTTGCGAATATTTGAATATAAGCTCTTAAATAGTTTCGACTGATGCCAATTACTTTCCCACGAAGACAAAAGGCTGGAGCCAGCCTTTGGCAGGAGGTCATATGCATAGAGGCATTGTTTAGGGGGGAGCCAGATTTCTTGGCTTCTTAGCTAAATTATCTGCAATTTTATTACCATGAATCCCGCAATGGCTAGGGATCCAAGCCAAGATAATTTTCAGCCCTTTTTTATGGCAACTGTACTGAGACTTTCTAATACGAGTATTTAAAATTAGGGATATCTTAGAGTGAAAAAAGGACTAGATAAAATACTTTGAAGGCAACTAAAGGAATCTGAGAAAGTGAGAGTCCTTTTCAGACTGTGTGATCCTGCATATAAGACAGCCTCCAAGGTATTTTTTTTTTTTTTTTTTTTTTTTGGGTTTTAGGGAGGGGGGGGGGGGGAATGCTAAAGACCTCACCTGTGAATACAGATGAGTCAGGAGGAGATTTAAAATTTAAAATAATTCTGTATTTAGGGATCCACACTGCAGACCCTACTAATCCCTCGTCACTTAACTTTGAAGCATCAGTGTATATAGTTAACCAATCATGTCAATTTTGGAGAAGGAGCATATTTAATTTGTTTTTTGCTTCAATAATATTTTTATCTATTCCGATATTTAGAATTGGGGTAGGAATAGCTAGGTGATCTGCATATTGCAGGATATTACCCATATATTCACAGATCTGTCTAGATTATGAGTGTAGAGACTATATAATAAGGGGCTCAAGTGTAAAAGTAGATTTGATACGAAATTTGTTATTCTCTCAGAAATGTTTAGCTAATGCATATGGCGCACAAACATCAATGAAAACACCAACCAGATAATTTTTATTCGAGAACGCAGGCCTTATATCGGATATTAAAATGCTAAGGCTATCCATTGTGCTAAAACCTTTTCTAAAACCAAATTGATTCTTTGATATAATGCCCCTATTTTCAGGAATTCACTCAAGTCCATGATCCATTATTTTAGACAGAATTGGTGAAATAGCAATAGGGCGATAAATTAGTACTGAAGAGGGGTCTTTACCAGGTTTTTGAATATGCTCTGGGCAGCTTTTTTCAATATCTGAATGATTTGCAGAGCAGAAAAGACAGGCTGGGGAATCTGTGGGACAATTATCTCTAGTATGCTCTTTGCCGCATTTAAAGCATCGTGGTTGGACTTTGACATGTCCAAAACGGCAGCATTTTAGTCATTGAAGGTAAGTTTCAACTGGTACCTATTGAAGCATAAAGGAATATTTTTTATTTTCATTGAAATATAATGGGAGGAGAGTACTTGTCCTGAAAAGGTGAGGACAACAGTTCGAGTAGGGACCTACTCTACTTCATCACCTTTCTTGACCTTTCTGTTAAGTCTTCTGGGTTTAATGATTTTCCCTCTGCCAGGAGGAAGCTCAAACTCACCCACTAATTCCTTCATTGAGATGTCAGTCGGGATACCCCTAATGACACACATATAAGTAACATTAATGACACACGGGACTCAGTGGGACAATTATCTCTAGTATGTTCTTTGCAGCATTTAAAGCATCGTAGTTTATATAGACATAGGACTTTGACATGTTCAAAACGGCAGCATTTTAGTCATTGAAGGTAAGTTTCAACTGGTACCTATTGAAGCATAAAAGGATATTTTTTATTTTCATTGAAATATAATGGGAGGGGAGCACTTGTCCTGAGAAGGTGAGGACAACAGTTTGAGTAGGGACCCACTCTACTTCATCACCCTTCTTGACTTTTCTGTTAAGTCTTCTGTGTTTAATGATTTTCCCTATGCCAGGAAGAAGCTTAAACTCACCCATTAATTCCTTCATTGAGATGTTAATCGGGATACCCCTAATGACACACATACTTCTTCTTAAGGTGCCGTCTCCTTGCGAAAGTTGGCAATCATTAGGGCGTTTTCAACTTTTGAGACCACTACTCTAAATAGTGATCTTGTGCTCTTCCCGAACTACTGGCGCAAGTTCTTCAGCCACGATATCCTTCTGCGATCAGGCCTCCTTCTGCTCGTGTTCGAAGAGAAATACATAGGTTCTGGTCACAAAGAACTTTTTCATTCTCGAAAAGGCGTTGCGTGCCTGCTCTATTCTGTATCTTATTTCGAGGCTGTGATCTCCTGTTTCGTCAACCATTGTGCCTAGATATTTGAATTTGGTGACCCGTTCAAAATCCTGACCATTTATTGGTATTGATGTTAATACCGTACCGATCTTTATTCATATCCCAATATCTTTGTACCAGTACTTGATAGCCAAAAAGTGCGTCCCTAGTTCCCAAACAGCTTCTAAAACCAAACTGAGTATATGAGTATATGATGAGTCCGTACTGGACTCATATTTTGAGTAAATTCTGTTATGGATTACTTTAAGAACAGCTTCAAAACATGACTCATGAGCGAAATGGTACGATAATCACTGCATCTTTTAGGATTCCATAGCTTAGGTAAGGTGATGAATGTCGATTTGAGCCAGTCGGATGGAATCGTGCCGGAGTTGTAAATAACGTAAATAAAAATTGTTGTAAATAGATACACATACAAGTAGCAATAATGACACACATACAAGTAACATTAAAAGATTGGAATGAGAGCAGAAAGTTTATATTGCGAAAGAAACTTAGAATCAATAAAGCAGTTTTAAAAACAATTAAAACTCTGTTGCGCCTCAAAATTGTGCCCTGTTTTTCAATATTGGCTACTTTATTTTGAGTAAGGTTAAGACCAATTTTCACAGGTCTAATTGTATATCCTGCTGATGGATCAGATTCTGAGCGACTTAAATGTATATAAAAGGGGCCTTTATCGCCATCTACATACTTTTTTTCTTGAATGTCAGGGTGGACATATATATTTTGGTAAGAGGCAGAAGGGTGATCTTCGTGCCCTATTTATTTGTTGAGAAGCTGGGAAAGGATAAGGAATCTGTGAGTTTACGTTTAGCAGAGCAAGAATCGCTGGATAAATCCGGTGGTTCAGCGTCACCTCCATCGACATCCATCATCGTCACACAGCTCTACATTAACTAAACAAAAAATACTACACACCAACTATCATGCAATACAACTTAAAATTAGCACCTTATACACCCACTAGATTAAGTAGTCACACCTGTATCTACAATTTTGCACACAATTACCGAAAAGAATGCAGAGCAGAAGTTGTAGATCTGCTTTTTTCGGATCACACGTTTTAAATACTCAAAGTGCCTATTAATAAAACTTGTATACTAAAATTTTGGAAAATCAAAAAGCAGGACATATCTATGGAAAATTTAATTAAGTTTAAAACTCATATAAGCTGCTTATCTTTTACTCAAGTATACAATGCCGAGGATACAAACGAAGCTTATGAAATTTTCAGGAATGATTTTTCTACGTTTTATAGATTATGTTTTCCGGAGAAAATTATAACCATAAACAACGAAATGGATATCTCGGGAATAAAAACATGCAGTAAAAAACAAAAGCACTTACTCTGGAGTAAGATTAATCCTGATGCAAAGAATAAAAACTTTTGTATATTATAGAAATTGTAAAAAGCACAAAATAACATTTTATAAAAATCTCAAAATAAATCCAAAGTTATTGGAAAGTAATAAACAAAGGAGTCTAAATGTGTGTAAATGATATTTGTGTTTTACACATCTCATGGATTGCAAATGCGTTTAATAATTATTTGATGAAATGAAATTTAAGCTGACATCGCATTAATTTTAAAAATCTGAAATTGAATTCATGATTTATGCAACCTGTATCAAATAATGACATAAAAAAATAATTTGTAATTTTAAAAAAATACGAATATTGTTGGATATGACGGCGAGTCTACAAAAGTGATTAAATACACCAAGGAAGTAATAGCCCAACCACTAGCACATATAATTGACTTAAGTATTACTGATGGCATATTTCCAAAAAACTGAAAAAAGGCCCCTATTATTAGGCCCCTACATAAAAAATATGACAGAACAGATTGAAAAAATTACAGAACTATCGCAAAAATTGCTATATTCTTAAAAGTTATTGAGAAAGTAATCTACAACTCTTTGTACACCTATTTCGAAAAGTATGGATTATTTTGTAAAGAGCAAAAGGGGTTTCGAAAAAAATACTAATATTAATGTGGCACTGTATGACTTACTAGCCAATATTATGTCATCTGTAGATAAGAAAAATCCAGTTTGTGCCATTTGTACTGATATGACCAAGGCTTTTCATTATGTGGACCATAAGATCTTGTTA
This sequence comes from Parnassius apollo, assembly GCA_907164705.1. Classification (NCBI taxonomy): domain Eukaryota; kingdom Metazoa; phylum Arthropoda; class Insecta; order Lepidoptera; family Papilionidae; genus Parnassius; species Parnassius apollo. The sequence goes on along the minus strand of CAJQZP010001607.1, from coordinate 6,299,010 downwards.
AATAAATTACATGGTTATGGTATAAGAGGGAACATTCTCCAGCTCTTAGAATCGTACCTAAGTAATAGAACCCGATGCCCAGAAATTTCTACAATATGTCCAAAGAGTAAATTAGAAACTACATATTTATCGAAACCAAGTCATATTAAATACGGCGTTCCACAAGGTAGTGTACTGGGGCCGCTGCTGTTTTTATATATATATATCGGCGCAACAAAGTATAAGCGACGCGACGTATCGGCACAGTACTTAAACAATTATTATTGAGTTAAAAATTAATAGACGTTATTTCAACTACTGAAAGAACGTTATAACCTGGTTTTCATAACATGTGTCTTTATTTTTATAATTAGTTGATTATTGTTACTAAATAAATAATTTAAAATGCTTTAATTCAAAATATAATTAAATGCGGGTGGTCGCTATAACAATTTGAAGGTTCTCAGAGCGCGGGAAGTGGGGATGGCATTCGGTTTAAAAGGCGCACGACGGCTGAGGCAGGATTCAATCTTTGCTCGGGCTGCCGTGCTGTTCGGACTGTAAGTTGAATTTGTGAACTATAAATTGTGAACTAGTGAATAATTGTTAATTGTGAGTAATTTATTAACAGTGGTTAGTAGAATCAGTTAAGAGTTAATAAGTGATTTTTATTATTAAAGAAAGCAATAACGAGTGAAATTAGAAATCTCAATAATGACGTCATCAATGATGACGTCATAGTTTTTAAAATACTTCTTGTGTTAATATTCCGTCATCAGAAGTGGGATGTGAACAACGCTCTTCCACTTCCGCTCAACCATCTGCTATTGAACAACCATCGATGTCATTCAAACACTGCAATGCAACATAATCGGAGTGATAACACTTCAATGATTAATGTACCATCACATTTTTATGCAGATGATGCATATGATGCAAAATATGTCGGATCGACTGAATACTCCATCGGAAAAAAGGTAAGAATCAATATTTTTACTTCTGAGATGTAGTGTGCCAACATATTAATAAAGCTAAGACATAAATAGTGATTATATAGCATGACGGATAGTTGGGTGTGATTGGATGTAACTATTTGAAAGACTACGCAACAATTAAATTCATGAAGATTTAGGGAACATGTTTTTGATTCATCAAAGGATATAGCGGAATTATTATCGAGAGCGTGGATACTATGGAGACCGAGTTACCAAGGATAAATTAGGTAATGAATTTGCGGTTGAGGCCGTCATTGGTTGCAATAGTGATGAAATTACGAATTGAACTATTAAACGCGCGCGCAACAACGCCAGTGCCAGAACTTATATCTATAGCATCCTCAATACGATTAAAGCGCGTTCATCCATCAAGTAGTAGCATGACGATGCCAAACAAACGCCCTCGGTTATCAAGCAATAATCATGCCTAGTCTCCATCATTCTGTCGCATCTGTAAAAGGTAAAATCATGACAATCAGACGATGAATGTCGTTTCAAACCAACAGCATCGAGCCAGGAACAATATAGTAATAGAGGAAAGTGATAGTAAAGTACTGCAAATTTTGTCGTCGACCAATGCTTCAAACGTGATCGTTCTTTAACATCAAATGTAAATTAAATCGAAGGTCCAAAACTTGCCCCTTTAACTAACAGGATAGGACTAAAATATTTAAGGGCAGTGTTTGACAGTGGTGCAGAATGTTCAGTTATACGGGAATCTGAAGCCGCAGCTCTGCCAGGACAAAGAGTTCAAACAGCTAACTACTTGAGAGGTATTGGACGATTTCCCGTACTGTCACTCACGAGCTTACTGACTATAGGTGTCATAGATAATATCAGCGTTGAAATTCAGTTTTATGTTCTGCCTGACTGTGAGATGTCGACAGACATTTTGGTGGGCATGGACTTGATTCGAGGCACAAACTTGAGTGTTATAGTCACGGCTAGCGAAACAAAATTAGTACACCAAGGGTTTGTCAATCATATCACCATAAATAATCCAATATTTCAAAAACTATACTAGTAATTTATCTTTCCAACCCTGAGGAGATCACTCTTCGCTTACTCCAATATTGAACACCTATTTATTCGAGGATACCCTAAAACCCGAGTTAATGCAGGTATGTTGGAAATCAGATTAATGAATCCGGACAAAAACGTAGAACGAAGACCATCCCGCCTCAGTCCAGTGGAGAGGGAAAAGGTTCGTAACATTATTAACGAATTACTGAAGCACAACATTATATGTGAGAGCAAATCGCCATACTCAAGCCCTATTATTCTGATAAAAAAGAAGAATGGAGATGACCGCCTTTGTGTAGACTTCCGCGAACTAAATGCCAAATACATTGCGGGACCATTACCCACTCTCACTTATCTCTGACCAGATTGATCAACTGGCCAATGGAGATCCTTGGTTCATTCTGGTCAGAGATCTTCTTACTTCACCACATTTGATATGGCCACAGGTTTCCATCAAATACCTATTTCAGAGAAGTTCTTGGGGGAATTCAAGACTCATTGCCAACAGCTAGGAATAAGCATCTATGATATATCACCAGGAATCAGCCGAGCGAACGGACAAGTTGAGCAAATAATAGCAACGCTCAAGAATGCATTAATAATGATAAAAATTATGAAATAGAACAATGGCATACTGCATTAGAAGAACTTCAGTTGGTCATAAATTGTACTGCTCATCGAGTAACAGATGTCGCTCCCCTTACTCTACTCACAAGATGAAAACACTGTGTTCCACCGGAACTACTCGAATAAGTAAATATTGACAATCAAACTATCGATATTGACGCCCTTTCCAGACACGTGCAGAATAGAATGTCTCAAGCGTCGGAACAAGATAAACAACGATTTAATCAACGTAAAGCTAAGATCTATCATTTTCAGATAGGAAAATACGTACTTATCAAAAATAATCCACGCAATCAAACCTAATTAAATCTCAAATTTAAATAGGTTGTGTATGGTTTGTAAGACCACACACTTTTTAGAAGTAGAGTTGTAGTTAGTTGATGAGCACGTCAAAAGGAAAAGATCACCAAAGTCAAAAGTTTAGTTAAAAGTAAAATAATTATAAAGTTAGAGTGGCAAATCTTTCCTTGAGTAGTTGGTGTTTAGGAGGACGGTTGTTGACGTACTGCCGATCGTCAGCTTGCAATTCAATAGGTAAATTTATATACACGCGACGCCTAGCTAAAGTAGGTTGCAACGTTTACTAAATAAAAATGTGTGGTGTAAGCATACACTATGAGATATGTAGAGTATTTGAAAACGTTACTTGGTAAAAAAAGGTAATAGGCAGAGGACGGCCTCGAAAAGTCGCCCACGATCAACTACGTCGTGCCCAGCAACCAGGAAACCAGAGGCCCGTATCGGCGGAAAGAGCCGTATTCTTGTGATATTAGTGCAATAAGTGAGCCCGGCCCATCCACTTAAGAATCATAACAGCAGAACCTAATTCAAGAACAAAACTTTTAACGCCTGTAAAATAATTTTCTATTTTCTATTTTAGAGCCACTGTGTATAACACAGCATCGACCTTATCCTAGTTCCTATAGAGCCACTGTATACCACGGCGAACGGGACCGCCAAGAGCACAACATCACCCCATTTCCATTCTACGAGGCGACGAGAATTGTGTGTAGACGTGATGTATGGTCGAAACACAAATAATAAACAAACAGCAGTAAAGCTGTAAGAATAAAAAAAATAATAATAATAATAAATTGGTAGGTGCTGAGCACGCACCACCAATCAGAATGGCCGTATCGGCGCAGTATAGTATGGCGCAGTACTTAACAATTATTATTGAGTTAAAAATTAATAGACGTTATTTCAACTACTGAAAGAACGTTATAACCTGGTTTTCATAACATGTGTCTTTATTTTTATAATTAGTTGATTATTGTTACTAAATAAATAATTTAAAATGCTTTAATTCAAAATATAATATAATTAAATGCGGGTGGTCGCTATAACAATTTGAAGATAATCATTCTCAGATTCTCAGGAAGTGGGGATGGCTTGCGAAAGTGTGCGCATTCGGTTTAAAAGGCGCACGACGACTGGGGCAGGTTTGCGCCCTTCTTTCTGCCAAGGTGGGTTGCGTTCGTATACGGCTTAGAGATCTCTCGTCAGATCGGTAAGCCAATCTATAAAGGTGGGGTTTAGTGGGTAAAAGTCTCCACATAACCACGCAGCCGGCTGTGTGGTATGCTATGAGAATTCCCCACCTCCCTCCCCCGCTTTCCGGAGGGTTGCCCATATTTGCTTCGGGCGCCAAAAAAAATGGGGCAGGATTCATTCTTGCTCGAGCTGTCGTGCTGTTCCGACTGTAAGTTGAATTTGTGAACTATAAATTGTGAACAATAGTGAATAATTGTTAATTGTGAGTAATTTATTAATAGTGATTAGAAGAATCAGTTAAGAGTAAATGAGTGATTTTTATTATTAAAGAAAGCAATAATGAGTGAAACTAGAAATCTCAATAATGACGTCATAGTTTTTAGAAATACTTCTGGTGCTAATATTCCGTCATATATAAACGATCTCCCAAAAATAACGTCACATAAAATGGTTCTCTTTGCGGATGACAGTACAGCTATAATAAACTGTACAAACCAAGTTAATTATGAAAGTGATGCCAATACCTGTTTACGCGAAATTATAGAGTGGCTTAATAATAATAATTTAGTAATAAATTTAAATAAAACAAAAATTATGCACTTCCAAAATACCCAAATATTAATATTTCCTACCAAGGCTTTAATATTGAGGAAGGAATTATGGCTAAATTCTTGGGTATAATGATTAATAACCAAATCACTTGGAAGCCTCATGTTGAGGATCTTTGCAAACGACTCAGCAAATCCGCATATGCGCTTTCAGCCAGGCTCTTTTGATAGCATACCATGGACTAGTTGCTTTAGTTTTGCGATATGGCATTTTTTCTGGGGAGTCTTTGACAGGGCTTATTTTAGGATGCTAAAAGATGTATAAGATCAATGTGTGGTCTGAAAATAACAGATAGCTGTTTTCCTTTTTTCTTTCTCTAACACTGCCATCATTGTATATTCTGGAATCATCAATTTTTTTGTATTTTTTTTTTAATTTTTGTAATTTAAAAAAAGTATCATATTCTTTTTCAATAATTATCTACAATTAGAAAGAATCCAATACGCACCCAATACGTTAATAAGTTATGTTACATAAAATGTGAAGCATCACTAATGAAAAAAGCTTTTTTGGTATTGCCCCACGAATTTATATTAAACTACCTAATACAATAAAAAATATGAACTTATTTAAATTAAAAAAAAAGTGCTCAATGAATTATTAACAGACAAATGTTATTACGAAATTGACGAGTTATTGAATGATAATTTTGACCAACTATATTAACTTTAAATTATATTGACTTCAATTGACTTATTATATTATTTTGTTATCGACGTCTATTAGATAAAGCTGTATGGGCATAGATCCCCTTAAACTTTAAATGCAAATTATATCTATGGCCTCCGCCACCGCCTTCTGTCATTCTGTTCTGTCATATCAAAAATCAAAATCAAATTGCTTTGCGTTTGCATCGTTTCGTTCGCTCTTGTTATTATTTTCGACTTTCGGTGTGCAAAAAGTGACATGATAGGAATGTTGTTCGATATGTTAAGAATTATAACTAAGAAAACACTTATGGTATATTAATAATAATTTTACTCGTAATGTGTTGATTTTAATTCAATATGCCCCCAGTAAACTCTAAGGCAAAGAAGAATGGCGCTGAATATGAGGTAAACATTTGTATCACATAACCGGTTTATGTATTTGTTTTTAACATAATGCCTAAAATGTATTATCCATATTCTTATGACCTACTTGATATTGCTATTAATTGCTAGGAAAACAAGTTTTCAAATAGAAAACGTTAAGGCTGCAATTATTAGTGGTATACAAATATAAACTTTCACGCTTTTCACCTAGGATAGATAAAGATTATGGACTGCCATTTGGCAGATTCTGACACTCCTTATCTTTCATATCCTTAATACATGCTCGTTGGTTATAGACCACTCACTCTGCAATCTTTGTCATGCGTTCCTCGTTCGTTCTTGCTACATGTCCAAACTACCCAAACATTCTCTACTCAATCCTAATCACAACATCTTGCAAACTGCACTATTTTATTGTGAGTAACCCTTAACTTACTATCTAATAACTTCATTTCTACAGTAATCATGCCGTAGAAAAGACCTGATATGTCCTTTCCAAATTTAGCTTGCACATTTCAAATTTTTTAAGCAGCTCTTAGCATTTGTAATGGTACTTTACCCTTACCCTTTCATGGTTTGCTTCGATTTCAATATTTCATTGTTACTTTACTATCCACTATCTCTTTCCTTATATATGTATAAGGAAATACATAATTTAACATGTAGGTTAATACATAAGTAACTGTAATATTTACAATAGTGGTTATTGTATGTTATGATTCACACAGTCATGATTTATGCAAACACTGCCTTTTTTATTACATGGTAACATGTTTTTTGTTTGCTTTAGAATATGAAAGTACATTATTGACTTAAATGTTATTTTTAAAAAATATTAACATCTGTAATAATAGATGTTCAACAGTGCTATCTTAAAATTTCATTTTCTTATTGATTTCAGAATATTCTCACTAACAAATGCACAGTTTTAGATTTTGAACAATACATCCAAGAGAACAAAACATTACTGCTCAATGATCCACTCAGAGATATTCTTTTGTACCCAACTGATGATGTTTCCGTAAGTTGTTTTAATTTTTCATCTAGATAATAAAAATATTACGATGTGTATAGTGCTACTTTATAGTAACTTAAAAGCCAATATAGTTTGTAAGCCACTCTACGTTCAATTTATCAATGTCTTTTATAAGATCAAATGGATGAATATAATTGCATGTATAGTTTGACAATTATACATTTTCTACAGTTCTTGGAAGATTGTATACTGATTGAAGTTTTTTTTTTAATTATTATAACCCTGTGTTTTACTACTGTCCCGTCTAGGGCTTCACCACTACTCACCCTCATCTATCTCACGTCACCCATTTCACTTAGGGTGTGATGGGTGAGTGGTGGTAAATTGTACTGTGTTTGCACAATAATACATTTGTGCAATTACATAATTCAATTTAAAGACAGATGTCTATTGTCCCATACACATATTTTGATCACAATAAAATACTTAAAATTCATTCAATCTCAGACAAAAATAAAAAGTCACACAAACATACAACCACAGGGGTTTTATTGTCCTAGTTTTTACTTTGTTCCAAACTTGAGTTTTATGGATTGATTTATAAAAGTTCATAAGCTAGTATGTAACACTAATGGGTATGTACTAGTGTTATGAGAAGCAGTATAGAAATAACATCCTGTTGGTTAGATCATTGAAATTTCTATTAAACCAGCAAACATGTATTTATAGAGTATAAATAAATTTATACTTATCAGTCAATATAATTGAATGTGATAATAATTATTTTTTGTATCAAATATTTTAACAAGTATTGAAAGAAAAATGTATGTTACATTTCAATTTGTTATATTTAAAGACTGACCTATATTGCAAATATCAAATGTATTTTTTAATATGTATCATTCAAACCTTGAGCAGATCATCTTTGGTGCTAACTGCACGATCCCTCGTTTGTATAAAATATATAATAAATTCAATCAGTTAATTGACATCAACATTGCCTAACACTTTTTGTAAAATAATTATCAGAAACCTTGTCAGCCATTCACCCTGAGCGTGATCTTTCTCATTAAGTTAAAATTATTTTCAAACTGTTTAATTGATAAAGTTTTGCAAACTTACCAAATTACTGTTATATCGTTTTTTAATTGTTTCTGGTTTTGGATTGTTTCTGCTTTTAACTCACTTTTAGATTTATTCAGTAATACTAGCAAAAATAGCATGAAGTGTTTACCTTTAAATGATTTTACATACCCTGTGCATGTAATGTATATACTTTAAGAAATCTATGTAACATACATAATGTAAAATCTCTGGTAGACCCAATAAATAAATATAAAAGAGGATGATTGTGTATATGAAATAGTTTAACTCAAAATATATTGATCGATCACCGTGAAAATTGGTATATATATTTTTATGTATTTTTCAGTGGAGAAGGTTTATATTAATAAAGTAAAAAATTTTTTTTAATAACAAACCTAATTTTAATGTTTTGAATTTATTCGTTTTTTTTTCAATCAAGCGTGGTAATTAATAGATTTAATGCACTAAAATAAAAAACAATGTTGAACACAACCTATGCTATTAACTCTCCCGGGTTCAGCTGGTATAATATAATACATTGAAAAAAACATTGATGTGATTTTTGTAATTCCATCCTTGATATAAAATGACAAGCTTAGCCTTAATGAATCATCGGGATATGTAATTTACTGTGTATATTATATTTACTTCGGTCTCAGCAAGTGTCAACAAATTGTACTCCGAAGAGTAAATGGCTACTACTAAAAGGACTTAGATGGCATGTTATACTGTGTTTAATAACCTCGTCTCACCATATCCTTAACCTGAAACACAACAATGGACACATTGGCTAAGATAATATGGGTAGTGCCCACTCCAAGGAAAAAAGCAGTAATTAATTGCTCCTTCTCGGCTTCATCATCATCATCATTACAGCCCTTCACAAGTCCACTGCTGAACATAGGCCTCCCCCAAGTAATGCCAAAGCACGGTCCTGAGCCACCTGCATCCATCGACTTCCTGCATGTCTTACCAGGTCGTCACTCCATCTAGTGGGGGGGGGTCGCCGTACACTACGTCTACCGGTACGAGGCTGCCACTCGAGAACCTTTCTTCCCCATCGGTTATCGGTTCTTCGAGTTATATGGCCGGCCCATTGCCACTTCAGCTTACTAATCCGTTGGGCTATATTGGTCACTCTGGTTTTACTGCGGATATCCTCATTTCTGAGTCTATCACGCAGAGAAACTCCAAGCATAGCCCTCTCCATAGCCCGCTGAGCGACTTTGAGCGTCCTCATACGGCCAGCAGTGAAGGACCACGTCTCAGATCCGTAAGTCATCACTGGCAACACGCACTGGTTGTACAATTTAGTTTTTAGAGATTGAGGTATACCTGACGAAAAGATGTGTCGTAATTTCCCGAATGCTGCCCAGCCGAGTTGAATCCGTCGATTGACCTTTCGGTCGAAGTTGGACTTACCTAGTCGGACTATTTGTCCCAGGTAAACGTACTCGACAACAACTTCGAGCATAGTGCTCCCGACAACTACCGGCATAGGTGTGACATGGACATAAATATGATCTTTGTTTTATCCATGTTCATCTTAAGACCTATCCGTTGGGAGACACCATTGAGGTCATTGAGCATAGTGCTAAGGTCCTCCAGCGATTCTGCCATAAGGACTATATCGTCGGCAAATCGAAGGTGAGTGATGTACTCGCCATTGATGTTAATACCGTATCCTTTCCAGTCCAGTAGCTTGAAAACGTCTTCCAACGCAACGCTGAAGAGTTTCTGGGATATAACGTCACCCTGTCTTACACCTCTCTGCAGTTGGATAGGTTTCGAACTCCGGTTCTGTACTCGGATAGCCATCGTAGCCCTACTGTACAAACACTTCAGCACTTCGATATACCGACAGTCAACTTGGCACCGCTGTAGGGACTGTAGCACCGCCCAAATTTTGACGGAATCAAAGGCTTTCTCATAGTCCACATATGCCAGGAAAAGTGGCAGATTGTACTCTTCTGTCTTCTGTACAATCTGCCGCAGGGTATGTATGTGGTCTATGGTACTGAAGCCTTTTCGGAAACCGGCTTGTTCGGCAGGCTGGAAGTCATCGAGTCTATGTGCGAGACGATTCGTAATGACTCTCGAAAACAGCACGTAGACGCAGCTCAGAAGGGAAATCGGTCTGTAGTTCTTCAAGAGAGCGTTGTCGCCTTTCTTAATGAACAAGACCACCGCGCTTCTGCTCCACGCCTCCGGAGTAGTGCCACCATGGAGGACGGAATTGAAGAGCTTCTGAAGGACTTCAAGTAACGGTGTTCCACCCGCTTTCAGAATCTCCGCTGTAATTCCATCCTCGCCAGGGGCCTTGCCGTTTTTAAGGTGGTAAAGAGCCATTCTAATCTCGCTCAGACTGACGTCCGGGATATCATCGGAATAGGGTCGGATAAGACTTGCTCTTGGATCGTTACTCACACTTGCGTGTGGCTCCAACGATGATGTGTACAGCTGCCCATAGAACCTCTCACACTCAGAATCTCAGGAGTCCCGGAAACGATGTTGTCACACTCAGTCTTCAGCTTTGACAGTTGGCTCTTTCTGGCAGACAGATCTCTGGCAAAGACTTTGGAGCCCTGGTTCCGCTCGATCGCTTCTTTAATACGAGCAGTATTAAAGTTGCGTAAGTCTCGCCGCATGCATTTGGAGATCTGTCTCCAAATGCATGCATGTTCAGTTGTCTGTATGCTGTCAAATCTGTTGACGATTGCAGCCTCATCTCCCGTCTAACAGTCATGAGATTAAGAGTGTGATCGGAGAGTTTTTGTGTTCTTCTGCGGCGGGGCTTGCAGAACTTAGCTCCGACCGTATGGACAGTTTCCACGAGCTTGTCATTCATATCGTCCACTGCATTGCAATCCTCTAGGCGCTGAAAGCGGTTTTGCAACTCGAGCTGAAAGGTTTCGGGATTCTGGATTAGAGCACGAATCTTCTCAGCTTATGAATCTTTAATTTAATAATAATGCATGAGATAAGACATCATTAATATTACATATTTAACAACGAAAGATATAATTTGTGAAAACATGCAGAATCTATAATTATAAAACAAGAGAAGGTAGTGTACTTACCCACAATAATTGAACCACAAAAACTAAGTTTAACTGACGCACTAACATTAAGTTGTGGTTTACTTTACTGTACTGTCAACACATATTATGTTGACCTTGAAAAAATATATAATCATCAAAATTTCCCTCAGGGAAAAACAAAAAGTTATGCAAACCATATTTCATGCAATATTTTCGAAATAACATTAAAGCTATGATATAATTATGGAAGTGGCATAGAGCACTGCCACCTAAGTGTATTTAATTCACTTTTCAATTAAATAATTTTCGGGTGTATCATATCTTCTCCTTTTTGTTCATACCAATAAAATTGAACCAGACAAAAAAGTCAAATAAATCCTAAATCATTATAATAAATTTATATTAAAAATTATCTTCTTTAGAGTGTAGTTCTACCAAGACGGTGGCGAACAGTTACAACAGCTGTTCCTGACGTGAGGACTGCAGCTGCATGCCCTCTGCTGACACGTCAAGCATTACTCAGTTATGCTTCAAGTTGGAATCTTATACACTACAAATACAACAGTTACTCAGGAACATACCTCAATTTGCCAAGGTGACATTTTCACTTGATTTATTTAGATTTTATTTTTTTTAGTTGGTATCAGGAAGTTTCATTTCCCTTTATCATCTCTTATGACACCCACGCAATGATAAGAAGTAGTGGATTGTCATACGCTGCCAATACATGGAGGCAGGTGTTACTTTAATAATTAGTTATTAAGTTAATTTCAGTAGAGTAAAAATTAAAAACTCAATAGATATTAGACCTTGGGTCTGTATTAAAGACAAAATATTGTCTTCATGTGTCTTTAATACTAAATACAAAAGGGGTTATTTTCATGGCATTTAATATAACCATTTTTTTTATATTGTCTCTCCGAGCCAATTTTTGGAATGTCTTATCCGATTTTAATGAAACTTGTGAACTGATAGAGAGCAATGTCAGGAGTGATCTAGGTAATATTTTATCCGATTTTTTTGAGAAATCGCAAAATTAAAATAAATGATCTTTGGTGATTATGTTAAATCTAAATGTCCCGACATTAATCGATCCTACCGAGTAGAAGCCAGTGCGGGTTACTAGTATTATAATAAATTGGACTACAGACAATCCAACGGAATCATTAATAATTATTTGATCAAATCAACTTACCTGTAAGTGTCCTTCGATCATAATTATATGAAGTTGATGCCTCTTCTGCATGTACCCAATCCTATATTTTATGCATAGTATGCTTTTGACAGTATCTTAAGCAGTTTTCAACTTTCAATGGTATTTGGAATTGGTTAAATTGTAAACATGCGCCTGGTGGAAATCCGATGAATGTATGCCTCTTTTTGGCTTTTTATTTATAAACTGACGTGACAAACAAACTTACCACGACCTGATGGTAAGTAAGCTACTACAGTCCTTGGACACACACAGCCAAATGCATACAAGAAGGCTACAGATGCGTCGTCACATCTGAGGACCAAGGTGGAATGCCTGACAGCTTGTAATTACACAGTATATACTCTTCAAACTTGAATACAGCAGGCACTGCTATTTGGCGGCAAAAGTAGATTAGAGAGTAGTTCGGCGGTGAATTTGCAAAGAGCTGTAATGATTCAAGTATTTTTTTATAGGATAGGGTGAAAAACGAGCAGACCACCTGATGGTAAGTGGTTGCTGTGGCACATAGACATCTACATCTATCCTCGATTACGAATCAAAATGCAGATGCGTTGCCACCCGTGAGGAGTAAGATGGAATGCCTCGTTGCCAGTAGAAAGGGTCTCCGGTTCTCTACACTCACCATACGATCACATCAACACAGCAGCATTGAGCTACTATTTTACGCTGGTATTCAGTGAGAGCGTGGTCCTTCCCCGGTCGAACCGACCCATTCGTGCTACAACTACTAATATAACTGCAGCATGGCTCTACCACGTAAAAAGTAAAGATCTGTATTGCTCTGGCAGACGCAAAAATGTAGGTTATAGCTCCTAATTTCAAATTTTTTATTATCTTTGATATTAAATCTACTATATAATACAATGACAACTCTCATACCAAAAACATATTCAATGGTTAAAGTTCCTCCGGATCAGTGGTGTCAATGGGCGTTCCTCAGGGCTCGATTCTTAGCCCATTCCTGTTCTTAGTCTATATTAATGACTTACTCAATCTTGTAGGGGACAATCACTATATATTATTTTTTTGCTGATATATGATAGATGATACCTCTTTAATTTTCAAACTCAAATAACAGACAATTAATTTGACAAGTGAATAATACTCTATCGAAATTAGTAAATTGTTTTAACGCTAATAATCTGCTCTTAAACGGCAATAAGACAAAATTTATTAAATTTACAATACCTAATGTTAAACATTCAAATACCAATGTGCTCTTAAATGGGGAAGAGTTTAGTCTTGCGGATACCACTGTTTTTATTGGTATTACTATTGACGCGAAGCTTCAATGGGGCCCCCATATATCTAAATTAGCAGGCAGACTTAGTTCTGAATTATATGCTGTAATAAAGATAAGAAGTCTCAATGTTGAGACAGCTAGATTACTTTATTTTAGTTACTTTCATAGCGTAATGTCTTATGAAATCTTACTATGGAGTAATGCAACTGACATAGAAGTCTTATTTGTTTTGCAAAAGAGAGCCGGACGGGAACAGAACGGGCCATTTATAACTTAAATTTGTAAAGAGTCCCTAAGATAATAATTCAAAGAAATGAACATATTAACTTTGGCATCGCAATATATTTATGTAAATGTAATGTTGTGAATTAAAGATTAATATTAACCCTCTTTTTGTAGTGCATAAATAGCTGTCAATTTTTGTATACATACTGGAGTATTCGTCTCCTTTCATCACAAAAACATATTCGTCTTTAAACGGTTGTTCATAAAATTATATTTCCAGGAAAAAACTGACGAGCTTAGTTATCACGTGTGGATCTCGGACTATATGTACTCATACTTCCTGTCGCAGTTAATAGAATTATCGCGACTAAACAATTGTTTAAATAACAATACCTAATGTTTTCACATTTAATCTAATTTATACACATAATATATTTTTTTTAAATAATTATCTAAGCATATGTACAAATAAATAAGATTGATGTGTCTGTTGTAGTGTCAAAGTAACAGCTTTTTACTAAATACATATAAAAGTAGATACGGTACTTATAATTTAAAAAAAATGTCTGTTGTTTGTTTCGGCTAATCTCCAAAACGGCTTGACAGATTTTGAAGGGACTTTCACTGGATGGCTGATATAATAATAATGAGTAACTCAGGCTACTTTTATTTTAGAAAAATAATTATAGTTTCGCGCAAATAAATTACAACTAATGAAATCTAATCGTAATTAAATCCACACAGACGAAGTTCAGAAAATAAAAGGCAGGTTGGGTTATCCTATACCTTTAAACGAGCAATTCTTGTATGTATATATACAACATGTAACATAATTAACGCACTTTGAGAAAGTAGTTTGTTCAGAATCGTTTACTGAATCGATTCCTATCATTTTTAATATAGGTAATTTTTTATCCCAAAAATAATTAAAACTACGTAAATTACAGTCACACTAAATCTGTACAGTCAAAACAAACTGAAATGGACCGTGACTTAAGGCAATAAGACTTTTAAGAGTGCAGTTTTATTTGTATTATTACTAATTCTGTCATTCAATAAAGATAAAGAAAAATGAACTTTATTTCAAGCACGTTAAAGTCTTTGCGTTCGTGGATTTGTACTGTTACCACAACATTCTTCCGGAATTGTACAACTTATTTGATAATCAGTGCAAAAACATGTTTAACTAAATATTCAGTGTATGTATTATGATTATAACATAATATACTAATTGGGGTGTCTGAGGTTGTGCGTTAATTACGTTACATATTGTATATATATATATATATATATATATATATATATATATATATATATGAATCTCGGAAACGGCTCCAACGATTTTCATAAAATTTTGTGTCCAGAGAGTTTCGGGGGCAATAAATCGATCTGGCTAGGATTTATTTTTAGAAAATGTCCCTTTGTCCGTGTTTTCAGGCAATAAAAAAAACAGCTACAATATAAGAAGGAATATTGACAGGTACTACGAGTTAGCTCAATGGCTGTTGTTGGTTTCTTTTTTTTTTCCTTCTTTTTTGAGAATCTATTATTTCGAGCCCTTTTTTTAGTATTTTTTTAAAAATACGAAAATTTTAATTAATCTAATTGCACTCATGATTTTTATTCAAATAACCAGTTCAGTATTTTCTATTATGTCAATAAGATCAAAAACTACTATTCATGTAATTTGTATATAAATGTAACTTAAAAAAACCGAGCAAAGCTCGGTCATCCGGGTACTTTTTAATTATTTACCATTCATTTCTTAATTCATTAGAGCCTATCACAAGTCCTTCACACTAGGTGGTAGAACTTCTCTACCTTGGAGTCTGTCGGTGTAAGAACCACCTATTTCTGCCGTCAAGTAACAGTGCATGCACTGACGTGTTCCGGTCTGTAATAGTATAGAGTCAGTAATAGGCCATGAGGCATTCTATCTCCTCAGAGGTGATAACGTATTTTTTTAATAGGATAAGGGTGACAATCGAGCACACAGTCCACCTGATACTGTGACCCTTAGACATCTACATCTATTCTCGATTAAAAATCAAAATGCAGATGCGTTGTCACCTCTGAAGACTAAGACGGAAATCCTCGATTCCAGTAAAACGGGTCTCCGGTTAAAATGTCTGTTATCTGTAGCCTTTTTTATTTGAAGCTGGCTGCAGATGTCCATAGGCTGCTGTAGCCATTTACCATTACGTGGACTTCTAGTTCGGTCAATTTTATAAAAAAAAACTAATTACTACTACTAATTTAAAAATTTTGTTAGTCACTTACTACTTCCATACTGTAGATATCTCAGTTCCGGATTCCGTTAGCAAATAATCAATTCAATTTTATTGTTAGAAAGATGAAACTGAGACAGTAGATGGCCAGATCTACTGGTTCATTTTCCCTCTGTTCCCTCTACGACACCTACGGGAAGATTTCGGGCAATGGATTCTTTTACGTCGCCATTACACGATGAATTTATTACCTACTTGTTAATATTTATTTGCCAAAAGTGGTTCAATTAAGATCATTATAATTATAACATACCGCACACGGAAATAAATTACAGCCGCAAATCTCGATCAAAATAGTTTTAACCATTATTTCATTATCAGCCCGTAACACTCATAATTAGCTGGCGGAGTAGGGATCACAGTACTTCGCTACTTTACTTTAAATATCCATTTATATATGCATTACTAATTTAGATATCTATACTTAATATTACAATATACGGAAAAGGATTTTTCGGTTGTTTAAGCACGCTAATCTCTGGAACTACGTCCGATTAGAAAAATTATTTTTGTATATTATAGCTAGATTTATGAGTATGGAATATATCTAGCAGTAGGCTAAACCTCTGAGCTTGCCTTAATTATTGATTTTCTTTAGTCCATGATACCATATGCCTATTTCTTATACATAAGCCATAACAAGGTATTTCGTGAGATAGAAATTTTGAAAATTATACTGTGATTTATGGTCGTTATTAATAGCTATGGCATCTCTGGTTTCGATAATGTTGGTGCTGTTAGCCTATGCGGCTCTTACAGCTTCGTAGGACTCAGGGCTCTCGGCTATTAATCCTTACAAACGAAAGTTACTTCATCCTCTAGACAATTTTCTAAAAATAATCTTTGCTCTTTATAGCATGTTATTTGGATACATATTTTAAAAGATAATATTAAAATAATTCAACACCGCTCGGCGCGCCTTGCCGCCCGATGAGAAGCAGTGAGCGCCTCTCATAAGCGAGGCGTCATGTTCACGCGGCTCAAAGGCGTGATATGCGCCGGTGAAACCGCGGGGCACAGCTAGTTTCTGATATTGCACTTAATCGTCTTTTACGACACAAACAAATTGGGCCGATTAGACTCTTACGTCGCAACCACACGTCAAATAAATAATTATTACTTTTTCATTCATCTTTTTGTCGTCAGTACCATTTTAACTCCTTAAATAGTCTAGCAATACATTAACCATGTTTTCATCACCGCCTATCAAAAGTTCACTGCTGAAGACAGGCATCCCCCAAAGATTCTCAACTGTACCAATATCCCCCCGGTTTTAGTATAGTTGACAAGATTGGCAGGCGGATTAGCTTCCGCAGTTTTTTGCACACCAGAAGTGCTCTATTGTCACCAAATAAAAAAATCGCGATCCACTCGACTTAAGTCACCTCAACCAGCTTTATATTGTACAGTTGTACTTATATAATATAATGTTAGATTAGAGGAGATTTCAATTAATACTTGTGACGTAGATATAAGATTATTTATTGCGATTATTATCAAAAAAAAAAAGTTAGTTGAAAATAATTTCACTTGGAGGTTAGTTGGTGAGGATGTGAACAAGATATCTTTCGAAAAACTGGAAAAAAATCTAAGTGATAAGCACTTTGATTTTTTTTTTAATTAACTTCAGATTTTAATCCTTAGGAAGTCTTTTTGAATTCCACTATTGTAAACCGTCCCGTTCATTACTATTTGCCATTTTATTTTCTGAAGCAAAATACGAATCACCGGTACAAAGCAGTCAAAAAAAAATTTCGTGTTAATTAAACAGAAACAATTTTTTTAGCTTTAAACTAATAAAAGTAAATTGAATATTCAAAATATTCGAGTTCAAAGTGTGCACTTTGGGCTTTTCCAAATTTATTCTTATATCTTGTGTTGCTACCAGAAAGATGCTGCTATCAATTTACTATTTAAAAGTCCCTCTGTCGCTTCTTACAACACCAACCGGATGATATGTGGTAATAGATGTTTTTAAGCCGCCACTATACAGGAAGCTCTAGCAATGTTTACCATTAATAAAATGATTGCTTACTTATTTATTACAAGGAAGGTTATATTTTAATATTTATAGCTCTTCACGTTATTGATAGTGTGTTAAAGTCAGACTAAGTGAATCGCTTCGAATATCGCGTGACATCCAATAGGTAGCGACTCAAACGTTATGTTTGTTTTTAATACAGCTAGGCCATAGCACAAAATACACAATATTACCGGCCATAGACAGTGAGTCGATGCTACACTAACACTAAATAACTCAAATCGGCAAATAAAGGTGGGATTACAACAAACCATTCATATATTAAATAAGCTACATCTGAATATAGAACCGTCTAACATCACTTAAAACTATTTATTATTATAACAATATACAAACACTCACGCCTGTCACCCAGAGGGGCAGATGGATATGGACTTCCATTTGGCACCACCCTGATACTCCTACCTCGCCTCCACCACATCCATATACCTACGCATGCACTCGTTTAAGGGTACTCTTAATTTGGCCCATTTCCAATATATCGCCAATTTGTCGATAAATCGCCTAGGCCGTCCTTTCCCGACACTGCCGTTCACGGTTCACTTCTGCAATATAGATTTGCGTTGTCATTCTTTTCTCGTTCATTCTTTCTACATGACCAAACCAGCTACATTCATCATCTTCCAAACCACACTATTCTCTTATCACACAATTTATCACCCTGTCATTCAGTTTCAGTCCTAACATACTTCTTAATGTTTTTTTAGTTTGCCATCTGCTTTATTCCATTTTATAAATACAAGTATAGTTGCAACAAATACGTTACCTTTCGACAAATCAGATCGTCCGCTCATTACCGTATTAATTAACATACTTTTCATGGTTACGGAAGCATGATAGGAAATTTTTTATATTTGTGATGTTTCGTCAGTCATTATCTAACACGCTCTTTACTCATTTTCTTATTATTTATCAAGGTAGAGCAAAAAGAAATGTAGTAACTTAGAAAAGATAAGTGTAAGACGTGGGGCTTCCCGTTGTCTTACAACCCAATGTATGTAGATATATTATAGTGGAGACGATTAGTCTAATGCTATTTTGTTGCATGCAAACATACATCTTTTATATTGCGTTTGTTGTTTACATAAACTACATGATGATGTAATAATGCCGCAGTTATTGATATGTAGTTAAGTACTTTAAAATGAATTGTTGTTAATGTAAAATAAATAATGTGGAGTTAGAGGCGTCCATCGTCTATATCGTTCCATTGATATAGGAGAAGTTGACTTCCCGCTTCTTACATTCTGGACACGTATCGTAAGTTAGTCAACAGAAAACAGCTGTTGTAACCGATATAGGATTTTGAAGCCGGGTACGGATAGATGTGTATGACAAAACTCTAGTATCAGTTACGGTTTTAGATACAGATGTGAAGTAATTTCAGATATCTGGTTTATATTCGAATAATTTGAGATTTGTATATGATTACAAACGTTGCTTAAAGAAATAGTACAAGGGCGAGCGAGTTTTACTCAGCGTTAGAAAAAAAATACCACGCATAGATGATGTATCTAAATAATCTTCATTTCATTCATATCTTTAGAACCGTTGCCGAGAACCCAATAATTACATAGCTTAATTAAAGTATTAAGATGTAAATTATTGTATAATAAGTACATAATATTATTCTATTTAGAAATAGTAGCATGATGGTCACTCTGCGATCTGCCAATACGACATCTTCGACTTTTTCTCACGTTATATTCAGTGAGGAATATGGATAGGCGTCCTTCGCGATGTTCATCTTCCGTGGATATTCCGCCTAGCTTAAGCGTGCTACTCTGGAATATGGAGGAGCAAAGTCCCTCAATATTTTCACCAAGTAACTGTGTATGATGTCTGGTAGAATTTTTTTAAACAGAGGTACTTGATGACAGCTCTAATTTCGTTTTTCTCCATTTTATTGTTATCTCTTCGATGATTCGTATTCAAAACTCTCTTACCAAACGTGGCAACTATGGCAAATCTTCATAGGAGAGACAAAAGGCCAATGTTCAGCAAATTTTGATAGGATGTAATGGTAATGACTTATCTAAACTTGTTACGATGTAAAATATAGATCATTTTCAATAAATAAAACGATATTATTATTTTCCTAAAAGACCAATAGGTAATAAATTGACCGAAGAAGTATATGACATTGATGCGGAAAGTGAAAGCGATCATGAAGCTCAAGCAGCCAAAGTGGACGTCGGTACCAAAGAGGGGTACCTGCTCAAGGGACCCGAAATCGGCTCAGATAGGATATTTAGTAACCTCGCATCCAAGTCGTTCAAGAAACGGTATTGCTCAATGGTCAGAGAAGCTGACGGCGCCTATATACTTGAAGTATATAAGGACGAAAAGAAAACCGATACCAAACTCACAATTGTTATGGATTTTTGCTCCGATGTTGTTAAAGTAAGTATCTATTCAAAAGCTTTGTAGTTTTAGTCATGTTTTTATTTTAAGTCGTTCCATTTATTGTAGAATGCGAAACGTGGAAAATTTTGTTTTGAGCTGCGAATGGCTGGCAATAAAGGATATACGTTTGCAACAGAAAATGAGGAGGAAATGAATGAATGGATAAATGCTTTTAAGGCCGCCTTGAAAAAGAATAGTCAAGAAAATCATCAAGCAGAGGAAGTGTTAGACAAAGGTAAAGTTCTTCCATTTTATATGCTTGATTGATTCTTCTGCCTAGTACTTATATTTTGTTCTTGACAAAAAATAAATTAATTGAGATTTTCTGGTAATGCACCTAGATAAATCTGTCTGGACATTTTGTTACAAATATTCGATTTTCTCAAGTTGTAACAATCAGTCTTTTTTTTGGTCTAGCTTCATTAATCATATATATATAGCATAAGGTTACATTTATAAATATATCGTAAAATAAAGCGTGTTACGAATATTTATTACGTTCAAATCTTGTTGTATGTTTCTAGGTCGTCGGTATTAATAAAAATCACTGTATTGTGCGTGATAACAGGCAATATAGGTTAACAAAGCTAAGTTATCTTATAAATCAATTTTTTAACGTAGATGCGGATATATCGCTGACAGCGGAACCACCTCCTCCTACCTACGGGACTTTAAAGGGCCTAGAACACAGTATGAATCCATTGCTCATGCGCTATTCGCGAGAAACTGATATGTCTATAGCGGCGGCGAGGAATGAATGCCGTTCAAACATATTCTACTTGCCATATAAGCGGACACCTTCGCCTGAACCACAGTTAGAACCTTTCAAGTATGGACAACATATTATTTTTAATAATGTAAATAAATCTAAAATGAAGTACATGTAAATGTACGTATATATGTAATATAATAATTAATAAAAAATTAATGTAATTTACCACATGCTCTGTGGTGAAGGAAATCAGTGTAAGGAAATCTGCATGTCTGAGAAAAAAATATTTCAAAGACATGTGAAGTTTGTCAACGCGCAATGGGTAGTGCGGCGGATTTACTTGTCCTAAAACCCTCTCAGAAATTAGAGGAGGCCTGTGCCCAGCAGTGGGACGTATATAAGCTGTAACTTTAACTTAACTTTAATGTAATTTAAGAGAGAGTTGAGAGATTGTACAATTCAGCCGTGTGTGTACCTGTGTATTAGGTTAAAATGGTTTTGTTACTAATCTGCCTTATCCTTCAATGCAATTTGTTGATGAATTTTTCCAATCAAAGATTACGAAGAAATTAAAAATTAAATTTTTAAATGGAATTCTTTGGTGCAAAATAGACATAAATATTCACGGATTCACGTCATTTTGACCCGAGGAAAATGTTGTCAGACAAAAACTGCCCAGTTTTACAATCACCCAGTGCGCTGACAATATAATATGAATTTGTTTTGTAAAATACCTTTTTTATTTTCAGAGAACATTTTGGCCAAAGAATTTTGCTCAAATGCGAAAGCTTAAAATTTAGATTACAAGCGCCGATAGATGGCGACAAAGAGTTCCTTTGCCAAGTTGAGCCATACTTTACACACTTAGCATTGTACGACGCACGCAGCGGCAAGAAGTTAACCGAAGACTTCCATTTCGACCTCAACCACGCTGCCGTTAGGGATCTAGTCAAAGACGCGGAATGCACAAAATCCTTAGTCGAGAATTTTAGCTACGATGTTAAATTAGATATTAAACAAATACCTGACGAATGGTTCAGATCGAAAAAGCAGGTGCGTGACTTTATTATCAAATTACCTTGTTTAAGATTGCTTCGCTATTAGAAATAATATTACACAGTACAATAAAAACATTCAGATACAAACGCATATCCCCCTAATATTCGAGAAAATTATGAAACAAGGAAAGGTCTCTACCAAATTCAATAATCCTTATTCAAGAAATTTAAAAATGAAAAAAACTCTCCCACGATAAAAAAACTTATTCTCAAATTTTATTTCTTATACGTCAAAGGCCGTAGTAACTTGGTGGTTAAGTAATTGCCTTAAATTTTATAGTACGTGAACAATCCAATTTCGTTCCCGTCAGCACTACTAAAATTGTTATCCTGTTTATGTTAGCCACCTATAAATTGCCGTTTTTTTTATACTGACTAGATTTGTTTTATTCTATACTCCGTACATCTTCTCGTCAAGTATAACTCAAAACCTGAAAACTAAATTGTACAATCAGTACATGTTGCCAGTGATGACTTATTGAACCGAGACACGGTCCTTCACTGCTGGCCGTATGAGGACGCTCAAAGTCGCTCAGCGAGCTATGGAGAGGGCTATGCTCGCGGTTTCTCTGCGTGATAAACTTAGAAATGAGGATATCCGCAGTAGAACCAGATTAACCGACATAGCCCAACGGATTAGTAACCTGAAGTGGCAATGGGCCGGCCATATAGCTCGAAGAACCGACAACCTTTGGGGAAAAAAGTTTCTCGAGTGGCAGCCTCGTACCGGTAGGTGAATTGTAGGGCGACCCCCCACGAGATGGAGTGACGACCTGGTAAGACATGCAGGAAATCGATGGATGCAGGTGGCAGAGGACCGTGCTTTGTGACATACCTTGGGGGAGGCCTATGTTCAGCAGTGGACTTGTGACGGGCTGTAATGATGATGATGATGATACTCCGGCTACGCCTGGATGGTATCTATTAATGTGGCGTCATTTTTTCAAAATAGTTGTCAATGATCACTTACTTTATCAATTTTTCCATTATGCCAAAAAAATCTGTCGGATAAAATATAATCTTAATATTATATATAAGCTTAAATCCGTCCCGTCATTGCTTTCTATCTGTTCGTGAAATTACACCGCCATCAGTCCAGCCATTACGAAGATTAGCCTGAACAGACAGGCAGACAGACGGTCAGATTGTCTGACAATTTTAAAAATGTTAGTTATGTCTTAATGACATGCAAATAAACCCCTGAGCTCGATAAAGAGCAGTTATTCGGGCAAACATTCAATTAAACATATAATTTTCATATCAAGTTTATAAAATATAATTAATGAAAATTATTTTAATTTTCTTTATAAAACGGCAATTTCATAGGTGCATCGAATACATTATAGGCTTTCGATGTCGGTACGGGTAATAATCGTTTCCGTTGGATAGCTCATATCTATTACACGTAGTTTATAGCGGGAGCCCTGATCTCTTGATCAATTGTACCTTCGTGGCCTAGATTTTAAATTTGTTTTAATTCAATTCTAGGTGGTCTTATCGGTGAATAATCCCCACCCAGATTTGTTCGTGGTTGTGAAAATCGATAAAATTCTTCAAGGCCACGTAAGTCAGGTACTCGAACCGTACCTTAAGGCAACCAAAGACCCACGATTAGGACTCAAAGTTCACAAAACGGTGCAAGCGTATGCGAACCGTGTGGGAAACTACAAGATGCCATTTGCGTGGGCCGCAAAACCTTTGTTTAGGTAACTATAAACATGTATGGTAGTATGTAAATGAACGAAGCAACTCTATTTATAATTATTAATTTTCAGATTATATAGCAATGATTTAGATACGACGCCAGATTTTCCGGCAATATACCGCCAAGAGCCAAATAAAATGTCCGATGACGATCTTATAAAAATTTTGTCGGACTACAGAAAACCAGACAAACTTGCGAAGTTAACCGTAGTGCCTGGATGGCTCAGCATTAACATACAGCATAGCAACGAACCTATACCTAGTACGATATTTTAATCTATATTTTTTAATCTTACAGTTAAGTTTTGAATTCATTCTCATTCTTTTTAATTGCTGTTTAATGGCAAAATAACAGAATTACCAAATGTCATGTAGTGGGTAACGTAAAAGGATATTTAAAGAAATAACAAAAAGTCTTTTGAGAGGGGACACGATTATACTAGACAGCAGAGTCTAAATTATAAGTACTAACAATCAACGCGCTCATCATCAGCCCGTGGAAGTACACTGCCGCACCTCGGTCTCACCCGTTGTAGGGAGGAATTGTCTTGATTTGCCACGCTTGCCATTGGAATCGACGATTGCAGTATCAAACGTCTCGTACTTTCACCTTATTCCCCATGGTGGGTCTGGATATTTTTGTCAATGTAAATGGAAAATAGAAAATAATAAATTACATTGAAAATCTTTCTAGCGTTTTCCACGGTCGCCTCTTACGACACCCACTGGAAAGAATTGGGTGATGGATACTCTTAAATTTTTATTCTATTAGGGCTCACAATTGAGCACCCCTTATAAAAAAGATGATGCATCTATTGTCGATTAAAAATCTAAATGCAGATGCGATGTCACCCATGAGGACTAAGATGAAATGTCTCCTTAACAGTAAATAGTATTTAATTTATAACATTGTGCTAATATTTCTCATTTGTATTCTGTAAAAGAGTTAGCCTTCCTCGGTCGAGCCGACCTATGAATGGGTCGGCTCGACTGGGGAACGACAACGCTCTCATATAATACCAGCGTAAAATAGCAGCTTAACGCTGCTGTTTCGTATGGTGAGTGTAGAGAACCGGAGACCCTTTTTACTGGAAACGAGGCTATCCATCTTAGTCCTCACGGGTGACAACGCATCTGCATTTTGTTTCGTAATCGAGGATAGATGTAGATGCTTATGGGCCGCAGCAACCACTTACCATCAGATGGACTGTGTGCTCGTTTGTCACCCTTATCCCATTAAAAATTGGTTGACCCTGCAGGCCATTCCTGGAACTTCCCGCTAATTTCAAATACAAAGCGCTCCAAATTTCACCAAATTATGTTCCGAAATCTCAAAGTTATGCTAAAAAAAACGTTTTTTTCAAATTCTTTCTCCTTCGATATCTCGCGAACGAATGTACCGATTTTTACTTTGCGAACGGTATTCGACGTGATTTTTTGAGGTTAATAGCTAATTAGTTTTTGAAATCGACCGGTAAAGCCGTTTAAAATTTATTTAAAAAAACAGTTTTATAAAATTTTTACTTTTGAGATTTCTCAAAATCTACTCATCCGAATCAGTTCATATTATCACCAAATCTATTCCACATTGAGATCTTTATAAAAAAAAAAAGAAAAAGTCGGACCGAAGTCAGGACTCGAACTAGGGTACTACGATATTTCATTTAAGCTATTATAATTAAAAAAAATTACCTTCTTGTTCTAATGATATTGTAGCAGTTTTTTATTGCCTGAAATGACGTTTTCTAAAAATGAATCCTAGCTAGATCGTTGATTTCCACCGAAACCCCCCTGGACACTAAATTTTATGAAAATCGACGCAGCCGTTTCCGAGATTCCGATTATATATATATATACATATATATATATATATATATATATATATATATATATATATATATATATATATATATATAGTATATATATATACAAGAATTGCTCGTTAAAGGTGTAGGACTATTAGTCATTTACAAGGTTGCGATTTTTAATCTTTTGTTTTATAGACTGCATGACAAGCTCATATGCGGCATTGAAGCCTTTTCCATTGCCGCCAGCAGCGCCACTTACGTTAGAACTGGCTACACTAAACTTGGAACCCGAACAGCCTTACGCGGCGTTCATCCACCATTTGTATGTCCGCCCGTTGTACTTGATATTTGAGTCCCAGAAGATGTTTGCTCGAGCGAGAAACATCGCTTGTTCCATCGAATTAAGGGACAACGATACGGGAGACAATAAGCCATTACAGGTGAGACACAATATGTTTTATTGTAATAGAAACAAAATTTATTTTTGCTTATTTCCGACGATTCTGTTAAGTTCGTTCGCTAAACGAATTTAGTTTTTACGGATTTTATCGCGTATATTAACGTTTTTATATTCCCGTCTTTTCAAGTATTTTACCGAACCCGTAGTCTGTTGGTTCTAGCTGGGATATGAATAGGCTTTGAACCCAGGACAGTATATTATTAAATTATTCTCATCATATAATATTTAAATGAATCTCATTTATTATCATATTGCAATTGGTTTATTTTTTGTTAAAACACGTATGGTTCTGTGTAAATGCATATTATGTATGTATTTCTGAAGTGTATGTGAATAATTACAATATATTTTTTTATTTATGTGTCAGATTCATTCCTCTACTTTTCATGGTTCTGTAAAATGGACCAATGATCTTGTGGTATACGATGGATAGATGAAATTAAAATCTCATTCAAGATGGATGATGCTAAAATCGCCATTTCACCTGCCTGATGTGGTCCTCGTGGCAAATTTTGTTTACCATGCGAGAGTCCCATTTGCAAATGGGACTGTGGTGATGGGATGTTGACTTTGAATGTCCGTAGATTTAAAAATTATAAAAAGTTACTACTCATTCTGCGTGTCAAGTATTCATTAACCGAATGCTATAACTTCTATTTGGGTCGCCGGAGGCATACGCCGGGCATTGTTACAGTAAATCTAAACTGACAGATAATAACAAACTACTTTATGAAAACTGAAATCTTATACTATATC
Source organism: Parnassius apollo (assembly GCA_907164705.1). Taxonomy (NCBI): domain Eukaryota; kingdom Metazoa; phylum Arthropoda; class Insecta; order Lepidoptera; family Papilionidae; genus Parnassius; species Parnassius apollo. The sequence continues at coordinate 6,272,229 of CAJQZP010001607.1, read as the reverse complement.
ATTCCCTTTAACCTGGTTACACTATGTTCTACATAAGATAAGTATCAGTTGTCGATTTTTTTATGTAATGTTAGACGCTAACATTGGTCTTACGGTTTTTACGTTGCCTTGATATCAATTCACTACAAAACCACATTACATAATATCAAATTACAACATAAATAAGGATTTTTATTTAATATATTTATCAAAAGCGTAACATTGATTTATTATTTAATATATTTATCAAAAAGGGCAGCATAGCATTAAATTATTAAATGGCTATTAAATTTTACGATTAAATGAAAAAAAAGTAAGCGAAACACACCGAAGCCTAAATCACTCTATCAAAATAGTTATATAATATCTCCAACTATCACACGGAGTGTGGTCCGCTCCCCGGGCAGAACACCTTGCCCGGCGGGAGATCACCCCTTTTCCTTCCACGGCCACAGTGGTGACCCCGACATGATTTGAACACGCAACTAACTACCTTCGGAAACTTCAAGCTCCATCATCGTCGTAGAGTACCCCACCCATTCGCTCCCGAGCAGATATCGTCAGCAGTCTTCATATCCTGCAAGCCACCAAGCTTCACAAGGTTCATCGCAGCACTGGAATAATAAAATGCTTCCTGTTCCTTCAAGCTACTCTCTGCGCTATACAGTGTTCAGCACAGCTCTGAGCCTTACTGCTCGCCTCTGCTTCACGGCACTTTCGCAGATTACTTGCCTTCTTCTCGACTCACCGCATACTGCAAGGCAATCTCCTGGCAATTGCACATTCGTCGGCGACGAGGCTGCACTATCGACCTCCGGTCTGAGCAGGGGGGTGATGTGGCGGCGCTGTCGTCGCGCCGTAAGCGAAACACACCGAAGCCTAAATCACGCTATCAAAATTCCGAATCATAAACATTATATATAGAACATCTCCGACTAACAACTATCACACGGAGTGTGGGTCGCTCCCCGGGCAGAACACCTTGCCCGGCGGGAGATCTCCCCTTATCCTTCCACGGCCAGTAAAAAAATTAAAAATTTAAAGGTAATGGTAAAAATTATGTAAAGGTATGTTTTTTATTGTATTAAATAGGATATAGTGAAAGTTAAAACATTTTAATATATTTCAAAATCATCATTTCAGGTTATATATGGTCGTACCGGCATGGTATCTCAGTATCGATGCTCTGTTTTACACCATAATGCAAACCCGAGTTGGTGCGATGAAGCTAAAATACGTTTACCGGCAACGATTACATCGAAACACCATCTCTTATTCACATTCCATCACATCTCCTGCGATCTTACTAAGAAAAACGACACCAATGTTGAAACATGTATTGGGTAAGTTTTGTTTCGATTTTAATATCACTGCGAAATATGATTATAATAATAGCTGTAAAGTTGATGCTGAAAAGTTGCGACATAAGGTCCATCGCCACAGTTCGCACCGTGAGTGTATAAGAAGTGATTATAGGAAATAACACAAAAATCGAATAGCCATGTGCCAGGCGAAACGATAGGTAGCAACATTAAATTATGACACGACTAATTCTGCGATCGCCAATTAGCATGCTAATTTTGGTGCTTATATCAAAGCCACTCTACAGCCAAATAATACCATTTACAGCATTTGACTTTTACTTGTTGAGGAATCATAAGTACTTATGAAAAGTATTTTATATTTCAGTTATGCTTGGGTGCCGTTGCTAAAGAACGATAAGTTCGTTGAGGAGGTAGTGAACTTGCCTATAGCAACTCATCTACCTTCTGGATACCTCGCTATTCAGCCTCTCGGACTTGGGAAAGGGGTAAGCATACATTGAGTTGTCAATAAATGGGAATTATTTATCCCAATATTGTTTTGAAATCGATAAATTATAGACTTATTTGTCAAACTGTTGATTCAAAGGAAAATGAGATGTAAAAATAACATTCAAAAAATAAACAGAGTTGTAAATAATAATTATAAAGAAAGAAATTTTTTACTTCATATTTTTTTAACTTCCCGCTAAGAAAATTGAAAATTTTCAAAAATAGGGAAGTTATTGGTTTCACCCCGATTTTCGAAAATCATGTTTTCATCAGATATATAATATGAACTCATTCTGACGAGTATATATTGAGAAAACTCGAAAATAAACATTTTGAAAAACTGTTTTTTGGTATACTTTTAAACGGCTTTACCGATCGATTTCAAAAACTAATCAGCTCTTAACCTCAAAAAATGACGTCCAATGCCGTTTGGGAAATAAAAATCTGTTCAATCGTTCGTGAGTTATTGGAGGAGAAAGAATTCGAAAAAAAAAAACATTTTTTTTAACATAACTTCGAGATTTTGCAGTATAATTTGGTGAAATTTGGAGCGCTTTGCATTTGAAATTAGCGGGAGGTACCAGGGGTCAACCAATTCTTTAATTATATATTTATTATTTTTAATTTTTCTAAGTATTTACAATTTAGCAACAATATTTGTGAATAAGCTTCAGTTTTTCAAGATTATAAAAGTTACTTGCACAATGATTATCCATATTCTCCACTTTTCCACTATCAATACATAAAAATAGGGAGAACATTTCACGATGTAAGGATAATGTGGAATAGGACAAAGTATATATAGTAAATTACGTGTGTAGCACTGTCTAGGTAGGTTTTAAGTATGTCCATCTTTTTTTTTGGGGGGGGGGGTGACTACGAAATTTCATAATAAATAATATTAAAGGCGACCTAAAAACCTTTTTCTAATTGGAATATCGGAGGATTATTTCTGTTGCAAATAAATTTTAGCTGTAAAATAACTTTTTTTATTTTATTTTAATGGTAAGAATTTCATCATATTTTGAAACATGTTTCAACTAACAAAAGTCCTTTCATAGAACACAGGACCAGAAGTTGTGTGGGTAGAAGCAGAAAAACAGCTATTTCGCTGCCAACTGGTGTTAGATTCAACTGTCGTTACAAGAGACATCCATCTTCACAACCTGTTCAGCCATGCCGAGAAACTCATCAAGAGTAACTCTCCCCCAACGTCGCCATCACCGCCGCCTTGGAACGATGTTATCAACGCAATTAAAGCAGCACACGCTATTAAGTTGAATTCGCTCGTAGCGTTTTTGCCTACCATTTTAAATCAGCTGTTTGAACTAATGGTAAGGAAGCAACTTACTAACACTTATACATTACTTTACTTTAGTTTTTTTTTAAAGTATTTATCAAAAGAACTTAAAAGCGTCCAAAAACAGTACAGTTTGTACTACAAATATGTAAACACGTAATTCTATAGGACATTTCTAACATTTCCGCTTACAGACTGTTGAAAAGGGTTATTCCCACGATATGGGCTATCAGATTGTTAAATTGATAGTGCACTTTGTCCACATGATACATGATTATGGAAGGAAAGATTTACTCGACAGTTATGTTAAGGTATTCAACTATACACGAAACAAAATTTTTGTATTTATTTTAAAGGAAAGGTGTTTGATCTGCATTTGTTTTTTTTATCAGTATGTCTTCAGTTGTGTTGGATTCAAACTGCACACTGTACTGACTGCGCCTCTCCACATGTTCGTGGATCCAAACCAACAAGATTTTTTACTCGGACATAAATTTATGCAATACTCAAACTTTTTCTTTGACATTATTATTAAGAGCATGGCGCAATATCTTATCAATACAGGGCGAATAAAGGTAATAAAATATTAATTTTATAATGATTTAATATACCAAATAACAGTCGACATAGTATCATCAACCTCAAGTGTCAATAATCTGCCTCGAAGGACCACGGAAAAAAGAGAAAGCTTCCAGTTACTTTTGTTATTTTAATTTATAAATGTGTATCCCTTTCTCAAGAAAAGTTGAGATTTAAGAACATAACTTACTTTTTAGTTTTTACGTTATATATTTTATTTATAATATATTACGTTTTCAGATGTCGCGAAATGAAAGGTTTCACGCTGATCTATTAGAAAATATAGATAAATTGGTCAATCTTGTTGAACCATCATATATTTTACAACAACCAATGCAGACTCATATATTTAACAAAAACCTCGCCTTGTTTCTTAAGGTGAATAAATAATATTAGTGGTTCTAATATAGAGTTTTATTTAAATAATAATACGTGAATATAATCTTAATAATATTTATTCTTTCAGTCGTGTCTCTCCTTTATGGACCGTGGCTTTGTTTTTCGTCAAATTAAGAAATACCTTGACAAATTTAAAACTTGTGATCCAAAGGCATTGTTCGACTTCAAATTCACATTTTTACAAACCATTTGCTCACATGAACACTTTGTGCCTTTTAACTTGCCATTACAGACAAATAAAATCTTTAAAGAAAGTAATGAAGGTTAGTTGATTTGTCTATATATTGCAATTAAGTATAATAATTAACAACACTGATTCTTATTTGAAATATAGGCTGTAATAAAATACAAGTTGTAAGTGATCAATTTGTGATTAAAAGTAAAAATCATTTACAGATCCAGCAAAAATGAAGCTCACAGAAGACTTCATGATGAGACATTTTCTAGCTGGGATTCTCCTGAAACAGGTTTGTGATTTCATTTAAAAAAATCACGTTATTATGGAATTGACTACTCTGAGAGAAATAAGTTATTTTGGATTCTATTAACTGGTACTTTCTTTTTATTTCTATTCTTTATAAATAAACAAATGTTGATGTATATTTAGGACAAGGACAGGATGTGAATAATGCAATGTAGTGGCGGCGTAAGAGCATCCACTGGCCCATATCTCCCCTGGGTGTCGTAAGAGGCGCAGAGGGAAATGGAAACAGAAAACATGGTTGTGCATCCGCCTATGTGTGGCAACGTCGTATGTTCGGCGGTGTACTTATATAGGCTGTAATGAATGAATGAACTGTAATGATAATAATATAACGTTCAACGGATGTCATTCGTTGGCACTAAGGTGAATTTACAGAGATAGTCACAGAGTGTCATCATCTCAGTGATGTATTCTTATTTTATACATTGTTAACTTTTTTAATTCTCCTACTTATAGGAACATCCGTAATTTTATTTGTCCATTTCTAACCTGATAAATATAAAATATAACTATAGTCCACCAAATCTAAGAAATACCTTTTGACGTTTCACATTAATCATTCCGCAATAACTTTGCACCAGGGTACTCACACGATTTAAAATAACCTTTTACGTAAATCCGAAGAATTATAAAGTTATATATATTTCATTACATTGTTTATGGTTTTTTATAACTAATTTAAATTTGATTTTTTCAAACAAAGCAAGATATTAAAAAATAACCATTATTAGCTTTTTTTACTTGATTGCGTTTCAATGATATGTCGCTATGTATATTACCGTAGTGTTTGAATGATTAAAATTCATTGTTATGCGAATAATCGGCAAAATATTCAAATAATCGGTAAAAATTTTCAAATAATCGAATCATTAATTTTTTAATGTATTATTTGTTTAATTTAATTTTTATTTCCAAAATTCCTTAAATTACATAAATCATGAATAAAACAAGTTTATTTTTTTTACTTTGTCAAAGTAAATTTTTGTAGGCAAAAAACTCATATACACGGCCGTGCTAAAATAACCACTACATAATTTCAATATTTGGTGCCAGTTACTCGACTCTACAGAGTCATTAATTCATTCTTGGGGCGATGTATACGCTTTTACAACAAAATCCCATAAAATATACAAAATTTGACGTAAGTACACAAAGTTCAAAAACTTTATTAAGCTAAGTTTGTATAAAAAGGGTTAATTTAATATTAAGGAATTTATTGATAGTAATAACTCCTGGGAAGAGTGATCGCTACCAAACTATTTCTAATTTGTTTTGTGTTGTTAATTGTAACACGCATGATTGTAAGCTTTTTTTTTATAGGATAGGGTGACAATCGAGCACACAGTCCACCTGATGGTAAGTGGTTGCTGTGGCCCATATACATCTACATCTATCCTCGATTACGAATCAAAATGCAGATGTGTTGTCACCCGTGAGGACTAAGATGGAATGCCTCGTTTCCAGTAAAATGGGTCGCCGGTTCTCTACACTCACCATACGAAATACAGCAGCATTAAGCTACTATTTCACGCTGGTATTCTGTGAGAGCGTGGTCCTACCCCGGTCGAGCCGACCCATTCGTGCTACAACTATACATCTAATATAACTGCAGCATGGCTCTACCACATAAGAAAGCTCTTATTTAAAAAAAAAATACTAGTCCCGTTGGGTTTCTTGCTGGTTATTCCCAGGACAGACTTTTTTTTACGAACCGGTGGTAAATGAAAAAAGTGGTTTTCAATAAGTATTCATAATCTATATTAAATAAAAAAGTTTCTATTTCTGTTTCGAGAGCTTACTGTGCGTAATTTTGTGATTTTGTGTTTGTCTTCTTATTTTGTGACTCGGCTTTAACTTTTTGGACTGTTTCTTCTATAATAACTTTTTTTACGTGGTAGAGCCACACTACATCTATATTATAGTTGTAGCACGATTGGGTCGGCTCAACCATGGCAGGACCACGCTCTCACAACACCAGCGTAAAATAGCAGCTTGATGCCGTGTTTCTTGTGGTGAGTGTAGACAAACGGAGACCCTTTTTACTGGAATCGAGGCATTCCATCTTAGTCCTCGGGGTTGACAACGCATTCGAATTTTGATTATTAATTGAGGATAAATATGTATGTCTATGTGCCATAGCATCCACTTACCATCAGGTGGACTGTGTGCTCGTTTATCACCCAATGCTATAAAAATTATATTCGTTGAAGAATGTGCCCATGTCAAAAATGATGATTGGGCAAAAGTGTTAGAAAAAACAAAAAAATTGATTATGGATTACTTTGAAAGAGACATTAATTTTGACTGCGTTGTTGAAAATCAAATAATAATTAATATAAACAACGACATCTGTACTAGTTGTACTGAAAGTGATTGAACAAATTTATTTTTAATATAGTTTCAATCTTAAATTTTTATAACTGTTCTTATAGAAATACGCAGTAACAACAAATACGAAGAAACTGATAAATCTTGTGTTTTAAATTATCCGTTTTAAATTTATTCTGGTATTATTCAAACCAAACTGTAAATGATTACCAACTCTAAATTATCGATATCGATTTTTTTAAGAATCGAATATTTTACGTTCCCATATTTTGGTTGGCATGCTTGGTGCAATAAGTCTGACAACTTTCAAAACGTACTTCTTAGATTTGGTTGACATATTTCAGAAAGCAACATTCACCTCTAACTTTTTCTAACAAATTAAATTCCCCCGCTATGTAATACTCGTATGTCAAATATTTCACTTCATTCCCAAGCGGAACCCTGGTGGCAGAAAAAGTTGTGTTGTCGTTATTTTTATGATTTGTTAAAATGACGAAGGCATGCGCTGCGCCCGCAGATCGAGCAGTCGCTGCGCGAGGCGCCGCAGAAGCGTCGCGCGGCGCTGTGCGTGCTGCGCGCGCTGCTCACCAAGCACGAGCACGACGACCGCTACCGCACCAGGCAGGCGCGCGCACGCCTCGCGCAGCTCTACGCGCCCTGGCTCACCATCGTGCTAGGTCACTTACTTTTGTAACTCACTTTATTTATTTTTTGAAGTGAAAACTTCGTTAGAATAGTAGAGATTCCAAACTCGATGAAACGAAAAATCGACACTAAAAAACAGACAAACATGTACGTGTATAGGATTTAGCCTACGAGAGAATGAGATAGAATACAGTGTACAGTGTTTCCTATTATGTATGAAGATTTGACGGCACTTTGGCGTAGTGGCTTAGTAATGAGTTACAGCGCTGAGTGCTGTGGGTTCGAATCCCGCGCGGAACAAGTATTTGTATAGCCTACAAGTAATTGTTACGGGTCTGGCTGTTTGTCCTTATCAATTTATGTATGTAAACTGCCTCCATGATACAGAAGAAAATCCTAGTGTGAAGGTAACATTTAAAAAAAACTATGAGCAGTAAGGATTAAGGACGAAATTTGTTGATTAGAATATATTTAATATTTATAATGATGCAATTGAAAACTTGGAGTCTTACAATATGTGATGTAATATAGATGTAGAATAAAATGTTATATTATTTTTAAACTTGCCAATAATATTATAATAAATAAAACTTACAATTATCCTACTCACCCGATACCATGCATACATCTTATTCTCTTGAAGTTTAGTTAACTGGAGGTTTTACTTCTACAGCTTGTGAACGACACGTTTTTTATTACCCGACTGTTCCAGTAAGAGAATAATGGTTTTGGAATGTATTATGTATGTCTTTTACTTTAAGACGTTTTATTGGATGTTTTCTCTAAATGTTTGACCTTAACTTCCTTGATGGATTTTTACACATCAGGTGGCATTAGATTCATCTTAATTGTCAAAGCGATATAAAGTGAAGTTTTCGCTTATCATTTTTATGTAGCCGGGTATATTTTAAATTGTCATAACCATAGAATACTATAATACATACATAATAGAAAGGTAAGTAGGCGGAGCCCGTGTAGTCACTAAAATGTCACTAACATGTCAATTCACACATATAACTGTCAACACGAGATGTGTTTTGACGTTACAATTATTTCCAAATTTCGCATGCAAATTATTTAGAAAATGCCAAAATTGCACGCTATTTACAAATAAATATGTATTAAAATTTAAACGATTTTTTTTAATGATCTTGGACATTAATCAAAAGTCTAAAATGTTTAAATGTACTCAGTCTGTCAACACAGCGAATCGGATTTGTAGTAGTGATAATACGACGTAATTGCTTATATGTGTGCTCCCGGCGAGCACACATATTAGCAATTAAAACATGATACAAAAAACAATTAAAACATGATACAAAATAATGTTGACAGCCATTCTATTGTGTATTATAGTATTCTATGGTCATGACCATTGCACCTCCTTTATCGGTAGTTAGTATTGTTAGTATAGTATAGTTTTTAGTTAGTAATATAGTTTTTGTTAAATCACTTAATTCTTTGTTTATCTTTAACCCTTTTAAAACTAAGGAAAGAATTGTTACCCAGTAGCGAGATTTAATTTTCTTTGAGGAATATTTTATTTTACTTACGCCAGCCAACGTGTTAGTTGCTACCTCGTAAATTTTAGTATTAATTTAATATTTATTTTATTTTTATAGACAATGCACATCGCTTAGTTACAAAAGCGCTTGCTAGTCCGGTCATAGAGAACGGCGAAGACAAAGTAGATGGGGACGCAACCACAACCTCTATACTTAATAGCACTCACAAAGACGTTACTTCAGCCAATAGCACACCACGGCGGAATAGGCTTACTTTGCATTTCGATCATACACCAATCAGAACCTCGGCGCATTTCAAGGAACCACCAAATATTCAGTCTAGCAACCTGTATGGAAAAGGTATGTTAATAAATGAGATTATGCTATTAGTTTCAATAGGGCGGTGATAGTTTAGTGTTTCTTAATCTGTTTATTGTAATATATAAATATTTTTATATTTTAAGAAATCAACGTTAAATTTCTTTTATGTGCATGTTAACATCATATTAGAAATATTATTAATATATAAATAATTGTATAATAAAGTTTTATGGTACAGTATATCTATATATGCTCGTTTTTCCTTTTTATTTTTATGTACTGAGTTATGTACTCGCATTTATTTTAAAGACTTATTTTATGTACCGCAAAATATTATCAAGATTTTAATACGATATGTTTCTTCGTTTACGCCTTACTTGGTAAAGTAAGTAGCAGTAATCGGAGGAATATTAAATAACAATAAATTTTTGCTGCTTGTTTTTACTGAGTCCTTGTTCTGTGTCATATTATTTTTTTTCTGTTTAATGTTAATGTGACTATAAACAGTGGGTGCGACGTATTTGTTTGTAGATAACACAAATAATATATCTCAAAGTTCCCTTGAGTCTGTCTCAACAATGTCTGGTGGAGACTCGCTTCCTAGAAATACAAAGTTGGATCTGAGCGAAATTGGTGATCAGGTTAATCGGTAAATGTTAATTTATTCATTCAGTACTTACTTTAATTTTCTATTAACTTGGGAACATATTAATTTTACTGTCAATTTTTCGTTTGTGTTTGTCCAGATTTGGTGTGATGTCTCCTGAAGAGGTGCGAGATGTGCTTTTGTGTTTCCTGTTTGTCTTAAAATATTTGGACGAAGATAGACTTATAGAATGGTGGAAGACTTATACCTCTGCACAACAGCAGTCTTTCTTTAATGTGCTAGAGTGAGTTCAATTTTTTTTAATGTATGTATAGCATAGGGTTGCCACCTTTTTACAGCAACTAAAGTATATTTACTTTTATAATCTAAAATAATAAAGTAATTTTGTGTAATATGTAGTATTTTTTTAAGTTCTATGTCTGAGTTAAAATATACAAATAATTAATTTTTATTAAGTCAGGGCCACTGTTTCTTTCATCCCGTAACTTGACATTCATCATAAACTAACTCTTTATACAATGCGATTCAAATAGGAATAGGTCTGACATGGTGCCAGATTGTGACGTCTTAGCTGTCAATTCGAACCACTTAGGTTGGGTGAGCAAAACGGATATTTTTGAAATAATATTAATTATAAAAAAACATGAAAGAAAAAATTTTAATCGAAATCCACGACCAACGAAAAAAACCAGTTTATGATTTATATTTAGAACAAATTATGACTTCAATGGCGTTGGTAATACTAAGATAGATTCATTTAAATAAATATAAAAGTGAAAAATTAATTTTCTTTGCAAGCCGTACTTTGCAAGTGACAGTTAGCAGATCGCGGTCATTCGAGATCATTGAGGTTCTTATTCTTATACGAATCACATTGTAAAATTTGTGTAAATGCTGAAGTGAGAGAAATAAATAAAATATTACTACTTTTAAGAATAATTTCCTACTTTGGTAAAGCGGTAAAATCGTCAGAATTATTTTATTTGTGTAATGTAATACATATTCAAATAAAAATAGCAGTAAAAAATATGTCAAATAAAGTATTTTCACGTAGTTTATTAGTCTCGTATGGAATAAATATTGCCCGAAATAACATACAATACCTTATCATAAAATTAGGGTGGCAACCCCAGTTTTGTATGTCTCAGGAAATCTTAAAAGAGCATATTTGAAATTTCACAAAGTATAAAAAGTAAACTTAGTACCAGTATTATCTAACGAGTCTTAATGTTACATAAGATGTTTGGTAGTAGGGGGTGTAAGAAGAACGACATTTATTCTGTATATGGACGTTTTCTTTAAATGAAGACATGCACGTGGTACACCCTTACTTACTCCCTTTACTATAGTGATGGATTGTAGATAGAAAAACCAGTCAAATATCTTATTCAAAAAATCTCTGTTACAAAATATCACAGACTGGTAATGGGAATCAGTATGTGTGATTGTCGAAATACATCTGCCCAGGGTGGTATTAACGTTTTTAAATGTTTGCTGACGAATCCTCGGAAAGTCAAGTGTCCAGCCATGGACTATAGTTGCATTAGACGAAAAGTGTCACACGATTACTTATGTATGTATTGCAGAATTTGTGCCGAACAATTTCAATACCTTGGCAAGAAGAAAATCCTATCAGAGTTGAGGGTAACCACGCCAGACTGCAATGGTAAACCGAAACCCATGAAAGCCAGAACTTTGCCCGCAAGAATGAGCCCACCCGATTTTTCTAAAGAGCCACCGATAATTGTTGAAAAAAATAACACGGTTAATAGAGAGAACCTTGTTACCACAACAGTGACTACAGGTAATAATAAACATTTATAAGCGGTAGAGGGTGGTATCATTTGGCGTATAACTTAAAAATAAAAATGTAAAGACTTGTGAAAAAGAAATTTAATTATGTTTATTAGAGAATAAGGTTTTTCTCTATCATAAGTTAAACGAAGCTGGTTTAGAGATGGACAGTAAATGAACAGTCAAATGCAAAAGTAATAAATTTCTTTAAATTAAAACAAAAGGTTAAAGCAGCAAGATGGTAGAGCATAGTCTTTGGATTACTGTATGGCATCGCTTTAATTCCTTTCATAGCAACACTGATTGTGGCACCTACATGTGTTAGCCATATATCAACATTAGTTAACTGGGTTTAGTATGAGCAGACTGAATCACACACTCGTATTTACATTAATTGGAATGACATTGGGTTACTTAAGTGCAATACTGACTTTTCCGTTTTTATTTACACCTAATTTTTATTCATACCTATTATTTTTTGATTTTATCAAATTGTTGCTTTAAAGGAATCGCTTATCAGCGACCAACCCTGGCTAAGCTATCTTTAATATTCTACCTTTGTTTATCCCGCATTTGGTGTCCAATAAAAGATAAAGAGCCGTGGTAGCTCAGATGGTTAGCCTTCGGTGTAACTTTTACAGTAGACGAGCAAACCGGTTTCGATCCTATCGTTCGATAGTTAACCAAGGCTTAAATCAAACTTGATAAAAACGCGGGTTCGATCCCTGTCGGCACCAATGAAATTGTTATTTGCAATTTTAAGTGCTGATTTACTACGTGCTCGGCGGTAAAGGAAATAAGACAAAAAATATTTCGAAGACATGTGAAGTTTGCCAACACGCATATTGGGGCAGCGCGGCAGACACTTTCTTGCCCTAAAACCCCCTCAGAAATGAGAGGAGGGCTGTGCCCAGCAGTGGAACATATATAGCCTGTTATAACTAAAAAATAAATAAATGTTTTAGACTATTATATAATGTACGTCTACACATGGTAGTACTACGCTGCAGCTATATTATGGTTGTAGCACGTCTGGGTCGGCTCGACCGGGGAAGGATCATGCTCGCACAGAATGCCTGCGTAAAATAGCAAGAGTGATGAGTATAGACAACTGGATCTTCTACGTGGTAGAGTCATGCTGCAGTTATATTAGTAGTTTAGTTGTAGCACGAATGGGTCGGCTCGACCGGGGAAGGACCACGCTCTCACAGAATACCAGCGTGAAATAGTAGCTTAATGCTGCTGTATTTCGTATGGTGAGTGTAGAGAACCGGAGACCCTTTTTACTGAAAATGAGGCATTCCATCTCAGTCCTCATGGGTGACAACGCATCTGCATTTTGATTTGTAATGGAAGATAGATGTAGATGTCTATGGGCCGCAGCAACCACTTACCATCAGGTGGACTGTGTGCTCGTTTGTCAGCCTATTCTATAAAAAAAAAACTGGAACTGGAGATCCTTTTCCTCAGGGGTGAAAACGCATCTGCATTTTGATTCTTAACCGAGGGTAGATGCCTAAGAGTTCTGACATCCACTTACCATCAGGTGTTGTGTGTGCACATTTGTCACCATTGTTCTGTAAAAAATTAAACTTTTAGAACTGGAAGCGATATCAGAACACGCGGTAGTATCGGCCGGGTGCCTGTCCACGGAGGTGGGGCTGACCATAATAGACCGTGCGTGCCTGTACATGAAGCAGGCGGGCGCGGGCGCGGCGGGCGGGCTGGCGGCGCGGCCCTACGTGCGCCTGCTGCAGCTGCCGCAGAGCGACACGCTCTACCGCCACCTGTTCGCCGCGCTCAGGGCCTACATTAACCAGTTCTCCGAAACGCTATTCGAAGGTATCCACACAGCCTAACGATATACTCAATACCTACGCCGCAAACAGTTAATACGCTGACTGGGCTATAAATTAGAGTCTAGTCTTCGCCGTGCTTTTATTATGTGAACATCCTGACTGAAGTGTAGCAAGCTATCAACCGGATGCTAGCAAAACAGCCGTTAAACGAAAACCGTCAAATGGAATTCCAAAAACTACATATTATCCGTTTAGTGAGACCGTTATATTAAATGAGTGTTTGTCGCTAACTCAAATAGCTGCAAATTTTAATAGGCCACGCCCTAACAGTCTAAAAAAGCCGGTACTATATATTACTTAATTATAACTTCCTACAAGGAGTCCAAATCTTAGTTATTCTCTGACCTTTTTATACTGTTTAAGATTGATGTACGAGGGTGGATTGAAAAGTACTCGGCCTAATACAGATCCATTCAATTCTAAAAATCAAATCTACCCACATTATTTAGTTCAGTTCAGACTAGTTCATTGTGTGAAGTTCGAAACGTGTGCGATAATTAGTTGTGATTTTATAAATTTATTAACAAAGTAATCGGACATAATTTCCGCGAATGGAGCAAATCGAGCAGCGTGCCGTCATTAAGTACCTCCATAAGAAGGGGCTATCATCAAAAGCCATCCATGATGACATGGTCAGTACATTAGGCGATTGTGTTCTGTCATATTCATCCGTCAAAAAATGGATAGCAGAATTTAAGCGTGGTAGAGAGAGTGTGAAAGATGAACCCCGCTCTGGAAGGCCTTCGACGTCAACTACTGACGAAAATATTAAAAAAGTACTTGATTTAATAATGGGAGACCGCAGATTAAAAAATTAGAGAGATAGCCGAGATTATAGGCATCTCTTATGAACGAACTCAAAACATCATTGTCAACGAGTTGGGTTTCCACAAGGTGTCTGCGAGGTGGGTTCCGCGACTGCTTTCAGTTGAACAAAAAAGGACGCGATTGACTATTTCACGCGACTGTTTGGAGTTATTTGAAGCCGATGCAGATGATTTTTTGAATCGTTTTGTAACTTGGACGAAACATGGGTTCATTACTGTACACCGGAAACAAAACAACAATCAAAACAGTGGAGAAGACCTGGTTCACCACCCCCTAAAAAAGGCTAAGTCGATTTTGTCGGCAAATAAGGTGATGGCTTCAGTATTCTGGGACTCGAAAGGTGTGATTATGATTGATTATCTTGAAAGGGGTCAGACTATAAACTCTGATTACTACTGCACCTTACTACGTCGTTTATGAGAGGAAATAAAAGAAAAACGTCGAGGAATGCTCAGAAGAAAAGTCCTGTTTCATCAAGATAACGCCCGTGTTCACACGTCAGTACAGTCAATGGCTGAAATTCACAACTGTGGCTTTGAACTGTTACCGCATCCGCCGTATTCACCTGATCTGGCACCATCAGACTTCTTTCTGTTCCCTAACCTAAAAAAGCACTTGGGAGGTCAAAGATTTTCGACAAACGACGAGGTCAAAGCGGCTGTAGACGCATATTTTGACTCTAAGGAAGAATCATTTTTTTTTCAACGGTCTAAATGCTAAGAAGGGGAGGTGGCAAAAGTGTATTGACTTGATGTAGAAAAATAAAAATATAACTGATTTAGTAAGTGTTTATTTTCTTGGTTAGGCCGAGTACTTCTCAATCCACCCTCGTATTTGTATTATTTTAATACAATATATCCTAAAAAATATAATGCTACAAAAATGAAAGCGAAACTAAAAACATCTGCTACTTTATAATCCATACATATGTGAAATTAAACATAAAATTATTTTTCCTTTTTGATATATTCTCCATTAACTATAATACACTTCTTAGACCGTTCTATTAAATGTTAATGTTAAAATGTTCTTAGACGTTATTCCAGTCATTTTTGCGATTTGTTTTTTATCCAGACGAGCATCATTCAGTACAAGTTAACTTTTTTGACAATTTCTGAGGAAGTTGCCTCAATTAGTCGGCTGAGATATTTTTGATGTAAGCACACGTCAAAAATACGCTCAATTAAGAGAGAAAGAAAGAACTTTTAGCCGTATATATTTTATTTTTATTAAGGTGGTAGCACTTTATGCGCTGGCGTAGTAAGCTCCGTTGTGAGGCTATGCGCAGCTCGAGCCGCGTGGTTACGACGCGAGGCGGCCGCCACGCTCTACTTGTTGATGCGCGCCAACTTCCAGCACGGCACCGGCGGGAACCTCACCAGAGTACATCTTCAGGTACGTATATATGGATGGAACCTTGTCGAAGTTAATTGAAAATGACAGCTCTAGACCGAAGTAGAGTTAGCAGACAAATATAAATATTAAATATTAATTTATTTCTACCATTATTCATAATATTAACGCGATGTTTACGAATGAAAATGCACCCTTATGATAATAAGCCCTTTTATTTTGACGTTTAATTAACTGCACTCTCTTTCGAGACTATTGTGTTAACTTGTATATTATCCCAGAATAATAAATAAAATAGTTATTATATAAAATTAAAATTATTTTGACATAATAGGATTTATTTTGCTGAACTTTATATGCATAGCGCACATAACGTGTAGTTGTTATTACGCAAAAAGAGGCATTACAAGCCTTAGTCGAATA
The DNA here is from genome assembly GCA_907164705.1 of Parnassius apollo. NCBI lineage: Eukaryota > Metazoa > Arthropoda > Insecta > Lepidoptera > Papilionidae > Parnassius > Parnassius apollo. Next base: position 6,256,011 of record CAJQZP010001607.1, on the reverse strand, counting down.
TGCCTTGTTTAAGTATAGTATATTATTATTTGATAAACAATATTGACCTCTAAAATACAAACAAGCAAAATTTCAGGTTATCATAGCTGTTTCAAAGCTGCTTGACACAACAACTGCTCTCAACTGTAAACGTTTTCAAGAATCTCTCTCGGTCATCAACTGTTTCGCAACTGGCGATAAAGCCATGAAAGGGACTGGTAAGAGTGCCTACTTTTGTAAATATTTGTTTGTGCTTACTTAACATTATGTATATTATGTTTTAATATTTTTGTTTGAATTGTTTAAGGATTGTCCAGTGAAGTAGCTGAACTAATGAGACGGGTACGAACTGTTGTGGGTGCACGCGCCCGTTTGGCCGGAGTTGGTGGAACGGCTAGTTCAGGTACGAAAAAAATATTCTATGTCAATATTTATCAATGCAATCCATACTTTTTCTTCTTTATATGTATGGATGTTTTATACCTGCTGTATATACGCAATGATTATATCGCCACCTTCTGAAAGCTATGATGAAATTTTTCTGACATTTCATCGAAAGACGCTTTGTCTTTCGACACCGACGAGACGATATCGGATAATTGAATTTGTTATGAAAATTATCTAGGTTTACTTTTCTTACGTAGGTTACCTGTGATTTTCCCGGACCGATACCATTTAGGGACCTTCATGAAAAGAGCCTACTTTTTAAAGGCTGGCAACGTAACTGCAATTTCCTGCTGTTGCAGTTGTTCATATTAAATATATATAATTCGTTAGTACTGTTTCCTTTAATAGTCAATGTCAAAAAAGAAAGGTGTTCTCTATTAGACTCTATTTTTTGAATGTATGTTACTTGATATTTTCGTCAATTTTAATCCGATTTTAATAATTCTTCTATTATTAAATAGATTAAACTTTAAGTTAGGTCGTTCAGTTTGGAGAAAACACTCCATCCCTAAGTTTTTCAAAATTAGGTTTATAATGTAAACTATTTAGACGTTAATATTGTGATATTCCTCAGTACACTTGAAAGGATAAAAACATTTACTTTTGATAAAAAGTAAAAGCCGTCTTTAAAAAAAAGACAGTCATAAGGACTGCCGACAAAATTGAAAACTCGATGATATACACAGGCCGTTTTACTACTAGTCGATAGGTTTTAGTAGCGACGCGACGACGTAATACATCACGAGCATGTCGAGGTGATCGTTGACGCGAACTCATAAGTTTTTGTCCTACCAAAAATCGCTTAATATGGCTAAAGAAGTTTTCACTGCAAGAATATTTTACATACTAAAACCGGCACATACTATGACCTCGACCTCAGAATGTGAAATTATAGTATTCTTTTTAGTTCAAAGGAACATTAGTAACGATATTAACATTACTAATACTCCCGCCAACCACTCGGAAAATGGTTGTATTAAAAGTGATTCATCATAGTAGTCAAATGGTGGATTCTAACTCACGATTTACGCTCGAAAATTGATGTCTTGGAATACTGTAGCATATACTGCGCGGAAGTATTTCATGCATACATTTAATGTGCATGAAATACTCAATTAAAGTCCTAATCGAATGGATTTTTAGAATACTTAACAATATTCGAGATAAGAATTATCGCCGGTAAAAACACTTTAACGTTCGAGTTCTTGCTTTTTAAACGATAACCGTATTATGTTTTTCGATATATCTACATTTATATTTATAAAGTAGCTATTTGTCCACTAAGAGCCGTAGCAGCTCAATAAAAAAGTAAATTTCACAGTACTCGAGCAACCATATTTCGATCTCCACTGGCACTGATTAAATTGTTAAATGCAATTTTAAGTGCTGGTTTAAAAGGTGCTTGGCGGTGAAGGAAAACATCGTGAGGAAACCTGCATGTTTGTAAATAAGATAAAAAAATATTTCGAAGACGTGTGAAGTTTGCCAACACGCATTGGAACAGCGCGGCGGGCATTTCCTTACCCAAAAAAACCATGGGAGGAGGCCTCTGCCCAGCAATGGGACATATATAGGCTTTTACCTTTAACTTTTATTTATCAATCGAATTTCGCACGCTTAAGGGCCCCATATACGTTACGATCCGTTGTAACGATCCCTCGGTTCAGACTGATCGAAACGACGTATCTGTATTGTATGTTACGATTAGACATGGAACGAGTAGTGATTCTCCGAATACTCGGCTTCAAGAAAACGCGGTAGTGGGCGGCGCGCGGTTATTTCCCTTAAACAGAATTATGGATGAAACAATACGAGTAAATACAAGTACTTACTTGATACTTTTCTTTCGATACTAAGTTCTTTAGTATCGATACTTTAAAACTGAGTACCAAGAAGTATCGAAAGAAAAGTACTTATATCGGTACTCGATCAGTCACACACCCACGGACACTGTTGATGAGTGATTACTGATTACTTATCAAATAACTCATGTTCGAGAGATTGTTTTCGTTATCTGGCGCGAAAATGACTGCTTATAAAAATCGTTTTATCGGAAAACATCTAGAAAAATTATTGATCTTAGGAAACACATAAAAAATTCATTCAAAACATGCTTCTGAAGAAGAAAGAAGCTGCTGACGCATCAACCAGTTGTCAGCCTAATGAAGAATTCCACTGCAGCAGAGGTAGATCATTACTTAAGGGCCTATACTACCTCAGATAGCTTAGCAAGATCCTCCGTTATTCCGAAAATATTGCAGCATTAATTTTGAAATAAATATATTGTAAAGTTGAGGATTAACGTTAAGTACTATGTTAGACGAAAACATGATTCCTTAAAATTTTCTCGATAGAAAAAAATATCTAAAGTTACCTCCAAACTGAACAATAAACCGCTGGTATTCATAAAACACTTTAAATTAGATCATGAAACTTTGCATACTAACTGAACTAACTATAGAGCAAGGCTTATGTTTTTTAAGTACCATTATTTTCACTGTAAGAAAAAATTACCTAAACTATCGGCGTCCTGCACCTTGTTCCCTGTCGTCCTATCAGTCTCGCTAAGGCTTTCGAACGGGAAAGCTGTGTCGCTTACGATAGGAATACACGTTACGCAACAAGACGATGTAAAATTAAAATGGGAAATAACCGTAATAAAAGAAAAAGATAAGAAGCGACTGGGTTGGCATAAATAAACAGGAATAAAATATAATAAACCTAATGAAATAAGTATCTAACGACCGTATCTACACAGTATTAGTGATTACAAACATGTCGGTACATAGAATACGACGCGCGCGGAAGTGGGGGCGAAATTAGAATTTGAGCTGAGGTAGTATAGGCCCTTAAGCGTACCAAGGGCATATGAGATGCAAATCCATATAAATGGTGGGTTTCTAATAGAGGCTATTACCCCATCTTGGGAAAAGTTGCGGCTCGATACTTATCGACACCCGCGAGTTCAATTTACAATGAACGGCTTTTTTCAGCGGCGGGCTTAGTATATGAAGCAAAAAGAGCAAACTAGACCAAATAGGGCCAAAAAAGTGTTTTTGCATCACAATCTTCCTTCCTTAAATTATAATAATTCCTACTATAGATTCTTATGTACGTTTTTAATATTTCTGGTATTTCTCATGTCCCTGATGTTTTAATGTGTCTAATATAATAATGGTTTTCCGCAAAATAACGCCCGATTCTATCAATAATATAATATGATATAAACTGGCTTTTTGTCTTTTTCTTTGGAACCGACGGTACTCGGCCGTTATTACTAGGTGTTCCGCCGAACCCTAAAATAAGGGCGAATCCGCCCAGTACCGAATCCAAACCGAGTACTTGACCCATGTCTAGTTACGATCGTTAGCGATTTACTTGATTGAGACGACATTGGAGATCGCAATAAAAACCCAGGCAATCTTGAATATTGTAACGATAAATGGACTGTGTATGGATTTGGATTCGATTTTTATCTCTATTTGACTACGTACATCGCACGTACAACATGCGCGTGGTGTTAACTGCACCTCGCGCCTCGCGTACCACCTACTACATTCAGAAAAACCGCCGCCCCGCCGTGCAGTAGTAGCCATTTTGATGGTTATATGGAGTAAAGAATGTGGAGAACTTTAAATTAGCATCTGAGCTCTCAGTGGTTAGAAATCGCAAAATTGCACTGAGACGATTACTGACAGCTTATCTCATATTTGTATCGCGCTTCTGGAGCTTTGGTGATATTAGTTTTAATATTTTTAGGCACGTGGGTTTCATCATTCTCATATAATTTATTTTTTGAGTGGAACTTAATTCCTTTAAAATATTTATATGAGAATATTGATGTCGTTTTAATAGCCATTTTTCACCCAGACTTTTCTACTTTTCCTTTTTTTACGTAAGTGCCAAATAGACATAGAAAAGAAACTCATTTTCTATTTAAAAATATGGCATATAATTAATTACTCGGATTCCTTTCTGTGATAGCACGTATTTGTTCCGTTCATATAAGTCATGTTCGATCGCAATGATCAATCGTTTCGTGTGTAAGTGGTAAGCTTTGACCGATATATCGTCACGATATCCTTTCAGATTAATCGTAACGACGGATCGTTGTGTATATGGGGCCCTTTACTTCGTGTTTTACAAATACGCATGCAGCGGAGAAGGGAGTGCTAAAATCCTCTAACGTGGAAAACCGTCGAGTTAAAAGTAAAAATTGTGTGCAGGCGGCGACATGCAGCTGGCGGAGCTGCAGCACGCGCTGGCAGCGTCGTGCCGCGCCACGCCGCGCCTGCGCCACGCCTGGCTGGCCACGCTCGCCGACCTGCACGCGCGCCACCGCCACCACGACGAGGTCGCCGCCGCGAACCATTCTTTACTTGTATTGTACGCGATGGAGCCACGCTGCAGCTATTTTAGTTGTAGCACGAATGGCTCGGCTCGACCGAGGGAGGACCACGCTCTCACAGAATACCAGCGTGAATGTTTTTACTCGAAACGAGGCACTCCATCTTAGTCCTCAGGGGTGATAAATGCGTCTGCATATTGATTCTTAATCGACGATAAGTGTATGAGCCACATCATCGACTTACCAGCAGGTGAACTGTGGGCTTGTTTGTCAACCTTATTATTCCTTATTCTATAAAAAAAATCCTTACCTTTAAGGTCCGTCACATATCCACTGCTAAACATAGCCCTCCCCCAAGTAATGTAGTAAAGCACGCTCCCACACCTGTACTTGTTTGTGATAAAGTTATACATTCAACTTTTATATAAAAGCAGCGTTTGCAAACAGGCTTTGCATATTCCTTTTAACACCCAAAATTAATTACTCTTGCTGCCCGTGGCTGATGAAGAATGAGATTAAAAATGGCGGTTCATCGAGACCGTACTGCCAACATACACGATATCTAAAGCAAAAACAATGCTAATAATCTTATATCGTTATGATACAAGTAACAATATTTTATCAAATAAAAGGTTATGATCTCGTGATAGTTTATTTGAAAATTCTTAAAAAGGGACAAATCTGTTTAGCTTATTAAAAATTAATTGAATTTTGTAAATTAATTCCTAACTTAATATTATAATAGTGAGATAAATCATTTTACAAATAATATTGAGTAATTGATCATTAAAACTACTATAAACAATTTAATACTTAAAATAAAAGTGTATATTGAAAAGCAATATATACTTTTATTTTAAATATAAATTTTTATTCAATATTTATATTATATTGTTAATTGGACCTAAAAACGTATAACATAACGCATGATTTTTGTGGTCGTTACCGACAGGTGTAAGTTTAGACAGCTACACTGTGCAAGCGAGAGGTGAATATAAGCGTTGCCATTTATAATCCCATTCTTTATTTGCGCGAGATGAACTTTACTGCATTGTGACATGTTTCTTTTAATAAACGAGAAAGTATTCATTGCTGTGTTCTGGTCAAAGGTGTAAGAGAGCTTAATTACAGACTGTAAAGCATATCATCTTGAGAACTACTCCAGACTAATACCGGCGTGTGTAGACTTGTTCGTTGAAAGATGGTTGCAGATGTCAATGATCCAGTAGCCACTTACAATCAATTGGACAGTTATAGCTCATATGTAACTGTAATATTATAAAACGGTTGACTTTATTACAAACTGTTGTTTTCTAAAAAATATTATGTTTATTTAATATAAACCGATTATAAATTGTCATCGCATCTAATTTATTTTTTAATATGAAATAAAATTTATAATTAAAAGCTGAAGATGACCCATGTAAATTAGACATTAGGATGTGAAACAAGGATGTTCGCGTATTATAATCAGTGATGAAATTTTTAAATGTCATCTCATACCACCTCAAATCAAAACCAGTCGGTTGGTATAACTACAAAAATGTGATATGTGATACATGTTCAAATTACGTAAAGACGTCCATAGGTGCGTTTTGTGGTCTAACAATAACGTATTAGTCTTAGAGTATACATAGCAAGCTATGCTTATGTATACCCTAAAGGTGGGTCTACGCTAGACGAGCCGAGCACGAGCGGAGCATGAGCCGAGCACAAATTCGTGTAGTGTGGACCGACTTACAAGCCTCGAACGAGTGCGCTTCTAGTGTTTAGTTCCTGCTCGACTGTGCTCCGCCGATTGTCGGTTTTTTAACAAACACAAAGGGATTTGCATCACATGCATCGATTTGCATGTTTTAGGCACGTTGTACGTCCACACTTCACACCTCGAGTAGAACGACTCAGCTCGTGCTCAGCTCCTCTATCGTAGACCAATTTTAAGCTCTTACTATACGAAACTAATCCAAACTACACTTATGTACAAATAAATGAACATATTCGACATCCAGTGCAACTATAGACAATTAATTATACAATTAATTTCACAGGCTATGTGTTGCCACCTGCACATTGCTGCGCTCGTAGCCGAATATTTGAAGCAACGTGGTACACAAACCTGGGGGGCTGAAGCATTCGCCGAAATATCCATGAATATTCCACGCGACGAAACTGGCCTCAAAATCGACGAAGGTAAGTCAAACAATGCAATGCTTAAACATTTTTTTAATAAATACCACAGTGTACAAATCACTCGCTAAATACCTTACTTAAAAATTACACTTTTATTTCCTCTTCAGAACTGTCTTTATCACTAGCTGTTATAGTAGATATTGGTTTGCAATCTTTTTTGTAGTCCAGTGATACCACATGCTGAGTCAAACGTTTGAAAGTATCTAATGAACAGAAAGCTTCACAACCCTCAACTTCTATAAGGCGCGGCTCTGCTGAGTCATCATCCCAGTAATATATCTGAAAAAAAAATTATTCACGACTTATTTGTTCAGAAACATTCAATTATAGATTGTGAGGCTAGACGATTACGTTAAAAAGTATTCTAAGATACTCTTTATTGTAACTCTGGTTTAGAAACATTCAAATAGAAAATAGCAAATTTTTTTAAGAAATTTTATCCTACATTTAAAGATACCGGGTATGGCTTATTTTCTTTTGAGCAGAAAAATTGGTTTACAATATATTTTATTTAAAGTACTACTAACAGTAGTTAATTGATAGAATCAGGCGTTACTTTGCGGAAATCCATTATAATAAAAAATAAAAATATAAATTTCTTTGCAACCTTCCGCGAAATAAATACAATGATGTGTCTTACCTGGATTGAAGAGCACCTCCGGCCCTCCCTCAATTGCATGCACTAACTCCGTCACCACTCGTCCCAACACCACTACTCCCAACTCCATTATTCCAGGTAAGACACACCATCGACGATAATACGACACGTGTTTCGCCTCTACACGAGGCATCTTCAGGTGATGTTGACTCTACGGCGGCTGACCGCTAAGTCAATCTTAGTTATCTTAGCGGTCAGCCGCCATAGAGTCTACATGGGACTAGTGGTGACGGAGTTAATGCATGCAATTGAGAGAGGGCGGGAGGTGCTCTTCAATCCAGGTAAGACACATCATTGTATTTATTTAGCGTAATGTTGCAAAGAAATTTATATTTTTATTTTTTACTAACAGTAGTAACAAAGTTACATACTAGTAATAGTAAACTTTATTTTAAATCAATTATACTATACTATATCCACTTCTGCTATACACATTTACTAATGAGATATTTTACATTTGATTTCGAATTAGAAATTCAAATTAATGTCAAAATTGACAAATAAGTTATTTTTTTGCTTTCCGTCGTTTATTTTTTTTTAATATCGTTGCATATGTGACCGTGGAAAATAAAAAATAATTCCCATTAATTTGAAATGTGTTACGTCGTTGGACCAATGCTGCACAGATGGCACACAATATCAACAACGTTTATAGATCAGGTACCAAAAATTAACGCACGGTCTGTTATTGTTTTAATTTTAATTACTTCTGTTCTGGTCGACTTCAAAAATTATCGATTATTATACGATAATTACCGAGGGTAGACCATGACTTATTCATAAATTCAGTCAAAAAATAAATTGATAATTTCTGAGGTAAACACCTAATATTATATATATATATATATATATATATATATATATATATATTTTTTATAAAAGAAGTCTTGCACCACCAAATACTCGAAATGCTTTCTCATAAGCCAACTATTGCTGCATATTTATACAAAATTGACTGCTTTGTATGAATATGAAGCGGTCGTAAGCGCGAATGCTGAACATGTGGCCCTGGGTTCGAATCTCTGGTCGGGCCAAAATCAGTTATTGGGTTTTTCCGTCAAGAAATTCTCAGCAGCAGCCCTAAGTCAGGAAGTTGACGGTATTTCGCCCTCGTGCCTCAGAAGGCACCTAAAACCGTTTGGTCCTGAGTCTACTCTCAACTTTTTCAATGTCACATCTGAATTGAAAAAAGCCTATTTACATCGGTGAATTTAGGAGGCTAGTTAAGTTTAAGAGAAATTAAACAATTTACATACAATAATAAGAAAGTTATTAATCCATTAGTTAAATTATATAATTCCGTTAGTATAGTTAAATATATTAAACGAAAAAAATCACCTTAAACCCGAAATGTTTAGCAACGGCATGCACGGCGTCATGGTCGTCCTTTTTGTTAGGGAGCTTCTCGTGTAGTTCTATTAGGAGTGCGGCTCCAGGGTCGGGTAGCCGCGGCGGCGGCGCCACGCAGGCCGCCAGCAGCGCCGCCACGGACACTGGTGTTCCGATGTGAACCACCAGGGCCGGACTTTGAGTCCCTGCCTCGTGTACTGAAGACTCTCTTACTATCTCGTGAAGAAGTGCACCTGAGTAATAGTTATACGTTCATCGGCCAAATATACACATTTAACTAGTTAAGGTGATACCTCGAAAATTTGGTGGTTTTTCTATTGAACATATTTTTTTAAGTTTTATAGATTACAAACCAAAATTTTGGTATATGATTTTTAACTATATGACCTTGGATTGCATAAAAGGAAAACACGATATCACGTAACAGCATATTACCTTCTGCATATTACCACAATATTCATACGAATAATTTCATGGAATTATTTTTAAGGTATAGTAAATAATCATATCTAAGTTCTCATAAACCAGTTTTTTAATCCATAACGAAGTTTTGTTAAAATAAATAAAAATGTTGTTTGGCGCTTACGGAGTTTTTTTCCGAGCGCATGCTCGGTATGGCTATCTCATAATTTGCGTACTGTGAAGTCATTGCATCACTTTCATTTTGACACTCCCTCAGTCGTCCGTTAGCTTCACCGACAAAGGAATAAGCCACGCCCCCAAAACTACGATTCATTTTCAAGGTATCCTCTTAAGACAGATGATAGTAAAAGTTTGACCGTGTAGTAGTAAGAATATTCACTATTACTCAGAGGCAGTAGAGGGAAACAAGCAAGGAGATGGGCAGCAGCGTCAATCATGGCAAATATGGCAAGAATCCCCATAGAAGCATGGCAGGAAGGGTGGGGGGGCTATGTTTGTACTAACTGGTGAATAGCTGAGAACTCTAATACACACTTTACAATAATAACAACATGATGGCCATATACTCAAACGCTGCTCAATTTTAAGATGTCTAGTCTCGTGGTGCCACACTTTCACTTCATGGACTATTATTTATTCTGTGCTTTCACTTAAAGTGATAGAGACGGCACGAGACTTAACGGTATCTTAAAATAGAGCTATGCTTGAGTATTTGGGTATAAGGCCCATAATAACACTCTGGATGTTTAATAACTATAATGTTGCCGTTGAAAAATCGTTTATATTATTATCTTTGGTTAAAATTTATTTTATGATTCAAGTTAAAATAACGAGGCTAAACCCTAAACACAGTTTGTTAAAATCCTCTCAGTAATAAAAGTAGGCATGTGCCCTGCAATTGGGACGTAACATATAGGTACATTTCGTAGTTCTAAACAGATCGTAGTGCCATAAAATCCAGAAAAAAATTCAACCGTGTATTAGTTTTATGTATATAGATTTAGTACATTTCCTTTTAGAACAATTATATTTTAAGGTATCATATTTTTTAAATATTATAAAACTATACTTACCGCCGCTGAGTTTTCTTAAGAGGTTATTATGAAACATCATCATAAATTCCAGCCTGGCGACATCCATTAGCTTTCTTTTAACGTGTTTCGCCCACTTCGGATTTGCTACTTTAATATCATCCTTTGTAACAATAAATGTTCATTTTTAATAACTAAAAATATTTTAGTCTCAGTGAATTCAAAAAATAACTGTAGGTTTCAGCAATATTCCCGTCCTTATATTTTTTCTAAAGTTTGGATTGCAGTGCATAATTTTTTTTCTTTTAACACGTTTCCTGTCCTTGACTCCATTCGGAGTCAAAAAAATTCTTAGATCCCATTGAAGTAATAATATGTACTTAAATAGCTCAATGTTAGATCCTAAGTCAATGGTATACTTTTGGAGTCATGAGTCTCATATGAAGTTTATGTTGTTTTTTTCGATGGACGTACAAGCAAGGAAATCCATCCATAGACTACACGGTTCACATAATTTTGGACAGATTACCTAAGATTACACAGTAATTTAACTGCACAGATAATTAATATTTTTCATGTTAGTTACCGTTGGTAGTAAAACGACACGTTTATGACTCGAATTGTGATCATGGCACAGATTATAATCTGTGGGTCATGGTTATGCCGAGGACACGTTCATGACTCGAATAGGAGTCACATATGTATTGTTTTTTTTTTAAATTTCTATCAAAATAGAAATGGGAAAAATTAAAACGTCACGGTATCCTTGGACACTTTTGGTGTGGACAGAGAACGTGTTAAAAAACTTATCAACCAAACGTGATGGACCATCTCTGATGGTTTATGATAATGTTAATTTTTTTATTATTTTATAATTTAATAATTGCTTTACTATATATTTCTAACTGAGTTAAATTCATAAAAAATCTGATTTCAAATCTGTGAAAGGAGACGGCATTGAAGCGACGACCTTGATTCTGCAGATCTGCAGTCACCAAACTTTAGCGAGGAGAGAATGAAGAAACCTTAATACTCGTAACTCATATCAAGTAATGCGTTCTTGAAAAGGCAATGCGGCAATGGACTTTAAATGTTGGTGTGGGACGTGTAAGAATTATTAATAACTAGCTGTTCCCCGCGACTTCGTTCGCGTTGAATTATTTACTTTACGGTTTTTTTTTCTGCGCTGAACCCTGATCTTTTTTCTAAAATAAGTAGCCTAAGTTACTCCTTATAAAATCAGCTATCTGCCAGTGTCACGTCAAAATTGGTCCGGCTATTTCGGAGATTAACCGGAACAAACAGAAAAACAGACAACTATATACTTGCATATGCATTTAGTAAAAAGCTGTTACTTTGATATTACAAGCAGACAATTAAATTTTATTTATTTTTATAGATTATTATTATTATTTATTAACCCCTTATAAATGCAACTTTGACTTTGACTGCTTCGTTGGTCAAAGTTGTACTGCTGGTCATAAAATCCTGGGTTCGAATTCTGGGCCAGGCCGAAAAATCGTTTATTGACTTTTTCCGTCAAGAAATTCTCAGTAGGTGCCCGGAGTCGGGAAGTTGTTGGCGGTGTCTTACCCCCGTGCTTCAGAAAGCACGTAAAGCCGTTGTTCCCGCGCCTGATCTCTCTCCGGTCGTGTCGGTTTACCATCCCATCGGATTATGAGAGTGTGGGAATAAAGAGTGCACTCATGCTAGCGCATACACTTCGGCACTATAATCCTGTCCTGCACCGATGTCTAGTCTCCGTTGAGGCTGGCCGCCGTTGCCGAAATTCGGTCGGACATTATTATTATGGAATGCAAGAAAACCTTAAAATCTCCGAGTGGCGGTATAATTATCTCTGCTTCTGCTAACAAATCCACTTTGGTGGCAACTTTGGTGATTGGTGAGCATCGTTAACCGTGTGGTGACAGTTTAAGATTATAAAAACAGTAGTTAGGCAGCAGCATCTTCCTGATAACTCAAAATAATAAAAAAAAACTGCGGTTACCAAGCCGCCTGCCCAAGCATAGCAACTATAGCAAAATCAGGGAGGATTTTTCCTGTCTATTGGGGAGATATTGTTTCAACAGTGGACTTTAATAGGCTGCAATGAAAGGATGGAATGGAGCAAATAGTAAAGTGGCTGCCAATAGTAGGCTGATATCATGATGAGAATGAATAATTAAAACTTTGTAAATAAGTAGTGTGTCGATGTAAAATAAAACAATTTCAATTCACAATTTCGAAGATAAATAGAAATATTACCTGTATCCTGAATAGGTTGTTAAGGTAAAAAGCTTGTCGCGGCGTGCTGAAGTTAGTATTGGTTAATGTAGCTATCTTATGGAAGAAGTCGCGGTAGGGTGCGAGCAGACCTTCCTCAGTGAAAGCATGCAATATTCTTTCTTTCTCTTGATTGTATCGCGGACAGTTCTCTTCGTAAAGCAACTGGAATAGAAACATAATAAAATATGTGTGACCAGTATTCATGTCCGATAAAGTCAATTCCATGGGCGGTCTACCAGATTTGCGTGCTTCGTGCCCTATGAGCTGATGCAGAGTCCGATTGGAATATCCAATGTCTGTTTTTGAACATTGTTTTGAGAACGAGGTTCCACTATGTTTGTTAGGACGGTATTTTGGTACACCTCGGCACTGGTTTTTACACCTTTTTCACAGAAAAACACCTCAGTTAAGCCCGAATATGAGACTCCAAGTCAAACCATGAGTGACGAAGGATAATGTACTCGTTGAACCCTCGGAATACGCCTGCTGGCTTCTTCACTGCTGTGGGCATACACCTTATCATTTAATTTTCTTCGATATTAATTAAAAAAAATCGTCTGAAAACAAAATTTCGCGGTATTTTTTCCCGCGTACCGCCGTAACACAAGCGCGGGATCTATCCAGCCTAATTCTTTTCAAACGCTCGTTCAAAAATGTCCGGTCTTCTTACGATAAGCTCGTAGTCTTAGGTCTTCATTGATCACTCTTTTGACCGTGCTTCTGCTTAGGCCCATCTGAAGAGCTATGATTTTTTATTACTTTGATGATCGCGGGTGTCCTAACTGTACGAGGTCGGCCGGTCCTCTTACGATTTTCGAGGCTTGATTCTTCAGTGAATCGTATGATAGTGCGATAAATAAATCGTAGGGTTATTTTCAATTTTTGTAGAATATTGAAAATCTCTTTTGACGCGTAACCACAGCGGTGCAACGCGGTAACCGCTACTCTATTTTTTTATAGAAGAGGGGGCAAACGATCATACGGTTCACCTGATGTTTAATGACTACCGTAGCCCATGAACAACCGCAACACCAGAGGAATTGCAGGTGCGTTGCCGGCCCTTTAGAAAGGAGTAAGCTCTTTTCTTGAAGGTCCCCAGGTCGTATCGGTCCGGAAAAATCGCCGGTGGTATATTATTCCACAGAGGGGTCGTACGCGGAAGAAAACTCCTCGTGAAACGTACAGTGGTGGACGTACTATTGTGTGACCTTTTTTACGTAAAACAGGTCTTTTGTTTTAATTTTAAATAAATTTGCATTTGATGCTTAGAGGTTTTATCAAATTAAATCATAAGAACCGGTAATAGTACACGTGGTGGAGTCACGTGGCCCCCATATTATGTTTATAGCACGAATGGGTCGCCTCGACCAAAGTGAAATAGCAGGTTGGTGCTGCTATGTTCAGAATGGTGACTGTACAGAACTGGAGAACCTTTTTACTGGAAATGAGGGGTTCTATCTTAGTCATTAGGTGTGGAGCGCAACTGCATTTTTAATCAAGTATATAAGTAGATGTCGATTTTTCCGGACCGATACGACTTAGGGATTTTTAAGAAAAGAGCTTACTCCTTTCTAAAAGACCGGCAACGCACCTGCGATTCCCCTGCTGTTGCGGTTGTTCATGGACGGCGGTAGCCACTTACCATCAGTTGAGACGTATACTCGTTTGCCTACTCTTAAATAAAAAAGTAAAGGAAAAATAGAAATGTTTATGCTATATTTCTTAATTGTAAAAAAAATCATTATAAAGCATTTATTTTATAAGTTTTTAAATTTTTCGGATAAAATATAACCTAGATCGCTCCCGGCATTGCTCGATATTTTTTATAAAGTTTTATCACAATCGGTTTAGCCATTTCAAACAGACGGGCCGACAAATAACCATTTATTTATGTCTTATAGCATTCAAATAACCCTCTGGAATCAGTTTTTTTTTTATAGCAGTGTATGACAAACGAGCATACAGTCCACCTGACGATAAGTAAATACTGTGGCCCATAGACATCCACATTTATCTTCAACTAAGGATCAAAATGCAGATGCGTTTCCACCCGTGAGGAATATGATGGAATGTCTAAATGCCTAGTTTCCAGTAAAAAGGATCTCCGATTCTCTACACTCACCATACGAAACACGGCATTAAGCTGCTATTTCGCTGGTATTTTGTGAGAGCGTGGTCCTGCCCCGGTCGAGCCTACCCATTCATGCTACAACTATAATATAGCTGTAGCGTGGCTCTACCACGTGCAGTTTTATTTTTATTTTATTTTTGTAAATATAGACAAGTATATTTTTTGCTTCAAACGTAAGGGAACATTCGAATTTCACTGTATTGTGAAGGTATGTATATAATTGCACATGGAAAAGCTACCAGACCCGAAACAGTTATTTGTACAAAAACTTAGAGGCTACGTTTCAGGGCCAGAATCGATTCCGTGGCACGCAACATATCAACTAAACGTTTATTAATTAAAAATACGATTTCTAATGAAAGCCACTTACGAAATCCTGGTCCTGCGGAGGATAAGAATAAGGCACCGGTTGCCAATCCATGGTGTCATTCCACATTTGCTCAATCGGCGGCGGCCACAGGCCTGCTGATATCAGTAGTGCACTCACTTTGCTGAGATCTGTGTCTGAAGTTATCACCAAATGTTTCTCTGTTGACAATTATTCAATGATAAGTAAAGAAATTTGATTCTTAAACATATTGTCTTGTTTTAGAGCAGTTCAGCTGGGTTTGCCAAGACGACTTTGAACGACCGTTAACTCTAAAAAAAATTATAAGAATCAATGAAATCATCGTTAAGTCTACAATTTTTACTGGTGATTGTCACTTGATAAAATTTCATCTTCACTAGTGATTTGAATTAACACCTGTACCGGTTTTAAAATATATTAAATTATTTTGTTTAATTGGTGAATACATAAAATTGAAAAATAAGTGAAACACGTATGCGAGTATGTGTCAATCCCAGTCACAAAATCGTTATCGTTGCAATATGTTTTTATAGTTTTGTTTAAATGTCAACGATTTCAGAAAGACAACATATCCATGTCCGCTGGTAAATTGGACTTTCTACTTTTCTATTATATTATATTCTATTCATATTTTCTTGATAATATTCATTGCCATGACATACCATTATCTTATTTCTATTTACATATATGTAAACGCAGGTATATCTGACTTTTCCATTAGTTAATGATTATCTATGTTAATTTAAATCGCATTATTTTTAACCGTGACCGCATTTCGTTATATTATTAATGATATGCGGTGATATTTTAATTTTTAATTATTAATTAAGCCAAAGAAACTTAACAAGTTTTTAGATACGAGGGTGACACTGAAAGTTTTTAGAACTGGCCACTTGTAAACGATATAATAAAAAAAATAAGTTAAAATTTTGAAAATTGAACTCGTTGCCAAATTTATTGTATATATTATGTATCTTATTAATTTGTCATTTGTTTACGATTCTGCGACAAATTGAAAATTGTCTATGTCACGTCAGCATGATTTGAACGCGAGAAAATTTTCGTACAATGATTTTTTATGACTCGATAGACTTCGATTGGCCTTTCACGATGAAGCCCCATCTCGTGCCACTGTTTACAACTAGTTGAACGAGTTTAAACGTGGTCGCACTAATATCACCGATGATCTACAGACGGCCTTCTACGTACGGCGACGACTGAAGATAACATCAGTATTGTGCTGCGTATAATAGAGACTGACAAAAGAGTGACTAATCAGCAGATTCGGACAAGCTTAGGCATCGGTATGAGACAAGTGCACAAAATCATAACATAACATAAACACTCACGCCTGTCACCCAGAGGGGTAGGCAGAGAATACAGACTTCCATTTAGCACGATCCTGACATGCCTCTCTCGCCTCTTCCACATCCATATACCTACGCATACATGTTCGTCGGTTAAGGGTACTCTTAACCGACGAGCATGCACAAAATCCTCCATGAAAATGTTGCGGTCAGGAACTTTTATGCCCGGTGGATACCTCATAATTTGACAGAGGCCTAAAAACTGTCGTGTCGTGAAATGGTTCAAAGATTTAAAGGAGGTGACTCAAACGCTGTGTTCGACTTACACGACGACTGAAACTAAGAGACAGTCTGCTGTCTGGGTGTTTCCATCCGAGGAGTTGCCAACTAGAGTGAAGAGAAGTCGAAGCGTGGGAAAAAAGATGGTGGCCTCGTTCTTCGGAAGGACAAATCATTAGGCAACAATTGTTTTAAAGGATCGAAAAGCAGTTACTGCAGAGTGGTACACTAACAATTGTTTGCCACTTGTCTTGGAAAAAATTCAGGAGAAACGATCTCGCAGTAGGATCCTCCTTCAACCACGACAACGCCTCGTCGCACACCGCCAAGCAAACAATCGACTACTTGGCGCCATCAGACGTGGAATTACTGGGTCACCCGCCCTATAGCCTCGACTTCGCACATTGCGATTTTTATTTATTTCCGAAAATAAAAGAAGAACTTGGAGGAAAACGTATTATGGACGCCGAGGAAACAGTGGCTGTTTTTTCAAATAGCTGTCGAGACCAGAGAGAGGTAAGGACGAGTGGGAAAAGTGCTTTTTTCAGTGGTTCCGTCGGATGCAGCGATGTATTGATGTAAATGGACACTAATTTGAAAAGATATAATAAAAACTTTTTAACAAAAAAATTAAACCGCCGAAAAAGCTGAAAAGCAAAAAGTAATAAACCTTTTTCTTCTTTAACTATTCTTTGTAAATGTTCCTAAGTATATATTTTTGGAATTATTTTGAGTTTTTAATTAACCTTAATAACTAAGTTCTTAAACGAATGCAAGTATACCTAAGTAATTTTGAGTCGGCGCCAAACAAGCAAATTAATTAATTACGTTTACGTTAACCGCTAAATGTTCATGGAGGATTTTTTGCACTTGTCTCATACCGATGTCTAAGCTTGTCCGAATCTGCTGATAAGTCACTCTTATGTCAGTTTCTATCATACGCCGCACAACACTGATGTTATCTTCCGTCGTCGCCGTACGTAGAAGGCCGTCTGTAGATCATCGGTGATATTTACAATTATAAACAGTGGCACGAGATGGGGCTTCATCGTGAAAGGCCAATCGAAGTCTATCGGAAGTCTTTATAAAGTTTAGGGTGATTTATTGATATTTTTGTGGCTATAATCTACTAACTACTACCATGCTTGATTTTTGATTACTTTTAAAAAAGCTACTTACACCTATTTTCCTATTTTCCCACCCTTAGGGTAACCCTATATAGAATTATCAAAATCGGACTACTCTTTAATAAATAACCCCTATTTTCCCACTCTTACGGTAAGATATTTTTTCCAAATTTATACGGGACCAATTTCGAGGTATACCCTATACCGTATACTATATAAAAAGAATTATCAAAATCGGACTACTCTGTAAAAAGTTATGCTCATACATAAATAAATATACGAGTCGACTTGAGTACCTCCTTAGTTTTTTCGTCGGTTGAAAACTAATAACTTGCTAGTTTGTTCAGTTCTTGATTTTCTAATAACATTCAATGTCACCCTCGTAGTTATTAAATATGTTTTAAACATGTATTAACTACGTTATATATTTAGAACGTTATTAATTAAAAACGCATTACCATCGTCGTAATGAGGTCCTAAAAATTCATTGTATCTTTTTCTAAGTAATGCGCCCATTTCAAAAGTTGCCATCTTCCCTTCCTGAAAGAAATTGGATAACATTATCGAGACTTTTTTATAGAATATGGGTGACAAACGAGCACACAGTCCGTCTGATGGTAAGTGGATGCTGTGTCCCATAGACATCTTAATTTATCCAATTAAGAATGAAAATACGGATGCATTTTTACCCCTGAGGACTAAAATAAAATGCCTTGTGTCCAGTAAAAAGGGTCTCCGGTTCTCTAGACTCAGCATACGAAACAGTAACATAAATCTGTTATTTAACACTGGTATTCTTTAGGATCGTGGTCCTACTCAGGTCGAGCTGACCCAACAGTACTACAACTATAATATATCTGCAGCGCGGCTTTATCACGTATACTACGTTACCACGCTTCTTAGATGGTGAATCAACAGTTTAAAAAAATACCTCCAATATCCCACACATTTTAAAGTGGTGGTAAAATACAAAGTACATCAACCCGAATCCCTAGAAGAAGAACAGACTCAGTTGCCAACTATCAAGGCCAACAAGTCAAGATCCGATACTTTGTGCAGATGGGTGGTAGAGGTAGTAAATGGCCGGCTCAAAAACGACTTTAAATTATTCCGGCAAGAATATTTTAACCTAGCTGATACCCATCTGATGGATGATATTCGGATTTGTACAAGCATTATTAATGCTTTTCATCCCGAAATTATGAATACGCCGGATGCTGAAATAATTTTAAATCGCGCATTACTAAGAAAAGAAATGCCTAATATTTTGACACAACTAATTATAAGCTATAGGATAAACCGATTCGAAACGAAAAACCGATTGATCACAAGAAATAGTGTTCAAAGAGTCCCATGTCTTACCCAGAAACATAAACAGCCGTGGACTGTTCCAGAACTTAAAAATATATAAGGAATTATGAAAATATTGCCCTTTAAATACACCCCGCGTGGTAGCGGCAGAAATGAATCTATCGCCTCATTTAGTACCTTGGGTGTCGTTAGAAGCGACTATGAAAAATGCATGAAACATCTCATGGTTTAAGACAGGGCTCTATAGTTTACTACCTCCTTACCTTAAGCAAGTCCTATGGTGTTGATTTAAGTTAAGTTACAACCTATATATGGCCCGCTGCTGGGCACTCCTCTCATTTCTTAGAGGGTTTTTAGGGCAAGGAAGTGTCCGCCGCGCTCCCCCAATGCGGGTTGGCGAACTTCACATGCCTTTGAAATATTTTTTCATATTTCTCAAACATGCAGGTTTCCTCACGATGTTTTTCTTCACCGCCGAGTACGTGGTAAATCAGCACTTAAAATCAATATTAACAATTTAATTCGTCGTCCAGAGGTCGAACCTGGATTGCTCGCGTGCTGTAAAATTTACAGCGAGCGTTAATCATCTGAGCTACCGCGGCTCTTAGAAACCTGTTACCTGTAAAATAGTTATTTAAAATTGCTCTACCAGCCTTACTAACATTCACTTGTCGACATACGTACATACCCCTAGGCCTGACTCACCTTAATCTATTCCCAAGAAAGAATTAAAGATTTATGTACATAAATGAGACATAGCCGCATAAAGGGTCTTAAAAATTATAAGGGAACACCAAACCAAACTTTAACGCCAACTCAAAACCTTGAACATCGCTTTTAGGGGTGGATACTTTTTTCCTAAATATTTCTAATTGTCACTTATGTAAAAAGTAAAAAAAATAATTCCTTGGAATAGCTTCGTGAACATTTACCAGTAGTAGTACCTGGTTGACCGAGTATCACTCTGCGTTAGACATGAAAATAATTTTCTTACGTCTCTAGATAGATAAACTGTCTTAATAAAACTCTTTGGGGGCGTCCATAAATTACGTGAGATGTTTAAGGGGGGGAGGGGGGTCGAGTCAAATCTCATCTAATCTTACGTTGGAGAGATGAGAGATGACAAATATCACGCAATTTTTTTCTGATTGAAACAAAAAAAAACTATTTTAGTCAATTTAATCCAGATTGTACATGGTTAAGATATAATCTTAAGCGTATATCGTAATACGATTAACCACTACTGAAATGTCAGATTATTATATAATACCCGGATGACCGAACCTTGCTCGGTTTTTTTTTTTTTGAAATTATATTTATAAATTACATACTGATGAAACTTATATTGACAGAATAGAAAAAACTGAACTGATTATTTGAATAAATAATCATAAGTGAAATTAGTTTTAATAAAATTTTCGTATTTTTAAAAATTACTAAAAAAAGGGAGTGAAATAATAGATTTTCTCACAAAAGAAGGGAACTTGAAAAAAAAAGGAAAAAAGCTAGACCAGAGACAGGGCGCGAACCACGGAACTCGCCCTACCGACATCCCACCTGAGCTATAACGATCGTTAGTGATCTGTCGAAATTTACCTTCTTATATTGTAGCAGTTTTTTTATTGCCTGAAAACACGGACAAAAGGACATTTAATGATTTCTTAAATTTACTCGAACACTACACATTGAATAAAACTAAATTTACGGATTTTATCGCGTTTATTACTACTTTTACTTATTTTTAATTCCCGACGTTTCGGGTGCTTTACAGCAACCATGGTCACGGGGGGGGACTGAGATGTTTGACGTCCCAATGTCATTGTTAGCCCGGCTACCTTCAGTTTTTGAATATTAATTTTGGTCCGATTTACGCAAAACGAACTTACAGTATCTTGAAGTCTTGCAGTGGTATGCTTGGGTTTGGGTTTAATTTTGTTAATTATAGGATCCCAAGCAGATGGCAGCACTCAACCATCTTTTCTATTGAAATTAGGATGTTTTTTAATTTCAATAGCCTCGCGTATCATCCTTGGTAGGAATCGGTGTTCTTTTGCGAGGACTTGTGGTTTATCAAATCTGATGTAATGGTGACAAGGACATTTTCTAAATATAAATCCTAGCTAAATCGATTTATTGCCCCCGAAACTCCCTGGACACTAAATTTTATGAAAATCGTTGGAGCCGTTTTCGAGATTCCTATTATATATATACAAGAATTGCTCGTTTAAAGATATAGGATTATTAAACCAATTAGTCAAACCTATGGTCAAGCCAAAGAGTAGTAGGTTTGGCCAAAGACAATTTTTTTAATGAAGGAAAATATAACTTAGAGTTTATTACCTTATTCTTATCCAAAAATAAAAATTATCAACAATTAAAATATCGAATTATTTGTATGAAGGTCACGTGAGCGCTAGAGAAACGACGATTGTAAGACGTTGTTGAAAAAAATGTTTACCTAGGCTGCACTAAAAGTATCGGGAATGGAATATTTCCACTGTTCCTGTCATATTAAAATCTTTTTAATTGAAAACTCCTTGGTTTTAAAAATCGAATACCATTTATTTATTTAAAAAAAGATTCTCGGTCTGAGAAAATGGAATTGACTCGAGAAAATTCAAGAGCGATGATTTATTATGACTTTCGAAGTGGTTTAACACAAAAACAGTGTGTGACCGGATGATTTCTGCATTTGGTGATGAAACCCCATCCAAAACCACAATTTCAAATCGCTGGTTTGCCGAATTTCAACGTGGACTTGTCAAGCTCAGTGATGATCCCCGTCAAGGTCGTCCAAAAACTGCAGTCACCCAAGAAAACGTTGATGCTGTGCGTAAGCTGATTGAGGAAGATCGACATGTGACATACCGCGAAATTTAGGCAACTTTAGACATTGGCGTGAGTCAAATACAAATAATCTTGCATGAACAATTAGGTGTAAAAAAGTTGTTTTCCCGATGGATACCGCATTCGCTCTGTGAAGAGCAAAAAGCGGCTCGCGTTACTTGGTGCGTCAGAACTCTCTAAAGATCAACGAGGATCCTCAAATGCTGTATACAACATCGTATCAGGTGACGAATTCTGGATATATGCGTACTAATCCGAAACAAAAAACCAGTCACGAGTTTGGGTGTTCGAAAATGAGTTAAAGCCAACAAAAATTGTTCGTTCACGGACTGTTTCAAGAAAAAATGGTGGCCTCGTTTGTTCGACAAAATGTTACGACTATACCTCTTGAGGGACAAAGAACGGTTAATGCAGAATGGTATGCTAGCATTTGTTTGCCACAGGTAGTTTCTGAACTCCGTAAAGAGAACTGCAACCGCCGCATCATCCTCCGTCACGACAATGCGAGTTCTGACACCGCACACAGAACAAAAGTTTTTAGAGCAAGAAAACATAGAATTATTAGACCGTCCGCCGTACAGCCCCGACCTAAGCCCTAATGATTTCTATACTTTCCATAAAAT
Organism: Parnassius apollo; assembly: GCA_907164705.1. Lineage (NCBI taxonomy): Eukaryota > Metazoa > Arthropoda > Insecta > Lepidoptera > Papilionidae > Parnassius > Parnassius apollo. The sequence continues at coordinate 6,233,325 of CAJQZP010001607.1, read as the reverse complement.
AAAGAATAAATTGCGTGGACAGAGATTTTCATTACCTGAAGAAGCTGTGGACGCCTACAAAACGGCCATTTTGGAGACCCCAACTTCCGAATGGAATGGTTGCTGCAATGATTGGTTCCATCGTATAGAAAAATGTGTCAAATTTCGCGGAGAATAAGAAAAGTAATAAATATATTTTTAAATTGTAATGTTGTGTCACTTCCTTGATTCCCGAAATTTTCAGTGCCGCCCTCGTAATGAAATAGTACAGTAAAAATAAAATTTAACTTTACACTAAATTTCCGATCCAACTTTATTTTTTTATAAAGTTTAGGATCACTTACTCAACATAAAATCACAAAATTGTGACAGATCCAGGTGGCGCTTCAAGCGCCATCTGGAAAAAATGTTTTCAGTTGATATCTCGGAAACTATGCACTTTAAGGCAAAAGTTATAGAAACCATTACACATAGAAAGTTTGTATTGTAGAAAATAAAATTTCGCATATTTTGTTTCCAGTAAATTTCTTTGTAAAACTTACCGTTTACGATTTATGGCCCATTTAATGAACCGGTTTTTCTATCGCGGCCAATAACTCTTGAAATATTAGATTAATCAATAAAATGCATAAATCTATTTTTAAAGATCAGTTTATTTTCTAAAACTTTTGTTTGAAACTTTTTTTCCAATGTCCATACTTTTTGAGTTATAGGACGTTTAATGATTTTTTCCTTTTTACAATAACAATCCAAGGCGTTTACGTAAGAAACCCACATTTTGAAAAATCTCACGTGAGATTGAGGGATGGGGGAGGGGGTTGAATAAAATCTCACGACATCTCACCAAAATTTAAAAAAACACCTCACGTAATTTATGGACCTTTCTAAAACTATAGTATTTTTGTAAATCTATCTACACACATCAAAAAAGTTTGTGATCACTAGCAAAAACTGATATTTTTTAAAATTTAACTTTATCATGAAAGTGTTAACGTTATTATTAGGTTATAAAAAATAAAACCATTTTTTTTTTTAACAAACATTGAGTAATTCGACCCTAATGTAATTGTAGTAGAAATTTGATGAAAAGAAAAAGATTGTTTAACCAAACTTATACATCAGTTTATTAACAGAAGGTTTTTATTTAATATAATATAACCCCTTTCCTGGCTCGAACACATGTGGAGGTCCTCCTGGGCATTCTGAGGATCGAGTTATCCAGCAGGTCTTGTGGTAACCTAAAAATAGTAAGTCTGGGGAGGCGGCTGACGGTTCCAAACAGCTCGCTTAAGAGCATCCCAGGCGTGCTCTTTTGGTTTTAAGTAAGGCGAGCCGGCAGGCCAGTCTAAACTTGATGTCGTATACTCAGAGAGCAGCATTGACTTGTTGAGCTCGATATGCGGGCGCATTATCATCGACCAGTACGAATTGTCGCCCATGCTTTACTCGTAATGGTCTCACAATTCCATCAATTGCGACTGTTTTGTGTCTATCGGCTGTCATGAAGTCTATACAGGATGAAAGGCATTCTCGCTCCAATCATAATTCCACCACAAAGGGCCACCGATTTTCCGCTCTGCTGAACGATTCCAGTGGCAGTTCTTTGCCTTTCAGAGTCTCCAGGTCTACTCCAGACACGGACACATCGGTTATATAGATGAGTACTTATTCGCGATTCGTCAATGAAGATAAAGTTTTGCCAAATATTTTCCTCCTCATTTTCTTCATTTTGCCGAAGCCTAGCCCACTGCAATCTCCCTCGCTGACGTTGACGTGAATTCTGAGGTGCTTGCCAAGACCTTCGTGCTCGTAGCCCAGCCTGATGTAAGCAATTCCGAATGATCTGAGTGCTAACTTTAAGTCCAGAGGTGGCCCGCACTTCTGCTTTTTTCTTTATTTGAATACCAACATAAGAAACATCAATTAATGTTTGGTTACATTATAGCGTTATAAATTTTACACGATTAAATGCTCTTATAATTATAGGCAATCACAGCATGCGTTGTGTTACAAACTTACTTTTATTGTAGTGGCGGTGATTGTTGGGTCACGGACGGCCAGCAATCTGATATAGCGCTTCTGAAGCAGCAGTCAGAACAGTTGGGCGACCACTGCGGAATCGGTCAGCTAAATTATCCATTCCGTGGTATCTCTGCAACGTGACCACGACACAGAATTGGGATACAACAACTCCGCGTGCTATTTCTCTCGTTGAATGTCCTTCTTCCCACAAAATAACAATACTTGTTCGTAAAACTTCTGATAATACTCTTGGCATTTTTTCAATCATATGTTCCCTCGAAATAATATTTTAAATCCGTTAAAATTGACTACTAAAATAAACTAAGATTTTTTGAATTAACCTAAGTTTGGATTGAAATTGTTTTATTGTTTTATATTTTAATTCTTTAGTTTTAAGTAAAAAATCTAAAAAGAAAAAGAAGGTATAACATAGTCTACCGTAAAAAAAACAAAGATTTGGATTTTTCAAACTGATTTCAAACTTTTTTTCGTGTGTATATTATACTTAAATTCGTCTGAAAATAACTTTTAACTTTCTTACATATAGAGTGAACCCATCTACGGAAACTTCGTAGCAAACGTTAATCTGATAACACTCTGTGACTCAAGAAATACTTGACGTTGGCAGAATCTATTGATAGTTGCCAAAACAGAAAAAAAAGATTAGCTCAGTTATACTGGCTGATTTTTTCATCGTCTGGAAAAAAATAGGGTGCAACCGGTGAACGGAATAGAAGCATATTATGGCACTGATATTTTACAAAGTTTTTTTTACATTCACATATTATGAAATTGATTTATCGATAAATACTACTAATTCGGCGCGTATTATATTTCCAAAACTATGGATATATATACACTCACCGGCACGGAAACTTGGCCACTCGTGAATTTGCTGATTATTTGCACTGAAACGTTTTTTTAACAGTAAATTAAGGGTAGATGCATTCAATAAGTGTCTCTAATGGTTTTAGAACATAGAAATTTAATGTTTACTTCACCGAAATTTTTCTTTTCAAGATAACATGTTTTCACTAAAATTAACATCTTTCCATTGTCACTTTAAAAACACTACAAAGTTAAAAATTAAGTCTGTTTCTTTATTGTCTATCAGTTTTAATATCGGGTGTTTCCTCCTCTAGTCCTGATAACCGCTTGCATTCGATCTGGCATGCTTTGAATGATGTTTCTGACATCAACTTGCGGTATGCTGTCCCAAGCGGCTAGCGCTGCATTTCGGAGCTCATTTAGAGTTTGTGGCGGTTTGGAGCTGGACTTTATCTTTCTTTTGAGCATACCCCATACATGCTCAATTGGATTTAAGTCCGGGCTACGAGCTGGCCACTGTAATTTTTGTATTCCAACCTCTTCCAGATATTCCTCTACACAATGTGCGACGTGCGGGCGTGCATTATCGTGCATGAGGAGGAATTGGTCGTGTCCAATGAATCCCGAATAAGGCATTACGTGCTCCTGAAGAACTTCCTCGATGTATCGAGTAGCTGTAAGCCGATTATCGACGATGACCAACTCTGTACGTGCGTCGGAACTTACACCTCCCCATACCATTATTGAGCCTCCATGGAAACTCACAGTTTGGGTGGTGGTAATGGGTAGAAACCTCTCTCCTCTTTTTCTCCACACACGTTCTCGACCGTCTGGAGCACGTAAAGTTATTCGACACTCATCTGTGAACAACACTCTAGCCCATTGCTCGTGGGTCCAATTGACATGTTCTCTTGCGAACTGAAGTCGGGCTACTCGGTGCTGTCTGAGAAGTTCTGGACCTCGTGCTGGTCTACGAGCTTTTAAATTCACTTCCTCCATTCGTCTTCTCACCGTACGCTCACTAACATTAACGCCTCTTGCGATTTGGAGCTGCTGGCGTATCTCAACAGCGGTCTGGTAGCGGTTTCTCAAAATCTCCATAACAATAAAACGATCGTCCCGGGCCGATGTGCACCTTACGCCCCCACTGCCTGGCCTGCGGGTGTAGCGGCCTGTCTCCTGGTATCGTTTCAGTGAATACTGCATTGAGGACCGTGGTACGTTAAGCACAATAGCAACTTCACGCTGTGTCAGCCCTTGGTCAATTAATGCTACTGCTTGTGCAACTTGTGCTGGTGTTAATGGCATTTTTATTGGCTTTAAAGCACCTTTAGTTATTTAATTAAGACACAAGATCACAATAATTGAATAACCTTACAGTAAACTTTTCACAACACACAAATTTAAAATGTGAACTTAGTCGCTCAAATGACCCGATTCAACTAAAAATTAAAGAATTCGTCATGGTGCACTTAAACATAATGAATTACCCTCTTGAACTTGAGGGTAAACATTTTTTGACATACTTGCATAACAAACATTCATCAGAAACACTTAAAGCTTTTGCTATCGCGAGATAACCGCTTGGCCAAGTTTCCGTGCCGGTTATATATATATATATATATATATATATATATATTTATTTATATATATATATCAAAGTAATTTCAAATTAGTGTCATTTATTTAGTTCAATCTAATATGTTTATGTAAAAGATGAAAAATGTAAAATATCAGTGCCATAGGCTTTTATTCCGTTCACCTGTTACATCCTATTTTTTTCCGGGCGGTAAAAAATCATCCAGTACACAGACAGCTCTTCTGATGCTAAAGCCTCATAAACAATCGCTAAAGTTAAATGATAATTTATAGTTTTTTGCAATATGGCTATTTTCGTAAATACTGTTTGTTGGTAATTTTTTGAACACTATTCTAATAATGGAATTGGTCAATCGTTCAGGAATTAAATTTGTTTGTAGCAACAATTATTTTTAATTAGCACTTACTAGTACTAATTAAAAATAATTGTTGCTACAATAATGCGTAAATGCTTAAGGATAAAAATATTATACTTAGTATTTTTATCCTTAAACATTTACGTAACAACCATCTTTATTATTTATATAATTACTAAATTTTTATTGAAGTTCTGAAAATAATTGAAGTCACAATATTATCTACGTTTTCTTACACGCATGTCAAATGATATTTTTCTATCGACCGTGTCGTGCATTGCAGCGAGCAATAAATCATTATTAGTGTGCGACACGAATGCGTCTGGGCCGACACTTTATTCCTGTTTAGAGGACCTCGCGACCTTCGCCACTGGGTCTCCCTCCTGCGTTATCAGCAGGAAGTAAATGTTCGATCTAGCTTGTTGTCTGCATCATGGGTCATTGCTGCGAATGAGCTGTCATTGCGCCTATTACCCACTACCATTGAACCAAGTTATATTTGGTTGAATTAATTTAAATAATCTGAGGAGATTTTATGTTTTGCATAAAATAATATAGTATATTCATTTATTTCACGGCAACCCCACATGGTCAGTCTATCAGGTAAATTGCGGAACTACGCTAAAAGGCTCTATTGTTAAAATTGCATTTCGCGCGATTCCCACGCGAAACTGTTTAATAATACACCAACGGATTTCAATTTATTACTTGCAAGCTCAATGAGCCATCGGATTTGTAATCTCCGCCAATATACATTTATGTACTCGTAATCCTGAGTAATACCGTTACCGATGTCGTGATAAGTGTTTTTCAAGCTGCGATCAATTGTTGCTGGGATGGATTTGCGAGGAAACGAATGAATTGACTCAATTGAGAGGAAAATAAAAAATCTACTTGAAGTGGAATTCTTTTTAATAAATGTAATACGATATTTCAGATATTTAAAATAAAAAATGTTTTCTTACCAGAAAGGATACAACCCTCTTCAAAAGACTTACATCAGAAAGGGGATGTATTCTGGGATCATAAAACATTACATATTGTCCAACAGTAAGTTTATCTGGGTTGTACTGTTGCTGCATAGATTTGGTCAAGTAGTTTTTTGGTAGCGACACTCAACGTTTTGAAGATATTAATGGAATGGAATAGCTTTCATTTTCTAAAATATAGTTTTATATCAAGATTTTAAATATAATAATAGAATAACACATTGAACCATACATTGAACATTACAGACACTTGCATAAGTTTGAAAAATATTAATATTACATTTAAACACATCAAATAGTAACAAACATGTTATATTTTTACACGAAACTTTTTAAATTTACATTAATTTATGAAATCCAAAATAATTAAAATTTACAAAGATTTTAAAATATCTGGCCATCATTTAAAATTTCCTTATCATTTAAAATGCATTTGTTGAATAACAATATAATTAATAGCTTTTTAAATTCCTTTGAAAAATTGCTCCGCACTAGGAATCTTTTTGTATCGTAGAGTAGCATTCCATACATAAATAGTGTAATAATTTAATTTTATTAGACATTGCGGTATCGAGCCTAGCAGATTCATTTAAATTTTTATTTAACAATCTGTACATTTTACTATGGTCCCTTATAAATTTTAACAAGATTCAGCGATAATTGAAGTTAAAATGATGAAAAATCACTTACGTTAGTCAATGCCCCAGCACCGTAAGGTGCGAAGACATGTTCAGGCGGGGAAGCACCCAGCATCGCCAGCTCACGTTCGCTTGGCGTGCGCTCGCCGTGTGACATGAGCTGTACAATCAAATACATTCTGTCAAACTAAGTCTTAATGTATTCGAGGCTTTTTTACATATCATCCATCAATTACAGCCTATAAACCTTCGATCAACAATACCAACTAGATGTAAGGTCGGCGCAAGAACTCCATCTCGGTAAATAAGAGCGCACATGAGACGTGAGCTCTTGTACGTGAGAGTGTAGCTCGCAAGGCAATAACGGGAAAAAGAACTTTATTTGTTATAACATAAGGTTGATTTCACACTAAATGTTATTTATGTCTTCATAGTTTATATTCATGCGGACAGTATTTAGCTATGATTTTGTACGTGACCCGTTATCTAGTTGGTATTGTTGATCGAAGCTATAAACACTGTCCACTCTGTCCACTGCTGAACATAGGTCTCTCCCATAGATTACATGTTAGTTGCCACGATATTATAAGCCAGTCATCATCATCACTACAGCCCTTCACAAGTCCACTGCTGAACATAGTTCTCCCCCAAGGAATGCCACAAAGCACGGTCCTGAGCCACCTGCATCCATCGACTTCATGCATGTCTTACCAGGTTGTCAGTCCATCTAGTGGGGGTCGCTCTACACTTTGCCTACCAGTACGAGGCTGTAACTCGCCGTTATTAAGGTGCTGGAGAGCCATTCTAATCTCGCTCAGACTGACGTCCGGGATATCATCGGAATAGTGTCGGATAAGACTTGCTCTTGGATCGTTACTCACACTTGCGTGTGGCTCCAACGATGACTACAGCTGCTTATAGAACCTCTTAATCTTACTCAAAATCTTAGGTGTCCCGTAAACGATGCTACCACACTCGGTCTTCAGCTTCGACAGTTGGCTCTTTCTGGCAGGCAGATCTCTGGCAAAGACTGGAGCCCTGGTTCCGCTCAATCGCTTCTTCAATACAAGCTGTATTGAAGTTGCGTAAGTCTCGCCGCATGTATTTGGAGATCTGTCTGTTTACTTGCCGGTATGGTTTCAAATCTGCTGAAGATTACGGCTTCATTCCCGTCTAACAGCCATGAGATTAAGAGTGTAATTGGAGTGTTTTTGTGTTCTTCGGTCTTGTAGAACTTAGCTCCGACCGCATGGACAGTTTCCACGAGTTTGTCATTCATATATTCATATATATCTTCCACTGTATTGCAGTCTTCTAGGCACTGAAAACGGTTTTCTAGTTCGAGCTGGTAGTTTTCGGGACACCGGATTAGCACACGAGGGGGACGGAACGTTGACTTAATTAGACGAGACTGGAGAGGTCTCGTTAACAATTAGGTTCAGTGTGCCTCTAACCATTCGGTGACATCACTTTACAGTTGGCGTCTGGTAGTCATAATGAAGTCAATCTCGTTTTTTGTCAAACCACCGGGGCTCAAGAAGTGGACCTGGTGGAACCCCATTATAAGCCAGTGCTAAACTAAAATCCAACCTGGTGGTAAGTGGTGATGACGCCCTAAATAGTAAAACGCACTGTAACTGTAACAAGTCTTAATGTTGGATGATTATTCAAATCTGTTTTAAAGAAATCTTTTAGCATATAAAAACTACAATCTACTTGGGATCCCATAATTAATTAAATAAAATTCAAACCCAAGCACACTTCTGCAAGACTTCAGTATACTATAATCTCGTTCTGCGGAGATCGGACTAAACATTAATAATTAAAAGTTTAAGTAAGCCTTCGTTAACTAGGAGATCAGTACAATAAATACCTCAGTCTCCCGTGTGACCATGGCTGCTGTAATAAATTACGGTAAAGCTCTTAACATCGGGAATTAGAAAGTTGAAATTAAACGCGTAAATTCCGTAAAATTTCATTCCAAACTTTTTTAATTCCCGACCTTTCCCGCACTTTACAGCACTCATGGTCATGGGGCTCATAGCTAAAATGTTTGTCCTGATATCATAGTTAACCAAGACTTAAATCAAATGCGATAAAAACCGGGTTCAATCCTGATTGTTAATTGCACCGCTGAACACGTGGTAAATTGCCTATTTACCACGTGCTCGGCGGTGAAGGAAAACATCGTGAGGAAACCGGCATGTTTGTGAAATAAAAAAAATACATTTCAAAGACATGTGAAATCTGCCATCACTCATTGGGGCAGCGCAGCGGACACTTCCTTGCTCTAAAACCCTCTCAGAAGCGCGAGTAGGAGCGTGAAAAAAACATTTAAAACTTTTTTTTGAAGTTTGTCGCGGTTTAACTGTTTAGTATATAACTTTTAATATGTTGAGTTTTTTTTGTGTTTAGTTATTTTATTATAGGATAAAATAGTCAAAAGTTTTTAATTTTTATATTTTTTTTTTTTTTGGAACGCTATCCGAAGGATTTGCAGTTTGAATGTGAATTTACTTAATTTTTATTGTTAGATAGGTATTTATAGCAAATAAGAATTAAGTAATAATTTATTTAATATCTTCGAACTTTATTACAAAATTTAGTAGAAATTTACTTCACTATCCAAGTACGTTACAAGTTACGTACGTTATAAGTTACGTACAATATACTTGCCTTTTGTATTAAAATATTTTAAGCTGTTATTTTAGCTTAAAATATTTTAAGCTAAAATAACACAAAACACTGAATTCAAAACTTTGTTTAGCAACAAAATTTTTAACTAGGTAGAATACGATTACATTTCTGTTAGAAATCGTATTTCAAGTTTATTTGATGTTTACACTATATACCTTTTCCTTCCGAGCCAAGCGTCGCAATTCCCGACGAGTGGCCTTGCAAGTTGCATGCGTTAGGCATCGCAGAACTCACGTAGGTGCGAAAATATGGTCTGTCGATCATAGTCAGAATAGGTATTTCACCTAAGTAACCTAATTAATATTTCGCTATGTATTTTGTTACTCTTTATTGACATCCCTCCATAACAACGGAAAGTCCACCGTAACATACGAGTAGGAAGAGGAAAATGTGCAAAGTAATACGAACATTCTCGCGCAGCGATAAAGTTTTATTTAGCTTGCGAGTGCGATTTATTTAATTAATAATAACTACGTAGGCTATTAAACGTCGGCAAGCAGTCAACATTAAAACAGTGAAACTTCTGTACGTAGTACTATTATTTATTCTGTGACGATAATTACAACAGGAGAAATTAAACCTTTTTTGCATTCCTCTAAATTTGTCTATGAGTATATAAGAAATCATTGCATATATAAAAACTATTTTAGTTATGTATTATTATTCGAATGCTATTGTATACATTACACTATATTTATATTTTTATTTTGTTTCGTAATTTAAGCTTAAGTAAGTTTAAGTTAAATATATTATAAATTTCTGGTACACATACACAGATAAGCAGACATGAAATACCAGTTCTCCGCGAAAACCCAGTAAAATAAACATCATTTATAATATGATGATATTTTTTACTTATTGTAGGTATAAGCTCCAAAACTGAGGTTAAGGTAATAAAAAATTTATTACGTTTATTGTAATATATAATTTATGATATTGTCTTTGAAATACAAAATATATTAATTAGATGCAAATAAAATTGTAATTTTATGCAATATGCATACTGTTTTAAAATCTTTTTTTAATTTAATGTATTTGCTGATTGTGTTATTCTCTCCAACCTGGTAATGCGGGACGTGTGCTTACGAGTATTTTGTGAATTTTATTTATGATTGTTGTTATATAGTGTCAGTATATATGTTGGACAAGACGGAAATGCCAATCCAAAAGCAAAAGTTATGCGCAATCACACGAAACTCGGTTTCGGACTTCTGATAGTTCTAAATCCAAAGAATACAAGTTGGGACGACGTATTTTATTATTTTTAGAAACTTTATCCCTATTCTAGGAATTAGATTCGATGTGTTTATATGCATAAATTTCTCTAGAACAAACTGCTATGCTCGACGTAATTATGTGTATGCTACAAAAATCCTTGTTTTATGTGGTAATCGAATCCGAAGTCCGCAACGCCGCACCCAAACGTTTAGTCACTCCGCTATTGTGACGTCAAATCATTTTTAACTAATTCTAACTGTTTTTTAGAGTTCTTCTTATTTCTGTTTAATTATCTCTAAATAATTATCTTTTTTATATATATGTATGATTGGATGACAAACGAGCACATAGTCCACCTGATGGTAAGTGGTTGCTGTGGCCCATAGACATCTACATCTATCCTCGATTACGAATCAAAATGCAGACGCGTTGTCACTCGTGAGGACTAAAATGGAATGCCTCGTTTCCAGTAAAAAGGGTCTCCGGTTTTCTACACTCACCATAAGAAACACAGCAGGCTGGTATTCTGTGAGAGCGTGGTCCTTCCCCGGGCGAACCGATCCATTCGTGCTACAACTATACTACTAATATAGCTGGAACATGGCTCTACCACGTTAAAATATCTTAGAAATATACTGTAAAAACAATAATAACGAGAGTATACTGTAAAGACAATAATATAATCTAAGAATAATCATATCATAAAATCTAAGAAATGCCTTTTGACGTTTAAATTTTTCCATAATGCAATAACTTTTCATAAGCATAAATCACCATCAATATTTTGTGTAAAGCAAAGAAATTTTGAAGTTATTTGTATTTCATTACTACGGGTACTGTATAACAAACGAGCACATAGAAAACTTTTTACACGTTTTAAAGCATATTTAGCGACCAAAGTGGTATGAGATTTGGCATCGTAAAAGTTTATATGAAGAGGGAGTGGAGAAAGATAACAATTATATTATATGGTATGTGCTACAACCTTGTGTGAATTCTTAAAATGTTCCTTTTTCAGTAGTCTGTGAAGTGTGTGTCTGAAGCCCAAAAATCGTTTATTTTATATTTTGTGTATTACATATCTGTGTTTTATATATTAAAGTGGAGTTGAAAGCATAGATAATACATACATATACATACATATATATATTATACTGGATGGGTACATCCAGGTAGGGTGTAACATGTGAACGGAGTAGAAGCCAATGGCACTGATATTTTACAAAAAATAATAATATAAAATTTTGAATTAAATAAATAAATTATCTAATAATTAATCTATCGAAATTCAAATCATTTCCACCCTACTTTACAAGGGCAATAAAACAATAAATTTAGTAGGCATCTTTGACCTTGTCGCTCGCAGGGTTACAGGTACAAGGGCAAAGTAATTGTTAAAAAAAATCAAATGTTTGATTCAAAATTTTTATTTTTATTTTTTGTTAAATATCAGTGCCTCAGTCTTCTACTCCGTTCACGTAATTAAATTTTTAAATTAAATTTTACCGTCTGGTAAAAAAGATGGTTACTTACCATCGGTAAAATTTAATTTCGACCGTTGAACTATCGCTTGTAATTCTTAATATCTAATTTATATATTAAAATTATTTAAACCAAGCAAAAAACGGATATAGACGTGATTCCGTCCTGATCCTTGTTATTAATTTAGACTGAGAACATTATAATCACCCGTTGTTGTTTTTTTTATAAAACTGTAGTGACAAACGACCACCACTACATAGTTAAATTAGGTAACCATGTAGTGGTGGTGTAAGAATATACAATACTCCGAATTGTCCCGTGAGTGTCGTAAGTAGAGACAGAGGGAAAGAGAAACGGGAGATGGGCAGCTGTATCTTTCTGTAAACAACACAAAATAATAAGATTACCAACCCGTCTGTCAAGCGTTGCCACGCATGACAAAATTCCCTCTATGAGGCAATCCATACAAGATGCCTGTGTTTAGCCGTGGACTATTTATAGACTGTTATCAATGAATGAAACGAACTTACAGTTCAACTGATGGTGAATAGCTAATGCAGTCCATGCAGCCTACTTTAAACAAAAAGAGCCGTGAGTCGTAGTAAATTTTACAGTACGCGTGGAAACCGGGTTCGCTCCCCGCCGGCACCAATGAAATTGATAATTTCAATTTTAAGTGCTGATTTGCCACGTGCTCGGCTGTGAAGGAAAACATCGTGAGCAAACCTGCATGTCTGAGAAATAAAAAAAAATATTTCGAAGACGGAAAATTACTTGCCCTAAAACCCTCTCAGAAATGAGCGGAGGCCTGTGCCCACGAGTGGGACGTATATAGGCTGTAAGTTTTTATCGATGAAGGAAACGAACTTACAGTTCAACTGATGGTGAATAGCTAATGCAGTCCATGCAGCCTACTTTAAACAAAAAATCTTACGGAAGAAGTCCTATCATCTAATAAATATATGTATTTCAAAGCATTCGTATATATATATACATATATATATATATATATATATATATATATATATATATATATATATATATATTTTTTACTATAATATTATACTTTTGAATTTCTGACATATTCATAACTTAGGTGTATTACACACCAATATAGTAATAAGCATTAAAACTTAAGATTTACCGAACAAAAAGTCACATGCAATAATTAAACAGGTCCCACTACAATCACATATTTACGAGTACTTCGCTAAGTAGCATTACCCATGCACAAAATGTATAGATGAGATTTTAAATCGGTTTTACAAATGAATAAAGTGCATACCTTCAGGTGGACTGTTTAATTCACGAGCGTTGTTTGAAGAGCTAATATGCAATGCCTCACAACCTGTAATTATTTTATACTGGCTCCTCATACCTTTCAAACAGGAATACATTAGGGAATTGACACTGTAACCTGACGGTATAAATACGTATGAGGATGGTACCCACACAGGCGAACTCCTAAACAGTATAAAGTGCTGCTTATTACCTACTAAAAATTTTCTTCATGTACTCACCACGTGAACCTGCCGGAGCACTGTTACCTCGACGGTTTTGTCCTTCATTAGGATCACTGCAACGAGGGCTGAGCAAACGATATAATTGGTAAACGTTATCTGTGTGTTAATTATGTGTTACGGGATACTGAGCAGAAGCTATAAAAATGTTAAATCAATAATGCCTCTGTATGTAATTCTATAGATAACTATTTTTTAGGAAAAAAGACATCTACACTTTGCCAGTATATTATCAACTTTACACATATTATTGATTTCTTAGTTTTTTTATACAAAATTGAGCTTAATTTATAAAGTTTCAACGTTTAATAATATTTTTTTGTCTTTCGTTATCTAAAAATATCTTTAATGTAAGCCATACACGCTACGGTCTACCGGAGAGGTGACTTGTGCAGGTATGTCTGCGCAGGTCAATCGAACATTGGTAGCGTGTATGGGGACGTTCCGGTGTACCGCACACGCACAGGTAAACCGTACGGTGTCACTACAAAGAATTGATTTTCGATTTTGCTCCGGTCTACCTGCGCAGATATACCTGCACAGGTAGACCGTCTCCGGTGTACCCTAGCGTGTATAGGCGGCATAAGAAATATTTTTGTGTATACGTACCGGCGATGAGAGAGACGCCCACCAACACGCCGAGGCAACAGCAAGTGCGTTCAGTACGGACGCCCTGCACATCTTCCACCGCGTTGGTCGGCTCCTCCTCGCGACCGCCCCCTTTCCTGTACATATTCGTACAATACTCCTCGAAATATCCCAAAGAAACAATTGTGGTCTTGTTGAATCAGTTTTATTGAAAGGCTCTTTAAATAAAACGCTTTGCACGTTTAACGAACCCCAATTAAATTTCGTGCCATCAAACATTTTCCGATACTTTAATAGATAGCATGTGTTATATCCTATACCTTTAAACGAGCAATTCTTGTATATGATCCAGGAAGTTTCGGGGGCAATAAATCGATCTAGCTAGGATTTATTTTTAGAAAATGTCTCTTTGTTCGTGTTTTCAAGCAATGAAAACCGCTACAATGTAAGAAGGGTAAATTTTGACACCGTGTTAATGATCGTAATAGCTCAAGTAGATATCGAGCGGTCGCGAAATCGTAATGCCTTGGTTCGCGTCCTGTCTTCGGTCCGACTTTTTTTCATTTTTTTTTCAAGTTCCCTTCTTTTGTGAGAAAATCTATTATTTCCAGCCCTTTTTTAGCATTTTTTAAAAATACGCAAATTTTAATTAAACCAATTGATCTCATGATTTTTTTTTTCAAATAACCAGTTCGGTTTTTTCTCTTATGTCAATAAGATCATCAATATGTAATTTGTATCTAATGTAATTTCAAAAAAAAAACCGAGCAAAGCTTTGTCATCCAGGTACTAAGCTTTATTGATAAATATCTTTACAGCCTATTTATTAGTACATTGAATAAATTATTATTACGTTGAACGGAAACATATAAATCATACGATCGCTCAGCGAATTATATATCATTAACATTATACCCGAGATAGACCCAACATAATTCAACGGGTTGGTAAGCAGAAGTGGCAGGGTCGACAAAAGATAGGGTCTGATGATTCTAGCGTGGCATCCCCATAAGCGGAATGGGCTTCTCACTAAATGGAGTAACGACTAACAAATTGATAAGACATGCAAGAAGTCGATCGATGCAGGTGACTCAGAACGGTAATCTTTAATTTTTCTTGGGGGTGGCCTACATCCAGCCGTGACCTTCTGAAGGGCTGTAATGATGATGATGCTAATTAGTGACCTTAGTTTATTTTCATCAACCAATCAAATATTATCGCGGAAAAAGACATTTCTAAATTAATTGCTAATCTTACGAACAATATGTAAGTTTACAGTTACATTATCACTTAAGGCCTAGTAACATGGATTGAAAATAATTTATAAGTAAATGTAACTCGTTTTTATGTAGAGCTAGTAACAACACACTTCTAAACTATTTACAAACGTCACTTACATTTTCCTGCGACGAGTCGGCAGCTCTACATCGTAGATGGAATGTAATACGCGTTTTGACGAATATCGTGGAGCATTTCGTCAGTATTTACGTTCGAAACATTAGTACACCGGCACTGGCTTCTGTCGATTGGGGAACGTGGTGTGTTCGTTGTCAGGAGATGCGAGGCAGGAAACGCACGACGCGCGCCGCTCTGTCTCACTGCGGATCGCACGGGAAGTCGCCCGTATTCACGGTCGCTCGGACCTGCCTCAGATTAACTTTGACCAATCGATTGTGCCACGGTATCTATTTACACGGTGCGCGGGCACTCTATATGGGTGTTTAAACTCCCTTGTAACGCCCTTGTCAACGTCAGCCTGAATGGATAAATCGGATTTTTCATTACAAAGTATGCACATAGTCGGAGACAACGTTTACGTCACCCTTTTGTAATGGCCTTACTGTTGCTGTACTTTTGTATACAGAGTACATGTTGGTAATGCAATATGCTCATGTTGATCGCGATATGTCGCTTACGTGCAAAGTTATTTCAAATATCTCTAGTAACTCGCTTTTATATTTAAGAACGAATCGAAGAAGCGGTACAATCACTAAGATTCTAATCCCCTCGCATAGCCGTCTTATCATTTCAACGCAGCTTTGATTTGTCTGATAGAGTAAATTAAAAGATTGCGCATGCTGCGTGCGAACGAACCATATCTGGCTTTCATCCTAAATTATTTAAAAACATGTTTGGCACTTAAAAATTCAAAGTACGAACAACTCAAATTTTTACTTCAGTATTTAAAAAAAGCTTTATTGATATTTTCGGTTGCATTCATATTACATAGGACTATTACCTAACATTTATTGTGTAATACTATGTAATGCCATACTTTACTACACGCCAAAGAAAAACTAATCACTTAATAAAATATATAAACATAGAGAGAAAACAAAAGGCATTTTTCAAAAACGATAGCTTCTGAGGTAGGTGACACAGTTATATCGAAAAATTAAAGCCCAATTATTTTACCAATTTGAGTGGACGAACGAATATCTTAAATTTAAGTTAACAAATACAACGTTGTTTAAATAATATCATGATATATGAGTATTCCGACGAAGGCGGATTGGGAGACATTTGAACACAGCGCGGTATTCTGTGAAATGTTCTTATACATTGTTGTGAACTAGTACTTTGAACAAAATAGTCCCTCTGGGTTTCTTGCGGGATCTTTTCAGGACAGTTTTTATAGAAGCATTGATAAAAATAAAATATTCTTTATATATTTATATAATAGACTTCCAATAAAAGTTATTTTATTCTAACGAGACTATAGTTGTGATAAACCGCGCAAAAGTATTGGCAAATACGATAATAACTTTAGCAGTAATAATCCTCAAGTCATCACGTTACAGAGAACAATCCGTTCATTATTAGTAATTACTCTCATTATTAAGCATTGCTGGTTAAAATACTTCACTTTGCAGGAACTCGCGGACTTCACTTGATCTTGATTATTTTTCCTTAAGTTTCTTCACGACGAATTTCAAACAAACCTATGCTATTACAATACTTATAAAATAGTTTCATACGAAATTGTTATAGTTCATTTTCTTTTGACTACATTTATGTTATATGGATATAACACAATTCTATAATCTGTCTTTATTTTTAATGGAACTGGAACGTACCTGAATTAGAATGTATTGGTAATGAATGACTTACGTAAACCACATTAGGCTTGATATTTTCACCATGCTCGACAAAAGTATCACTTATTAATTATATTCCGAAATGAAAATGGTAAATATTTACAATTGTTAAACTACTATTTAACGTTTAATCGTTCCAAACGACACAATTTCGGTCGCTATGCATGCAGGTAGATACATTTTGTCTTTAGACATCTCGCTAGACTCAGTTAATTGTATCTAATCTAATGTAATCAAATATAATATGATTCCTGACCAAACAAATTTATCATGTCACAATACTTTGTGATTCGTTTTGTTTTAGAGAACTGTTTAGTTGCAACTGTAACAAAATACATTCTTGTGTAATTGCGTACTTTTTGCTAACCCAATTCCAACTGATATATAAATCCACCATGAAACAACGCTTAGAAAGCGTAATTTCGTGATGGATTTATAATAATGTAAATTTACCCTTAGTACTTTGCTGCTTCCGAGGGACCATCATTCATTTTATAATCATAATAGCCTATCACAAGCCTACTGATGCATAATATTATACAACGTGTAATGAAAACCCTGTAGTCCCGTTAAGTGCATTATTAGAATCAGTATTCAAAAGTATAGAAGAAAACTCGAACATTAAAAAATGAAATTAAATAAAAATAATTTGTTATTAGCAAATTGTATAGAGCCGTGGTAGCTCAGATGGTTAACGCTCGCTGTAAATATAACAGAACGCGAGTAACCCGGGTTCGATCCCCCGCCGGCACCAATGAAATGCTCGGCGGTGAAGGAAAAACATCGGGAGGAAACCTGCATGTCTGAGGAATAAGAAAAAAAATATTTCGAAGACATGTGAAGTTCGCCAACACGCATTGGGGCAGCGCGGCGGACACTTCCCTGCCCTAAAACCCTCTCAGAAATGAGGGGAGGCCTGTGCCCAGCAGTGGGACGTATATAGGCTGTAACTTTACTACTTTAAAATGTATGTGGTTTTATTACCTCTGTATTGGTCGGAAGAGTATTGTCAAAGACTTTGCCTTATCTATGCACGTGTCAGTTTGAGATAATAAAACAACATACAACTTGCAAATACAAATTTATTTAAATTTAATGAGAAAACTTCATGGTCTAGTTTTCTCAAGGAAAGTTAATTAAATTAGTTTGAATATTAATTCTGATAACGCACTTACAGGAACCATATGGTTTTTGTTACATGTTTTGTACAAAATATGCGGTTTCATTTATTACATTTTACTTAATATTACTTTGTTCCGCTATGTTGCCTCTTACGACACCCACGGGATGATATGGGTTAGTAGATATTCCTACACCTTCAACTGCTCGTTACAAAGGGAAAGAAGTCAGCAGATGGGCAGCAGCGTATTCCTAATAATGACAATAAAAAACTGCAGTTGCCAACCCGCTTGCCAAGCGTGGCAACTATGGTAAATGTTCAGCAATAGATTTTAATAGGCTGTAACGGTAGTAATACTTGTCTTGTGTTTCATTCTTACCGAATCGAAGCGTTACATTTTCACTTTACTATATTTTATATAATAACAAATTGTTTAACATTTTACACATCTTAAATGTTAGTGTAATAACTTCAATGAAATCAAACAAAAATAAGTACAAATTAGTAAGAACACCGGAATCCACAGTCAAGATAGGTGATCCCCTATGGGATGATTTGGACGCTATGTGTCTAATTCAACCTTCAAGGTATTTCACATACGAAAAGAGAGTCCCGGGAAACCCTAAAGGGTTTTCCTTGGATTTTCTTCAACCAACCAATGAAATGAATCGTATATTAGAAGAACTGAGGAAAAAATAGTTAAATTAGATTTAAATTGCAAGTTTATTAGGGTTTTTTTTATTTATTTAATTATTGCAGAGACATGGTACAACAAGTTGTTGCATTATAACTTTTAGGATTATATATGTACGTATCTTACCGGTATGCGCGTAGAAACAGCACAATTATGAATTCTTAGTTTTTTTACAATGTAGGCGATAAAATGTAAATATAATAATATTACGTCAATCCAATAACTATAATTACAGCACTTAATTAACAAATTGTGAAATATAACTTAATAGTAAAGCTTAAATTATTCCGAATAGTATATTGCATACATTTGAAATTAGTAAAGCATTGACATTTTTGATATTAACACGCGTTTTTTTTTTTAATTAAATAATATGTCCATCTCTATAGTGACTTGTTCAAAGCAAAGTTATTCATAATGCATAGATTTAGAAAACATTTAATTGAATCAATATTAGTATTAATATTATAATAGTGTCACTGTCGTCACTATCATCATCGTTGCAGCCCTTCACAAGTCCACAGCTGAACATAGGCTCCCCCAAGGTGTGCCACTAAACACGGTCCTGAGCCACTTGCATCCATCGACTTCCTGCATGTCTTACCAGGTCGTCACTCCATCTAGTGGGGGGCCGCACTTGATTGAACATAGGCCTCTCTCCATCCATCGACTTCCTGCATGTGTTACCAGGTCGTCACTCCATCTAGTGGGGGGTCGCCCTACACTACGCCTACCGGTACGGGGCTGCCACTCGGGAACCTTTCTTCCCCATCGGTTATCGGTTCTTCAAGCAATATGGCCGGCCCATCTATCCTATCACTTCATCTTACTAATCTGCTGGGCTATGTCGGTCACTCTGGTTCTACTGCGGATATACTCATTTCTGAGTTTATCGCGCAGGGAAACTCCGAGCATAGCCCTCTCCATAGCTTGCTGAGCGACCTTGAGCGTCCTCATACGACCAGCAGTGAAGGACCACGTCTCAGATCCGTAAATTATCACTGGCAACACGCACTGGTTGTACAATCTAGTTTTTTCTCTCGGTCGAACTTAGACTTACCTAGTCGGACTTTTGTCCCAGGTAAACGTACTCGTCAACAACTTCGCGCATAGTGCTCCCAACAACTACCAGCATAGGTGTGACATGGACATTAAACATCATCTTTGTTTTGTCCATGTTCATCTTAAGACCTATCCGTAGGGAGACACCATTGAGGTTAAGTCCTCCAGCGATTCTGCCATAAGGACTGTATCGTCGGCAAATCGAAGGTGAGTGATGTACTCGCCATTGATGTTAAAACCGTATCCTTTCCAGTCCAGTAGCTTGAAAAGGTCTTCCAATGCGGCGGTGAAGAGTTTCGGGGATATAACGTCACCCTGTCTTACACCTCTCTGCAGTTGGATAAGTTTCCTACTCTGGTTATGTACTCGGATAGCCCTCGTAGCCCTATTGTACAAACACTTCAGCACTTATATATCCGACAGTCAACTTGGCACCGCTGAAGAGACTGTAGCACCGCCCAAATTTCGACGGAATCAAAGGCTTTCTCATAGTCTACATACGTCAGGCAAAGTGGCAGATTGTACTCTTCGGACTTCTGTACAATTTGCTGCAGGGTATGTATGTGATCTATGGTACTAAAGCCTTTTTGGAAACCGGCTTGTTCGGGAGGCTGGAAGTCGTCGAGTCTGCGTGCGAGACGATTCGTAATGACTCTCGAAAACAGCACGTATACGCGGCTCAGAAGGGATATCGGTCTGTAGTTCTTAGAGAGGGTGTTGTCACCTTTCTTGAAGAACAAGACCACCGCACTTCTGCTCCACGCCTCGGGAGTAGTGCCACCATGGAGGACGGAATTAAAGAACTTCTGAAGGACTTCAAGTACTAGTTTTCCACCCGCTTTCAGAAGTTCCGCTGTAATTAGATCCTCGCCCGGGGACTTGCCGTTTTTAAGGTGCTGGAGAGTCATTCTAATCTCGCTTAGACTGACTTCCGGGATATCATCGGAATAGTGTCCGATAAGACTTGCTCTTGGATCGTTACTCACACTTGCGTGTGGCTCCAACGATGATGTGTACAGCTGCCCATAGAACCTCTCAATCTCACTCAAAATCTCCCGGAAGCGATGCTGCCACACTCAGTCTTCAGCTTTGACAGTTGGCTCTTTCTCGCAGATCTCTGGCAAAGACTTTGGAGCCCTGGTTCCGCTCGATCGCTTCTTCAATACGGGCAGTATTAAAGTTGCGGAAGTCCCGCCGTATGCATTTGGAAATCTGTCTGTTAAGTTGCCTGTATACTGTCAAATCTGCTGACGATTGCAGCTTCATCTCCCGTCTAACAGCCATGAGATTAAGAGTGTGATCGGAGAGTTTTTGTGTTCCTCTGCGGCGGGTCTTGCAGAACTTAGCTCCGACCGCATGGACAGTTTCCACGAGGTTGTCATTCATATCCTCCACTGCATTGCAATCTTCTAGGCAATGAAAGCGGTTTTGTAACTCGAGCTAAAAGGTTTCGGAATCTTGGACTAGAGCACGAGGGGGAGGGAGCGTTGACTTCATTAGACGAGATCTCTCCAAATTAATGTTTAGGTATTTATAGTCAACCAAATCTAAGAAATACCTTTTGACATTTCACATTAATCATTCCGCAATAACTTTGCACAAGCGTACTCACACGATTAAAAATAACCTTTTACGTAAATCCAAAGAATTATGAAGTTATCTATATTTCTTTACAACGTTTATAGTTTTCGATCACTAATTTAAATTTAAATTTTTCAAACAAAGCAAAATATTAAATAATAACCAGTATCAACTTTTTTTTACTTGACATCATATCAATGATATGTCGCTATGTAGATCACCGTAGTGCTTGGATGATTAAAATTCACTGTTACGCGAATTATCGGCAAAAATATTCAAATAATCGGTAAAAATAAAATAAACTATTAATTTTCTTGAATGTATTATTTGTTTTATTTTATTTTATTTTTAAAATTCCAATTACATGAATCATAAATAAAACAAGTTTATTTTTTTAAATTGTCAACATTCCCGCCATTTTGGGAGTTTACTGTCCGCAATTTTTTGATTTTGTGTTTGTTTTCTTATTTTGTGACCCGGCTTTAACTTTTTGGATCGTTTCTTCTATATTCGTTGACCTTGGCAATTTATATACTGGACTCTGACTAAGCAAGTGATCATAATGTCGAAAAGAAAACGTAGTTGTGGTAGTCGTACTTTAAACCGTCAAGCTGGTGCATTGGTGGTGAAATTACACGAATATTTTGAACGTGAGTCACAAAACGGTGGGCCTCTTTTACCAGTGACATAAGTGCTGGATCGTGTCGGTGAAGCACTCGGGATTGGCAAACGCACCGTTGCAAAGATCGTCACTGAAAAGTACGGACCATCAGGCAGTGAAAATAATTTACTTCACACGCCGAAAAAACGAAAAAAGAACAAACCAGTAACAGGTATCGATCAATTCGACGCAGATGCAATTAGAAAACATGTCTACGGCTATTTCATAAGTGGCGAATATCCTACTGTGGCGAAGTTGCAAGTAAGTTTAATAGATGCCGGTTTGTACAGTGGTAGTGTAGAGTCATTGAGAACCATTTTAAAACGCATAGGGTTTCGATACAAAAAACTTGACAAACGTAAAGTAATTATGGAGAGACATGACATAGTCTTGCAAAGAATAACATTTTTAAGAGAAATGAAAAATATAAACGATTAGGACAACGTCATATTTCTTGATGAAACGTGGTTAAACGCCAATAACACTGTAGCGCAAATATGGACAGATGACAATACAGCAACTTGCTCGAAGGTGCCCGCGGGGAAAGGTGGGCGCCTCATAGTTTGCCATGCGGGATCAACTGGAGGAGGATTTGTACAAAATTGTTTATTAGTCTTCCAATCAAAGAGTACAAGAGATTACCATGAGGAAATGGATGCAGAAAAATTCAAAGAGTGGTTTATAACACTTTTACGAAATATTCCTGCGAATAGCAGCATAATAATGGACAACGCCCCGTACCATTCTGTCGAAATCGACAAAGCCCCAACCCAAGCGAATAAGAAAGCAGATTTAATAGCATGGCTGGAACACAAAGGCGTGGAAGTGGACATGAAGTTATTGAAAGCTGAGCTAATACAATTAGTAAAGCAAAATAAACCACGTAAACCTTTATATGTTATTGATAAATTAGCAGAAGAGCACGGGCATAAAGTTATAAGATTACCACCATACCACTGCCAATATAATGCTATTGAATTGATTTGGGCCCAAATCAAAGGCTAGTTCTTTTATGAAAAGTGAAAACATATTAACTTTACTTAAACACACACAAAATGAAAATATCTTATGGTTTTTTTACAGGCTACGTAGCACAACATAACACCAAGCCACCTTTCACGACGAAGAAGGTGGAAGGTTTGCTCAAGGAAGCATGTACCCATGTCACAAAGGATGATTGGGCAAAAGTGGTAGAAAAAACAAAAAAACATGATTATGGATGACTTTGAAAGAGACATTAATTTTGATTGCATTATTGTAAATCAAATAATAATTAATCTTAACAACGACAGCTCAACTAGTAGTAGTGAAAGTGATTGAATAAATTTATTTTTAATCTAGTTTCAATCATAATTTTTTATGACTTTTCCTCTAGAAATAAGCAGTTACAACAAATACGAAGAAAACGATAAATCTTTTGTTTTAAATTATACGTTTCTAATTTATTCTGGTATTATTTAAACCTAACTGAATGATTACCAACTCTAAATAATCGATATCGATTTTTTTAAGAATCGATTATTGTGCGTTCTCATTTTTTGGTTGGCATGCTTGGTGCAATAAATCTGACAGCTGTCAAAAGGTATTTCTTAGATTTGGTTGACTATAGTGTACCTCTAACCATTCGGTGATCGCTGCCAGTTTTCACCCTTGCGATCACTAAGACATTACTGAACAGTCGGCATCTGGTCGTCATAATGAAGTCAATCTCATTTTTTGTCGAACCTTCGGGGCTTGACCAAGTCCACATCCGGTGGAGCCGCTTCTGGAAGAAAGAGTTCATCATAAAGAGTCCCTCTTTCTCCATGAAGTCGGCCAGCTGCTGGCCCCTTGAGTTCCGTTGCCCTATCCCAAATTTCCCTACCTTCGGCTCACCGTTCTTTCTTGTGCACAGTTTTGCGTTGAAGTTTCCCATTAACACCGTATAGAGTTTTGGAGGAAAGCATGGCTCTAGAGATATCCTCATACCCATATCATATCATATACTCATCGGGATGTTCCGACGTTGGCGTGTAAATCTGTATGACCTTCAGCGAATACCGTTTGGTGATTCTGAGTATAAGGTACGTAACCGTCATCGATCACACTCCTAATCTTTACAACGTTGTTAACGAGAGACTTGTGGACGATAAATCCGACACTTCTTTGGGACAAATTTCACACTTCTTTGGGACAAGTTGCCGGATTCGAGAATCACCGTGTCCTCCCCCTCTCTTCGGACCTTGGATAATCCTATAATATTTCGTGCTATTCTACTTGTCTATCTCTTCTTCCAGCTCCAGAATCTTCTCGTCACCGGGGGGGGGGGGGAACTTCCGCACGGGCCCGGGGGGGGGGGGGTTTTTTTTTTTTTTTTTGGGTATATATATATATATATATATATATTTATATATATGTCTCAAAAAGTCTTTTACGAAGTAAAATCAACGGTTAAGGAGCCATTGAGTTAAAGTTCTTTTAAATTTGTTAATATGTATTTAAGAGTTTTATATTTTCTGATAGCTTGTTAAATATTTTAATTGCCATACAAAAACAACTTAGTAATTATTTATGAAAGACAAAAACTGTTTATTCAACAATTAATCTCAAGGTAAATGTTGAAGGGTGGATTTCTGGGGGAATATTTAACCTTCATAATTATTTCCTGTGTTATAGTGAACAATTTGGATCGTTTTTATCGAGTGTTGTCAGTTGTATTTGTTCTAGCTCTAAGTCATCACACGAATTGCCAAATTGTGATATCTGTTCAGCTAACTGGCTTATAATTCCAGTATAACTGGTTTCTCTCTACATTTAAAATAAACTTATTCTCACTAACAGTACCTAAATTATTTCATCATTCACATTAGATTATTTCATCGACTTCTATTCCTACGCAATTTTTCTGGTTCTCAGGTAACTACGTAACTACTAACGTAATCCTAATGATTTTTATTAAGGTTGTTCGTAAAGCCTTTTACATGTTTAAGAAGACACTGATTGACTGGTAGAGAATGATAGAGGAATTACTTGTGCTCTTTATATCTTTTTCTATAATAGCAATGCAACAAATATAATAAATGAATAAGTTTCTTATTATGGAATACTTGCAGTACCCCTATAATACCGTAAGTGTCATAAGAGGTGACAGGTACAAAGTAAAAAACTGCGGTTTCCAGCGCGCCAACAAACTTAGCAACTATGCCCGCTATGTGACAGTGGCAGGCCTATGCTCAACAGTAAACTTTTAACAGACTGTAAATGAATTGATTAAAATATAGGGATTTCTGGGTTATGATAATAATAAAAAAAATTAAGATATCACAGCCACTTTATTATACTTCACTTTACTATATTTATTTACATAATAATTTTGTTGAATTTTATGTTTATATGTTTTTCGTTTTCTGACGTTACGCATTTAACATTTAATTCGTCGCTGACGCCGCAAAGGGACGAACCTAATTTTTTTTTTAAATTACAAGAAAGCAAAAAACATTTATTTTTCCCCGATTACTAGCTTGTTTTCATTAGATTAGAGTGTTTATACATTTCATTATTCGATTTAATGGAAAACTACAAATACAAATAAAAACTAAAACTACAATACTCTGATGAAAAAAGCTAGTAATCGGGGAATAATAAATGTTTTTTGGTCCGCCCTCATTTTTTGAAAATTGAGGTTCGCCCCTTTGCGGCGTCAGCGGCGTGTTGTTAATTATAATTTGCTTGATTTTAGTAACAAGATGCAAACAATCAAAAGGTTCTACTCGTATATTCGACACAAATATTTTTTATGTTCGGTGTTCACCGTTTTGTCGGAAACGACTGAATCAATTTTATATTTCTTTTCTATTAAATATGTTACGCTTCAGGCGTGGTCCCATAAGAAATGGAGGAAAAATTCTACCTCTAGATAAATAGTAAACACTAGCTGAATGATTAAATGCCACTATTTAGACAATATTTCAGTTGTTGTTGACCATATATAAAGTTCTTCCCGTAAGTAATAGAATTTTTTCAAAGTTAAGCTTAAAAAAAGCAAAACGGACTTCTTATTTTTTTATGTTTTGAGGTTCGTTTTTTTTTTTAATTTAATAACAGAATACATAAAAGTAACAGGTTTAATTTTGAATTTGTAATGTCAGGCACAAATTACTCCCTAAAACTTAACTATATATTACACAGCGAATTAGGTAAGCATTCTGGAGATTATTGATATTATAATATTTAAGCCAGAATTCTCCGTAAGTGAAGGACTTATTCCTCACTAAATCTTGGCATTAAACTTTCGCTTACATATTTAGTACTTTCATTTCATATCATCAAAAAAGATTCTGGATTGAAGGATTCAAGAGAAAGGTGTTTATTGTGCAATTCATATAGAACATTCCTTGTCATAATTTTCTTTTGATAACATGACGTCCTTTGTGAGATCGACGAATGTGTCGAAATCGCAGAATGATGTATCCCCACAGCCAGCTATTGGTAGTTCAACGCCCGGCCCACCAGCCGTCTCTGAATATACTGCCTGTGATAATACGTTTTAAATATTAATTATTTACATAATATTATTAATATTATTACAATAATTTAAATATAAACTACTATTGTTTGCTTGTTTTTTATTTTAAGAAACTGCTTATCTTTAAGAATTATTTTTTTTAAATTCGGTATATTTGTTTAATATAAATATTATCTATCTCAAATAAAATCGAAGTATGCTTGTTAATATTTAAGATTTATTTAAACCTAATTTATTTTTTCATTCCAAATTATTCTGAAGTACCGGTAGCCTGGCACTATGTTAACACTAGAAATTGCGTTGCGGTGAATTTTACATAAAGTAAATAGTGGTCGAAAACAAAATGTACAACAAGTAAAATCAGTTATTACATTTTATATATTATGTGATAACGTTTTTAAATTTTGTAGTGTAGTACTGTTTTTGTTTGACGTATTTTAAATTGCACGCATTAAAAGTCACGCGGTATGTAAGTGGGAAATTTCAAATTACTCCGTAATGCGTAAAATCGAAGGCGATGTGTTTTTAAGTAATGTTAGATAAGGTTATGAATCACGTTACGTTGGGTACATACAATAATATTTTTGTTTTATTTTCAAAATTTAGTGAACACGAAAAGAGGATCAAACTCTTCATGAGTTTGAATCAATAAGCAATGTTAATAGATTGATTCGATTTGTCTTTATTTTGTATTTTATTGGCTGCAATTTTGCTGAAACAGTTGTCACTATAGGTGTATAGTTTATGAAAAAGTTTGAATTGTTTGTAGAAAAACATTATCCATCCACCTCCTACATCTCTTATCAGGTCGAGACGATATTGACTATTGGCATTAATAACTCGCAATTAAAACCCTTTATACATAGTAAAACTTTAGTTTATATAAGTCGTTTGTGCTGACTATAATCATCGGTTAGTTATTTTTTGTATAGATTTTTTGTATAGTATATATAGTTATTTTTTTATTGTGTATAATTTACGTTTGTGCTAACTATAATCATCGGTTTGCCCGTTTTATCTCTATTTAACAGTCATTATCACAAACCTTTCTTACCAGTAGTTTAGCAAGTGTTTTTATACGCAAAAATGGCCATGGGTTTTAAGACGATTATACTCGAAATAGATGTAAATACATTACTAGTGACAGTCGAGCGTTCAAGATGTTAATATCAGTAGGATAAGGACAGACAGAACATCCGACCCGAGATACATAGTGTACCTTACGTTACCTGTACGAAGACGGGGCGATTCACTAGTAAATAATATATGGCTTTAAGAGGAGGGGTGGGTGTAGTGGACTAAAAAATTAACAGCCTTAATACGTCCCGTTGCTGGCACAGGCTTTCTTTTATCTCTTTTGTAGGGACCATAGTTTTAATAAGATAATTTTGATTGATAACTGATCAAACAGCTCATCTAATAGTAAAGCTACCACTGAATCTTATTGAAACGGTAAATATCTTCAAACACAAGACACTTTTGGTATTTTCACCCTTTAGAATAAAAAAGAAATGCAGTGTGTAATTATATTGATTCTTTAACCATTCAAACCGGAACATACAAAATAGGTGAGCGGGTGGTACCACAGAAATCGTAAAAATAGACAATAGAAATTAATTAGCGCTCGATTACTTCCAAAACCGATGCGATGTCGTCACATCTTACCGTATTATAAACATACGCAATGCACAAAGATATCTAATGTTCACATTACATTACTTGGCGAGTTTGTCAACGTCGCGTGCGACGCGTATTATGGTAGAACAAAAGCAGCAATGGTAATTTTACAATACGAAAAGTAATAAATGAAAGTTTACAAAGGTAAATATGTCATAGTATTACATAGTAAAGTATACATCTAGATGTAAATTAGTTAAAACAATGATATTTAGTAAATAATCAACTCAGCTACGAAATTTTATGCATTGATTAGTTAAATTACACATCCTTGATGAGTTTTTACTACTTTTTTTACTATTATGCTGCAGTTCACCATTATAATAACATAAATTCACCTACGATGTTCCCCGTGCAACTAAATCACAAAATAGTGAATTATGTTCGTCAACACATAATAGCGGCGACAAGTTCACGCGTCTATGCGACTTCTATTGACTACGATTTCTGTGGGTGGTACCAACCCAGACGAACTACCTCAATGGGATAGAGTCCTCGTTTACTGCCTAGTGGCTCTCAGAAGGTACCTAGTAAAACTATAATCAACGGACAATCATTTCCAACACGCTCTGGCATAACAGTATCTAATTAATTGGGGGGATCCGAAAAACTATTACAGCTTTTTCTGACAGATCTCATGTAGCGTTGGAAAGTTGGTGAAAAATCAATCCGACTCATAACGATTTTATAAAAAAAAAAGATATAATTAATTTGTGTCGAACTTTAAGTATGGGCTGTAAAAAACGTACCACAAAACCATATTGGCCTGTTTGATTTCGCCTCCTCAATTCTAATGAGAAAGTTGACCCATATCTCGGTTGATGTGGTTGGAATACCCGGGCAGCGGCCATTAAACCAGCCACATTATTTTCGTGAGCCGAGTATAATCGCAACTTAGGTTGGTCTAAGTTACCAGCAATCGCCATACTTGATGCGTTTACAATATCTGCTAGAAGCACTCCTGTAATGAACAATAATATTTTAAAATGAGATAGGCAGAAGTAAGTTCAACGAAAATGAAACCAAAAAATTACCTGATGCAAGTCGCGTTAAATCGTTATCGTAAAATTCGATAGCGTATTCAATTTTTGTCATTTCTTTTATTTTAGGCATTACATCTTGTGCCCACTTAGGTGGTTCTACTCCGACATTTTCCTTTAAATTTTAATATAACCTTATTAAAGTGAATTTGAAGTTGCTTATTAAATTTACTACTTGATAATGTCCTTTTGAAACTAATAAACTAATCTACGAATAATGTTCGACAAAACCGCGCAAGTTGAAATTTTTTGTGCAATTTAAATTGAGTTTGTAAGCACATGCAGATCTTCTTATTGTAATTTGGATTCCATGTTTTTAAAAGGTTATTACCACCATCAGTCGAGGTAAAAATAAAATGTTGTTACATCCTCCTTTAACATCCTTGTAAAAGAAATATTTATAAAAGTACTTACTAAAGTTTGAAACAAATTATCTAGGAAGAAAACGTCCTCGGGAGTAGTGATGTTGGTACCGGTTTTATCGCTCAAGTAAGTGAACAAACTTGCGTACGGTTCCAGCCATTTTTTGACCTCCGGTAACTCATATATGCTATCCCTCATTTTCGTATAAGGGGGACAATTATACCAGTATAAAAGCTGTTAAAGATAAAATTTATAAAATTATAATAAACATTATAATATTTATATAATAAACACAAATTTTGACATATTCTAAACCAGCGACACGTCCCGGCTTTGCCTGGGTGGGATCTGGCGTTATTTAGATTTAAGATAATCATCATCGATTTTTCGTTTTTTGTTTTTTTTTCTTTGACAAACGTAATAATCCATATAAAATATAGCCTAGACCAATCCTGACATTGATTGCTTTCTATCTGTTAGTGAAGTTACATTATACAATATGTAACGTAATTAACGCACACCCTCAGACATCCCAATTAGTATATTATGTTATAATCATAATGCATACACTGAATTTTTAGTTAAACATTTTTATGAACTGATTATTTTTATCAAATTAGTTATACTAATTCTGGAAGAATGTTGTGGTTACAGTACAAATCCACGAAATCAAAGACTTTAACGTGCTTGAAATAAAGTTCAATTTTCTTTATTTTTATTGAATGACAGAGTTAGTAATAATACAAATAAAAATGCGCTCTTAAAAGTCTTATTGCCTTAAGTTACGGTCCATTTCAGTTTGTTTTGACTGTACTGTAGATTTAGTGTGACTGTAACTTCGTACCTAGTTTTAATTATTTTTGGGATAAAAAATTACCTATATTAAAAATAATATGAATCGATTCAGTAAACGATTCTGAACAAACCACTTTCTCAAAGTGCGTTAATTATGTTACATGTTGTATACGGTTCAGCCATTCCGAAAATAACATCCTCAGCTCAATAAAAGGCAGTTATTTCGATACTAAAACCGACAATTTTATTTATAAGTATATAAGTTAGTAAAGTTAGAGCATATACGTCCCACTGCTGGGCACAAGCCTCCCCTCATTTCTGAGAGGGTTTTAGGGCAAGGAAGTGTCCGCCGTGCTGCCCCAATGCGTGTTGGCGAACTTCACATGTCTTCGAAATATTTTTTTTCTCTTATTTCTCAGACATGCAGGTTTCCACACGATGTTTTCCTTCATCGTCGAGCACGTGGTAAATAATAAATTTATAAGTATAACTTAATTTATATTACTAATATAGAATATTAGTAAACTGTATATAAATACTCCACGAGCACTATAATTAAGTTATCTAACAGTAGCATGAGCTCATTTTATTTTTAAATTTGCATAAGAATCTCGGTTTTATTGTACTCTTTTCCTTTTTTTAATACGTACATAAAGTTATGTTTACTTACATCATCGGAATGATATTGAAGTGTATCGTAAGGGACTGGTTGCCAATTTAGTGCAGGGTTCCACCTTTGAGGGGGAAGTGGTGGATATAAAGCCGCCATTGCCGTCAAAGCTGTCATTTTTGTGCGGTCGTAGTCTGTAGTGCGTACATTTATCTCATCAGGAAGGTAAAGTCGTGAAATGAATTTATTGTAACGCTTTCTTAGGTACAGCCCGACCTTGAAGCCCCGCTGCTTACCTTTCTATTAAAAAAAAACCTCCACTAAATAAATCAACCAGGAAAATACGGGGTATAAAGACGACACATTAAGAGAAGAAGGTTATGATGAGTTTTGTTCCATCAAAACTTCGCTCTCCGATAAAAATTAGTATAGAAAAATACACAAGCCATTGCCACATTATTTGTTTTTTGTGAATTGGTTTTGTTTTAACTTTACTAGATCGTAAGTCACCTTTTCAGCCACCTGGCTATATTGCGTTAATTGCTTTGTTCCAGTCTGAAGGATATAGAGAGCCAGGACAATATTAGTAGGCTGTGACGCATTCCATCTTTGTTCTTGGAGGTGACAACGTACCTAAAGCCTTCTTAGCGTCAAGTTGGTTGTATGTATCCATTGACTATGACAGCCATTTAAAATCAAGTGGTTTGTTAGATTTTTGTCTTTTTAAATTTAAAAAAAAAACTCAATCAATTTTTTTCTTTGACTAGATATATTCTGCTTGCGTATTTTCACCCAATACCTAATTTAATTTTAATTATTTTGATTTTATCTACGTCTTAAATCATTATTGACAATACGGTAAAGCGAAGTGTAAGTTGATCTTAGTGTTCTATCTAAGATAGTGCAAATTACGTAAGTAATTAATATAAATAACTCAATCGTTTTTGATTTGATTAAGTAGTCGAAAAAACAAGGCTGACGGAAAAACGATCGTATTGCATATCATATTTCCATTGTGTATTAGAGCAAGGCATGACCGAAGACATGAAAGATCATGATGCGAGAGAATAACATTTTATTTTTATTTGTAAGTTTGCAGGTGTGTCGTTGTGTAAACTGAGTTGAACGCTGCATAAATTTACGTTCTTTGTATTCCATGACATAAAAACCAATTGCCAAGCTTATGTTTACTTAATTTCTAACCATAAAATACAGTTATACTATTATGTATTCTGTACCATAACTAAATCTGACAAACTCTATTAATGCCTTTAAGACCGAAATTCGTTCACGCCCTGTTCAGTGCAGATAGCAAGTCTCAAATGATACTTTGGCTCAGGACAGGATTATAGTGCACGCACAGGTGCACACTTAATTTCCTCACTCTTATAGACCAATTGGACAATCTGAGACGACCGTCGAGGCAGTCAGAAAAACGAACATAGTCTGCACATATCACATGATAGAAAAACATTTATTAAGCGTAAATTGAGTGACTGTTACTAAATCAGTCTTACCAAATCCAGAGTGTTATACGTGGTGGAGCTATGCTGCAGCTGTTATAGTTGTAGCACGGCACTGTTCACCGGTTCTGTACACACACCATACGGCACACAGTGCCGTTCATACAATAGGATGTGTGTGTGTGTATAGAACCGGTGAACTTTTTTACTAGAAACGAAGTATTTCACTTTAGTCCTCAGGGGTGATAACGCATCTGCGTTACGATTCTTAATCGGGGATAGATATATAATATCCATGGACCGCAGCACCCATCTACCATCACTACAACTGTGTGATCGTAGATCTATACATAGTTTTCGGATCGCCAAGACGCAACACGTGTATTGCAAGTTTGTAGTTAAAAAAATTACTATCCATTTTTAAAGCTGTTTTGTGTACTTATAATGTTCTATCTGATCTGTGTGCTTGTTTGTCACATTTATTCTATAAATAAAATATATCGAGTTTATAACACTAAGCAACTATTATGAAATGTATTAAAAACAGCAAAACATGTCTCTCCACTAGTTGTAATTTTAATGTTTAACAGTCATACATATATACATAATCTCTTACGCCTGTCACCCACAGGGATGCGCAATGACTGCAGGCTCAATATAACACAATTCTGACACAAATCCCTCGTTTCTCACACATCCATATATCACGCATACATGCTTATTCGTTAAGGGTATTCTTAATTTGGCCAATCGACAATAATCTTGCAAACCAAACCACACATTTCTCTAAATACACAATGTTTAATATTATTATGTTAATTAATCATATCAACTCACATTTGTTAATGCTTTCTTTCCAAAAGGAAAGAACAGAGCGTCATTTTTATCGTTAGAAGGATACTTGTCCAATTCTTCTTGATCTGGTGTTCTATCCCCATGTCGGAAAATCTGCCAAAAATAAATATCTATGTAGAACTAAATTATAAAAATTTCTTCTCAAAAACATGATATACTTAATTATGATTAAAAAATTCTTTTGAAATATATTAAAACACATTTCGTAATTACAGCACATATCAGTAGTTTAAACCTTAATAACTATTTAACCTGATTGATTATAATTCCATATACGAGTAGTGCTTGTTCGGAAAATCGGTATGGAGGGTTATATTATAATTCTATATGCCGACTTTTTGTTCAATATCAATGTGCCATTTGACAAGAAATGGCGGGACCTCTATCTCTATTTCTATTCTATTATTAATAATATCTAATATATTAATAGACCTGGTTAAATTGCGCGAATAGTTCGATTAGAATAGTTAGTTGTAGCGAATAACGTATACGTACCACAAAGGCAAGCACCGGCTCAGTATTATCCTTACTATTATGCTGACTATCAACTTCGCTGTTTGGTTCTATCATTGCTGCTGCCTGTTTGTATCTCTGTGTACTCCCACGATCCGCAGCCTCCAATATCATAAGTACCACCAAAAACATAAACCCCATTTCAGAACGGTTTTAAGCGACAGCGTGCAAAATGTGACTTATCGGCATTATGTACGCGCGATCGCGTGCCAATTTAGACTGAAATACTTGAGAGACTGCTCCATTTATATAGAGATAGATACAAGAGGACCGCGAGGGATTAGTTATGGAGTTTAGAATAAATGGTCTCTACAATCGACGTTTTAGTCGTTATAAAATGTAACTTAACATGACAGTTTGAAATAATTAAACTAATACTGAATAGTAATCAGTGACTGACTCATCTATCAACGCACATTCCAAACCACTAGATGTAGATATCGAAAATTTTGATAGTAGCTGCCTTATATGTCGTAGGTATCCACTAATAAAAGGTTTTGAATAAAAGTAAA
This sequence comes from Parnassius apollo, assembly GCA_907164705.1. NCBI lineage: Eukaryota > Metazoa > Arthropoda > Insecta > Lepidoptera > Papilionidae > Parnassius > Parnassius apollo. The sequence goes on along the minus strand of CAJQZP010001607.1, from coordinate 6,198,861 downwards.
AGTAAAGTTACAGCCTATATACGTCCCACTCCTGGGCTCAGGTAATAAAAGGTTTTGAATAATTCAATCTAAATTTAAACTAAAAGGGTGAAATAGGGTAGAACAGTTTATATGAAACTATAATTACTGGGCGATTCACTCGAAACTTTCAAAGGTACTCTGTAAATAAAATATATTAATAAGGGTTTAGCTATTTTTCAAAACTACCCCTTATGAGGGGCTAGAGGCTGTTCAAACTTGTATGGAGAATTTTTTTAATTATAAACTGGTCCAAATACTCTTGAATAAAAATATCATTACAAAATTATCAAACAAAATTATCCATTTCTAACTTTTACAAAAATTTCCGTTATGACTTTAAAACGAGGGTGCAAAGTTTGTATTAAAATATTGTATATGTCCAGCAGTTTGAGCTATGCGTCTTACATAGCTCAAACTGCTGGACGTAGAAAGTGGATTTTTAAGGATAAATTAATGGGGTTGGGATCAATATAGATCAATTGACGTTATCGTCAAATTTCTTTATATTTTGCACGTCTCATAAAACGAAGCGTTAATAGACTGTGGTCTTAAAATATCTCCATCATAATCATAAGTAACCATATTGCACTTATACTATAATATGAGTAGCTGTATTTTAAAAATACTAATTAATCCATCTTTTATTTTGTAAAATATCATTTTACATTGCTACTTTGAAAGAAAAAAACGGTTTTAAAAAAATTTGGAGACGTTCGGATGTAGATTTTGTGTGTGGTCACCATAGAAATATAAACAACCACGATAAATTCCGAAACAATTGACGTATCGAGACCGAGCTTTTTTTATTCGTTTCAGAATTACATCAAGTGGTTCCCTTTTTCATATCAACAGCCTAGTACGCGTAGTTTGTTAATAAAATTATTTTAAAGTTTTATAAGTTTTATTGTTAATAAAAATTTAAAGGCGCTTTATTTTTTCTTTATACCTTGATATAGACAAAGGACAAATGTACTACCAAAAGGCCTATATCGATTTGTATAATCGATTTATTTTGGTAAACATTCATAATTTTATTTTCTGTAGGTAACACTACCTCGGGAATACAATTTATTTTTTCGTTAAAATTAAATGAAACGCTCATGAGGCGTGCACCTTTGAATTTTCCAAACTATTTTTTAATGTTATTTATTAGTAGCCAGCAGACTAGGTAACATTTATTTCCACACATCATTGTCCTCAATATATTGATCTATTTTATATTAAGCTTCTGTACAAGATATTAAAATTTTGAATACGATTCTTGCACTAGCTTATTAGCGATTTTATTGTAATGCATTTACTCAAACAATACTTTCTGTTTTATTCCAATCTACATTGTTAAACAAACGTGTTGACTCGATCCGCTTAAAAGGGGACGGTCTGTTTCTAATTAATTTATAATTAATATATACTTTTGTACGTATAAGTTGTTCTAAAAAATAAGTAACGACGAATGTATTAAAATATTAGTCCCCATAAAAAGGTCGCCGTAACGACTTCCTAAGACCCAAGCTAAAGGTTGCCGCATCGCTTGCAAAATAAATATTGTAACCAACCCGTTTGCTGATCCCACCTTAAGCAAAGTAATAATCTTTCTATATAGCAATTGGTTGTAAATTTAATTTTGAAGCTAGTTTATCAATATGTGCCCCCCACTAAAGCTTAGAATCAAAATAGTACTTTCGAAATATATCTTATTATTGTGTTAATTAATTACAGCATTTTGTGGCGAATAAGCAGTGTAAACTAAAAACTTTTTTCTACGCTTAAAAGCAAAATTGCTGCAAGCCATTTGACAACAATATCCAGTATTTACGAGATGTTGGCCAATTCCAGTGCGTAGTCGTTTCTTTTAACTTACGAGTTATCCATCAGCAAACAGAACTATCTCATTATCACTGTGTCAATTTCTATATTTGTAATGTAGAACATTTCCTATAAAATGGCCTTTGAAAAAAAATTATATACAAAAATATAAATAACGTATATTTGGATGTGGATTTCACTTAGCTTAGAAGCAGAACGCCAATGAAAATAAATATTTTGGTTCATTTCTTGTAATCAGTCTACTTAGAAGGCTCAAGGTAATTTGCTTAGCTTAGTTTATTTCTAATATTATTTTTCTCGTTGCAATAACGAATAACAATTAAAAATATTTCTAAGGTTGTTAGTATTTTTGCTACATTTATAGTGCTTCCTAGAGATTGCAAAATCCGGATTTTTTTGAAATCCAAATTTTTGAATTTTCCTATGATTAAAATCCGGATAATCCGGATTTTTCGAAGTTTTAGGGTGATTTCATAAAACTGAAATAAAACAGCATAAATCATTTAAAATCTGAAATTATTCTGACACGACGGAATAAAATCAACCAAAATAAACAAAAACCGAGTAGTGGCGGTTAAGAATATCCACTACCCCATATCTTCCCGTGGGTGTCGTAAAAGGCCACAGAGGGAAGCAGGCAGAAGATGGGTAGCAGCATCTTCCTGATAAAAGTAACAAAAATTGCAGTTACCAACCCACTCGCCAAACGTGGCAACTATGGCAATATACCCCCCACGAGCAACGACGCAAATAGACGGCCCCCCAAACCATAGTAACGGCAGTGCAGGGGGTGCTAAGAATCTCCAGTGGAGGTTCAGTTGCCACCTAAAACGACTCAACCTGACAAATTACAACGCACGCACCCTGAGGACTGACGAGAAGATCCTGAAGCTGGAAGAAGAGATAGACAAGTTGTGTTGGAATATTATAGGATTATCCGAGGTCCGAGAGAGAGGGAGGAAACGGTGATTCTCGAATCCGGCAACTCGTTCTATCACCGAGAGGATGACCGTTTGTCCCAAGGAGGTGTTGGATTTATCGTCCACAAGTCTCTCGTTAACAAATTTATAAAGATTGGGAGTGTGTCGACGAGAGATGCGTACCTTATACTCAGAATCACCAAACGGTATTCGCTAAAGGTCATACAGGTTTACGCACCAACGTCGACACATCCCGATGAGGAGGTGGAGGCAATGCATGAGGATATTTCTAAAACTATGCATTCCTTCAAAACCCACTATACGGTGTTAATGGGAGACTTCAACGCAAAGCTAGGCACAAAAAAAATCGGTGAGCTGAAGGTAGGGAAATTAGGGATAGGGCAACGGAACCCAAGGGGCCAGCAGCTAGCCGACTTCATGGAGAAAGAGGTACTTTTTATGATGAACTCTTTCTTCCAGAAACGGCCCCAAAGAAAGTGGACCTGGTCGAGCCACAATGGTTCGACAAAGAACGAGATTGACTTCATTATGACGACCAGACGCCAACTGTTCAGTGATGTCTCAGTGATCGCAAGGGTGAAAACTGGCAGCGATCACCAAATGGTTAGAGGCACACTGAACCTAAACGTTAAGTTGGAGAGGTCTCGTCTAATGTAGTCAACGCTCCGTCCCCCTCGTGCTCTAATCCAGAATCCCGAAAAATTTCAGCTGGAGTTACAAAACCGTTTTCAGTGCCTAGAAGTTTGCAATGCAGTGGACAATATGAATGACAAGCTCGTGGAAACTGTCTATACAGTCGGAGCTAATTTCTGCAAGACTCGCCGTAGAAGAACACAAAAATTCTCCGATCACACTCTTAATCTCATCGATGTTAGACAGGAGATGAAGCTGCAGTCGTCAGCAGATTTGACAGCATACAGGCAACTGAACAGACAGATCTCCAAATGCACGCGGCGGGACTTACGCAACTTCAATACAGCTCGTATTGAAGAAGCGATCGAGCGGAACAAGGGCTCCAAAGTCTTTGCCAGAGGTCTGTCTGTGAGAAAGAGCCAACTGTCAAGGCTGAAGATTGAGTGGGCAGCATCGTTTCCGGGACACTTGAGATTTTGAGTGAGATTGAGAGGTTCTATGGGCAACTGTACACATTATCGTTGGAGCCACACGCAAGTGTGAGTAACAATTCAAGAGCAAGTCTTATCCGACACTATTGCGATAATATCCTGAACGTCAGTCTGTGCGAGATTGGAATGGCTCTCGAGCACCTTAAAAACAGCAAGGTCCCAGGCGAGATCGGAATTACAGCGGAGCATCTGAAAGCGGATGGAAAAGAGGTACTTGAAGTCCTTCAGAAGCTCTTTAATTTCGTCCTGCATGGTGGCACTACGGAGGTGTGGAGCAGAAGTACGGTGGTCTTGTTGTAGAGCGTTGTCACCTCTTTTGAAGAACTACAGACCAATTTCCCTTCTGAGCCGCGTCTACGTGCCGTTTTCGAGAGTCATTACGAATCGTCTCGCACGCAGACTCGAAGACTTCCAGCCTCCCGAGCAAGATGGTTTCCGAAAAGGCTTCAGTACCATAGACCACTTACATATCCTACGGCAGATTGTACAGAAGACCGAAGAGTACAATCTGCCACTTTGCCTGGCGTATGTGAACTATGAGAAAGCCCTTGATTCCGTCGAAATTTGGGCGGTGCTACGAGTACAGTCCTTTCAGCGGTGCGAAGTGCTAAGTGTTTGTACAGTAGGGCTACAATGGCTATCCGAGTACGGAACCAGAGTTCGAAACCTATCTAACTGCAGAGAGGTGTAAGACAGAGTGACGTTATATCTCCGAAACTCTTACCGCAGCATTGGAAGACGTTTTCAAGCTACTGGACTGGAAAAGATACGGTATTAACATCAATAGCGAGTACATCTAAAACGTGGTCTTGCACTGCTGGTCGTATAAGGACACTCAAGATCGCTCAGCGAGCTATGGAAAGGGCTATGCTCGGGGTTTCTCTGCGTGATAAACTTAGAAATGAGGATATCCGCAGTAAAACCAGAGTGACCGACATAGCCCAACGGATTAGTAAGCTGAAGTGGCCATATAGCCATATAGCTCGAAGAACCGACAACCGATGGGGAAGAATGGTTCTCACACTTCCACACTGGATAGAGTGCCGACCTGGTAAGACATGAGGAAGTCGATAGATGCAGATGGCTCAGGACCGTGCTTTGTGGCATTCCTTGGGGTTGGGGGGGGGGGCTATGTTCAGCAGTGGACTTGTGAAGGACCGTAATGACGGTGGTGGTGATAATGAAAATTAACCACAAAACACCTACCTATTCATTAGTTAGAATGAAAATTTGTGGATAAATGTAAAATATTATTCATTAAACTCAATTTTCATTAAAATCCGAAAAAAACCGGATTTATAAAACTCTGGAAAATCCAGGATTTTTCAGTTATTAACTAATTTCGAAGAATCCGGTTTGCAATCACTAGTGCTTCCTTTTAGGGTTCCGCAGGATAACTTTGTTGTCAATCCGTCAGTCAAGATCTTTATTCTCAGGAATAAGTGAAGAGGTTGAATTTAATATCAAATAGTCGAATAGTCATATAATAGTTTCATACTTGCCAAACTCATCAAAATCTATAACCTATAAGACACTCATAATATTTGGCAAGAGGTAGGATTTCACAGTTTCACAGCACAAGTAAAAGAAAAATCCGAAAAACGTTAACCACAAATTAACGATTTAAGTTTCAAGTAAAAACAATGCAATTACCTATTTACATTTGCAGTTGGAGCACCGACTGTAATATTGACCAATATTTAGAACATTTTTTTTCCACTTAAAAGAAAAACTTACCTTGTTCTATGCGATATCCGAATTACATTTTCGTAAGAACAATTATTTTTTATAACAAGGGTGACACGCGAGCACACAGCCCACCTGATGGTAAGTGGATGTTGTGGCCCATAGACATCTACATCTATCCTCGATTAAGAGTCAAAATGCAGATGCGTTGTCACCCACTGAGGACTAAGATGAAATGCCTCGTATCCAGTAAAAGGAGTCTCCGGTTCTCTACACTAGCCATACGAAACATCCGACGAAGGATCTCTACATTCACTATACGAAACACAGCAGTATTAAGCTACTATTTTACGCTGGTGTTCTGTCAGAGCGTGGTTCTTCCCCGGTCGAGCCGACCCATTTGTGCTACAACTATAATATAGCTGCAGCATGGCTCTACCACGTACAAGTGTAATACAATGTTCGGTGCTTCCCATTCCCATTACATCCCGATACTGACAGGTAAGGTAATGGATGGATGAACTATTTAGATATATAATTATTTTTTTACGGAAACTTCAGAACGCGAATCTATTATAGACAAGGCCGCGCCTCGTCCAACGAGTGAGCATTTTTGTGTACTGCGAATTTTTGCTTAACAATCGTATCTTTAACAACTAGGTGTACGGTAATATGATCAATGGAGAATGTATTTAATTAAATATTTTATTTTATGAGGTAAAAAAATAATAAACGTCGAAAACATAAATTTTGAACCCATAACATAGGTATGGGTTTTCAAGAAACTAAGATGTTGTGGTGAATTAAATCTCTTTTATTTGATCTTTATTTACAAAAATAATTAATAATTTAAAGAGTGATCTGGTAAAATTCTTTGAGAATTAGATTTGAATGAAAGTTAGTTTAAATTAATTAGGTATCTACTTTTTTTAATGTAATTAAATAATTTATTCTATATACTATGTACTACTTATTCTATACACTATTCATATTGATAATCGATGCAAAAAATTGTTTTCAATTTATGTATAATTAATTATGAATTAAATAAAAGATATAAAAATTCAAAAATAATCACGTGTTTACAAACACGCCATAAGTGGCTGCCATATTTGTGACGTCATTATGTTAAAGCATTGTCAGCAGCTGTGATCTGTATACAAATTATTAAAAAATTTTAAAGTTAGTACCATTGAACTATTATGTACTACGTACTAGAGGCGACACTGCATTCAGCTACTGTGTTCCACTCAACTGCGGTGCATACACCGCACTTTAGTGTAGTAGCCCTTTCGCTCTGACAGCGCGCGACATGTTATACTCCCGTTCGCTCGGGACCGTAATGGCGGGAAAATTTGCAAATTAGCAAATTTTTTTGCTATATTGCAAATTTTGCTATATTTTCACTTTGAGACAATATTTATGGATAAAACTTACAGGATTTCTTGTTGAATGTATAAACTATCGAATAAAATTATTTTTGGTTGCTAGAAATTGTAATAAAATACATAAATTACCCTGTATAGCATAGTAGTACCATATACTTCAATTTTAGTGACAAAATTACTACTAATTTGAATTCTACACTTTTGTTTTTGGAGAAATTTATATGAAAATGTTTGGAAATATGTATATTTTTATGTTTTATATGTTTCCATTCGTTACTCATACCAAAATATTGAAATATAAAAAAAACTATAATAATATTTTATCTGTGTGACATTTAGAACAATATTTCAAAAATAATTATGTGTGAATTTGAAATAAATACAACGTCAAGTTATTTGAAATATATTAGAAAACTATTTTTACTTACATTTTACACTAAAAATAATGAAGAAAGAATTATGACCCAGCCGCCATAATGGGCCTTCCAGATTTTGAAGCACTTTTGGCAATTTACTTTTCACTTTTTATACCACAAATTATATATCTACGTGTTCACTATATTACAAGGAATATAAAAAAGTATAATACTTTCGTTTTTAGTCCAGACACAATTATAAAATTCTATAAAAAAGACGGAGCACCTTTATCAAAACGACACGTGGAACGCCGAAAGTTCAGAGTGATTTCTTTTTTTTTTTCTAAGAAACATTGCCAGGTTATGGTTTAAAATAAAAGAGCATATCTTTGTCTTTGATACTATTATCTATTGCATATTGTTTTTGGTTTTGTTTTAAAGGAAAAAGTAGTTTTTTCATAAGGCAGTACTTCTGATATTATCTGATCTAATTAGCCCCGTACTAGAGCGGGCGTAAGGTAGGTATTGTATGATCTGATTAGATTGGTAGCCGAGTGAAAGGGGTAGTAGTAGTCACTCGCTAGGCGCTTATAGAGCTGTCACGTGTTGTGTTGATTTAAAAAAATCTCTTGATAAAAATATGCCGTCGTGTGTACTTAGATATTGCACAAATAATTCAAGAAATGTCAGTAAAAATCAAGGAATTACTTTTCATCGGTTAATAAGATACTTAATCAATAAAAAAAGTATTATGTATTAATAATAAAACAAATTATTCCTAAGACGCCATCTCGTGTCAGGGAATATAGATTATGAAATTAATATGTTCAGATGCGACATTTCTGTGGGTACTTAAGTATAGGACGAATATATTATTATACACATTTTTTTTGTAGAAACATATATAAGTTATTATAATTTCGCAAAAATTTTCATGTTTAAATCTGCTTATTATTCTTTTATTTTATTTTTAGGTTTCCACATCGAAGTCAAAGTGGTATAAATTCGTCCATTTTTAACTCTCGCGTGCCCAGCATTTATGAACGACTTTTATTCTAATTTAAATAAATATATTTATAGATTAAATGTTGTGTTAATAAGTTTGGTTAAACATACATTTAGTATGTATTTTATATTTAACTTAGATACCTTTTAAAATATGCAGGTAAAAAATATCACTAAAATGTAATTGTGATATAATATCATGTAATATTATATTAAATAAGCAAATATAATATACAAAATAAATGACAAAATTTAAATATTGTTCTCGATATAATTTACCTATTTAACAATACAATCTACTATTACTTACGGGTCATTCTACCTATGTTTATTCTATGATAAAAAAACAACCGCGCGAACACAGAGTAGCACACATTTTTGTTTGAGATAGCTGTTCTAGTACGTAAGTACATATTACTTCAATGGTTAGTACAGAAAAATTATTGCAAATAATTAAATCCAATTATGTATGAAACCAAGTTTGTCACATAGTTATAGGTAGAATAATATAGATTGGCGATGGAGTGATCAGAGCGAGAATAAATAAAATAAAAATACACCAGTGGGCGTGTAATGTACATGACACACATATACATTGTGTAGTAAAGTTGTTCAAAACGACTATAAATCAATAGCACGCTACAGACTATAAACTATAAATTTCTAGCGCGCTATTAAATACACTATGTTATAGCGCGCTATTTATAAGAAAGCGTGTAGGAGGCCGGTAAGCGCGTTAAGTTTTACAGCACGTTATATCTCTTAGTACGTTACATTACATGTCGTTCATTGGATAGTTCGCGTGCTATATAAGAACATTATTTCGTAATAAGTCGCATTTTAGACTAAAATAAAATAAAGCGGTAAAGAAAAACTAATGCACGCGTTTTCATACTTTTCAGGTTACTTTATATTATCCTAAAAATATTTTTAAGGCCTGTACTATTTAAAATAGAATTAATATAATTTTTAGAATCGAAATAAAATTTTTATTTTTTATTATAATTGATGTAAAAGTTATTTTAACCTTATTATAAATTGTAAATCAAATGAAGGTGTATTTAAAAGTTTATTTATTGTATTTATAAAAATCAATTGTTCACATACACTATTATATACACTTTTGTATCTATATTTTATTTACATATAAAAACATTAGTTAGGCTTCTTTTATCACAACTGAGTCTTTTTTTTTGCGCCCGAAGCAATTAAAGGGCTACTCTATACGTAGGGAGGCGGAAAATGCATTACGCATACCACGATAGCCGGTCTATCGTGGTTATGAGGGACTCACTGTCATACCGGGGACCCTAAGTGATACCCTCTAACAGCCGCCTTTGGGGACAGGCAATCGGCTGATTAAGCTGTATTGTGCCTTATCGTGAGCGACCCTCTTTTGGGAAAAGAGGGCGCAGGCGGCTACGAGCCGCTGAGGGAGTGCCTACGAAGGCAAATTAATTATGAGTAATATGATAATTTAATTTAATTAGAGTTGGCCTGAGCCGCCAGGAGGCAGTTCAGGTCGTTAGTTAGTTTATTAGGCGGGTCCGAGAGAGAGTTTCTCGGCCTGCGGACTCGATAGCGAGAGGGGGGGTGGGGCTGCATAAGTGGCTGCCTCACGAATTAAATGATTTGAGTGCGACTCTGAGGCTTTGAAGAAGTTCTCAGAGAGTTTTTGGAGAAATTGTTGGATTGTGGGGAACTCTAGGTCCCGATGAAGGTCAGCATTACGGACGTACCAAGGTGCGTTCGCAGCTCGACGACAGAAAAGGTTTTGAACTATTTGGAGTTCATTAATGATTTTAGGGTTGGCGTGGGCAAAAACGGGGCCCGCGTATGACATGACTGGTCGTATACAGACCTTATAAAGGGTACGCTTGTTTCTAAGGGACATTTTACTGTGTCGGCCCAACATACAGTTGAGCCTACTCAGATAGAACCGTGCGTGACGGGTTACTCTTTTACTCTTTTGACGTGGGGCCTGAAAGTGAGCCCTGTGTCTAGAGTGACACCTAAATATTTAGTGGTCGTATGCCAGGGGACAGGGTCCCTAGCATACGTATTGGTGGGGTGTTTTTAAGACGGCGTCGTTTATAATCGAAGTGAACGGCGGAGCTCTTCTCCGGGTTCACATCGATGCGCCATTTTTTGAACCAAGCTCCTAAGTCATCAACTGACTTTTGGATCTTGTTCCGTATGAAGGGTAGTGAGACACCTTTGCAGTAGATAGCAGTGTCGTCTGCGAAGAGGGAGAGCTGAACACCTTTCGACGGGATGGGAATGTCGTTGGTGAACGGGGTGTACAGCAGAGGAGCAAGTACTGAGCCCTGAGGGACACCAGCCTTGATAGTTCGCTGTGATGATAGCGTGCCTTCGTGTCTAAAACGAAAGGTACGTTGTTTTAAGTAGGAGGCCACGAGACGTACTAGACGATCGGGGAGACCTATTTTGTAGAGCTTGTAGATAAGGCCTGTATGCCAGACTCTATCGAAAGCTTTAGCTATGTCGAAAAAGACCGCGATGGTCTTATGACGACGAGGATAGAAACCGCTGAGGATATATTCCACAATACGGTGAACTTGTTGGGGACATGAGTGTTGGGCTCGGAAGCCGAATTGATGGGGAATGATAAGAGGGTCACCGTCTGTGGGAAACAGATAGCGCCTCATACGTGTTTGCACAACTGAGTCCTTTGATCATTTATAAATATAAGTCGCGCGCGATGAATAGCGCCCGACGAGATCAAATTTACGTCACACGTCCTCTAATTGTCGCTAGATATTAATACTTGATAGCGCCAAATAATGGTGGTTAATATAGCGCATAGCGCCATATTATAGCGCGCTATCTCTTCATAACGCATAGGGCGTGCTATGTAAAGCGGGCTACATACGACACGATATCGGTGGCGATCTAGGGTGGAGTAGTGGGGATGCCTCCTAGATTGCCTCTAAATCGTGTCGTATGTAGGGCCATCCTAAGTTGTGGCCGATATCGCCTCCTTAATCGGCTGGCAGGAGCAAAAATGCTTCCTAGATCAGCCGATGCTTCCTAGATCGGGGCACCGCCCCCTCCTTACTGCGTGTGTGTAGGCGCATCGGCCCGATTTCTTTTGGCAGTCGCTGCCGGCAACGCTCGCGGAAGGAAGTTAACAAAACAGTAATACTGAATGACCTTTTTTATATAACAAAATTTTTACATTTTAATCATATAAACGGAGTAGAAGCCTATGGCAAAAAAAAAAGTGAATAAAATAAATAAATTAATTGAAATTTTATCGAAATTCAAATCATATCCATCCTAGCCTGTGACCCTGCGAAGTGACATGGTCAAGAATGCCTACTAAACTAATTTTTTTATTGCCGTTCGTAGAGTGTATGATGTAAGTAAGGAGAAGATAAAGCCTCTCCTCAACAACTAACTCCTATTCCAACGCTATCAACAAAAGACCGCACTCATATCTCTTACAACTCCACAAGACTACACTTCGATCTCTTACGTGCCTTCATCCTCTTATCAACAACTAACTTCTACTCCTTCACCATCTCCACATCAACAAACAAGTTATATAAAAGGGAGTATGTCCGAAATTAAAGGTTTCTTTATGTTTAAAAAAAGATATAAGCTATTTTATTTTCTGATAGTTTTACTCCATAAATAAAGATTACATTAAAAAAAAAGTATACATATTATTATACAAAAGTATTTTACTTCCTTGTTTGTTGTGTGTAATACATAACCAGATTTTGACCAAAGCAGAAATGAACAAAGAGAAGAAATAACTAAATAGCATAGGTAGGAGAAATTGACGTTTTTATATAAGTGGCGAAATCATTTCTAGAAGGTTATAAAAACTGTCTTCATCCATCCGGAGAAAATTAACCACGTCCTTGGATTACAGGCCATTTAGTACGTTTATGTGGCTTAATTTTTATCTCTTTTGGAGCCATTTTTTCACCCAGCAACTTCTCTTTTTCTATTTTCGAATAAATTAACCGAGATGACTAATGCCAAACCAACACGGTGGTGTTTTAAGAGAGTCGGAGGTATTTTGAAGAACTCTACCGCATATGCATTCCGCTCGAAGTCCGAACGCGTACTGCTAGGCAGGCCCGTGTGTAAGGTCTACCCCGATAAAAGCCCCGATTTCTTTCCACCCTAGATCGCCACCGATATCGTGTCGTATGTAGCCCGCTTAAGTAGTCGCCATGGCGCTATGACGCTATTATGCTTTGGCGCTATTCATATCAAGTGGCAATTAGTTCTAGCAGCAGCGCTGTTGGGAGTAGACGTGTGACGCAAATTTAATCTAGCAAGCAACACGCTATTCATCGCGCGCGAACCAATTTAGTGTTAGACTTTATTTAGTTAGTGTATACTGTATATTTATAAGTGATCGAAGGACACAGTTGTCTGCTACAAAAGAAGTCTAACTAATGTTTTTAAATGTAAATAAAATATAGATACAAAAGTGTATATAATAGTGTTTGTAAATAGTTGATTTTTGTATATACAATTAATAAACTTTTAAATACACCTTTGATTTATAATTTATAATAAGGTTAAAATAACGTTTACATCAATTATAATAAAAAAATTATAAATTTTATTTTGTTTTAAAAAGTACAGCCCTTAGAAATATTTTTAGGATAATAAAAAGTCTGAAAAGTATGAAAGAGCGTTCTTTAATTTTTCTTTATCACTTTATTTTATTTTAATCTAAAATGCGACTTGTGAATCTTCTGATATCCAATGAATGACATGTAATGTAGCGTGTTCCGAGATATAGCGTGCTGCTAAACTTAACGCGCTTGCCGACCTCTTACACACTTTTTTATAAATAGCGCGCTATAACATAGCGTATTTAATAGCGCGCTAGAAATTTCTAGTTTATAGTCTGTAGCGTGAAACTGATTTATAGTCGTTTTGAACAACTTTAGCGCCAAAGCGCAATAGCGCCATGGCGACTACTTACATAACACGCGCTATGTGTTATGAAGAGATAGCGCGCTATAATATGGCGCTATGCGCTATATTAACCACCATTATTGTGTAGGTGACAAATAGTGCTGCACCGTGCATTGCCTGCCTCAAGTTCATTTATCGATGTCGATTGCAGTGAGTTCGTGTCTTTTGATTTGATGCAGATGATGTAACGGTATATATACGGTGAAGCAAAAGGATGGTTACAATTTAAAAATGTTATGTTTGAAACAGAAACTTTTTTATTCAATATAGATTATAAATAATACTTACTGAAAGTCACTTTTTTATATACCACTGGTCCGGAAAAAACCTATGTCCTGGGAAGAACCAGCAAGAAACCCGGTACTTTAAAAAAATAACAGCTTACAATTGTGTATGATACAATTAACAACACAAAACAAATTAGAAACAGCTCGGTAGCGATCTTCTCCTCCTCCCTCATCATCCTCATCCTTCCCGGGGGCTATTATCATCCATGAATTCCTTAATATTATAATAACCTTTTTATACAAACTTAGTTCAAAAATTTTTTTGAACTTTTTGCAGGTCAAATTTTGTATATTTTCTAGGATTTTGTTGTAAAAATGTATTACATCGCCCCAAGCATGAATTACTGACTCGGTGAAGTCGAGTAACTGGTATTACTAGCTTGTGTCTGTTCCTAGTATTTACAGAATGAAAATCACTTATTTTTGTAAACCTTCTTTAATTTTTGTGTTGTGTCATTACATCTTCATAAATGTATTGAGAGGTCAAAGTTAAGATGTTAATTTCTTAAATTTTATTTCTGAGCAACTCTTTAGGTTTTAAATCATAGATTGGCTAATGGCCCTCTACTGTAAAACAAATATAATTTCAATGTCACTCATGTGTCTTCATAGCAAAATACCATACGACATTGCTATGGAAATAACTAAAATAAACTAGTCTAGCCAAGTCAGATTGCTAGTTTTGATATAAGGGCGCCCCATTGGGGCTTTGCGTCTTGTGTGATTCCAAGAAAAATGGTTGCATCAACACGACTCCGCTCTTCCCCATTTTAAAATTACAGCTGTTCGAATCGTCGGTGACCGAGCTCTTTCCGGCCGGCTTGACTCACTGCCACTGCGAAGAGATGTTGCATCTGTTTTCGTATTTTATCGCCTTTACCATGGGGAGTGCTCTGAGGAATTGTTCGGACTAATTCCAGCCGCAAAATTTCACCATCGCACATCGCGTTACCATTCATTCCATCTGGATGACTGATGGTCCACTACTGTTCGATTTAAACGAAGTTTTCTTCCTCGCACAACTTTCTTAAATAATAGAGATTTTTCCGGACCGATACAACTTAGGGACCTTCAAGAAAAGAGCCTACTCCTTTTTAAAAAGCCGGCAACGCATCGGCAATTCACCTGGTGTTGCAGTTGTTCATGGGTGGCAGTAATCACTTACTATCAGGTAAGCCCTATGCTCGTTCGCTCCCTTTCTTATAAAAAAAAACATTAGTACCAAAATGTTTGACATTCGGAGTTATGAATTTCATACATTTAGTTTTAGTGCCATTTAAATGTAAATTATTAACATTAAACCAATTTACTAATTTAGATATATAGCATCATTTACTTCGTCATAATTTGTAACCGTCGTATTAATTTGAAAATTAATGAAGTGTCATCAGCAATATATCATGGTTGTAACCTACTACGTATGGTAAGTCATTAACATATATAAGAAACAAAAAGGGGACGAGAATTGAGCCCTGGGGCACGTACATTTGTACCATCAACCCGGAAAAACTACTACTATTAATAACAACTTTTCGCGTTTTTATAATTAAATATGAAATAATCAATTTAAGAGCATTATTTTTTACACCGTAGTGTTAAAGTTTCCTCATTAATGTTTCATGGTGAACACAATCGAAGACTGGATAGGTTACAGAATATACCCAAAGCATCCTGTGAATTCTCCCATGCATTGAAGATATCTTTAATCAGCTCAACACCAGCATCGGTTGTGGAGCGAGCCCTTGTAAAACTGAATAGATTTTTATGTAGTAAATTATTTACATTAAAAAAAAATTAATATTTGATCAAGAATAATTTTAATATAATATTCTTATATTCTCTTATATTAGGGGGATATTTGCCACAGTTACCATGCTTGGCAAGCGCGTTGGCAACCGCATTTTTTTATAATGGTCTTTATTAGGAAGCCGCTGCAACACCATGTCCTGATTTGTTTCCCTTTGTGCCTCATACGACACGCACGGGATGACATGGGGTAGTGGATATTCTTACACATTCACTACTCGATGGGCACCTATGTGAGAAAAACATTGTAAAGTTACGTAAACAAAGTACTTGCTGTATGTAGTCGAATATTCTCTATTTATTATTTTCAACCACTTTATCGAGCCTAATATTTTGTGAAAATCTGCCACAGCATCCACTTACCATTAGGTGGACTGTGTGCTCGCGTGTCACCCTACTTCTATAAAAAAATTCATTCGATCAGAAGGATATTTAGCTACGGAATCTTAAAACTTAAAAAAATATATTATTAAGTTAGGACATTTCGATAAGATATTACCGATAATGTCAATCTCTACAAAGTTGCAGAATTTCACGTGTTTTCGTGAAAGTTATCGTGATGAAAAGAGATGCTTCACTAGCTTTTTATAATTTTTTAAATTAAAAATGTAAGAAAAATTATTTAGTGGTAATTATCCAAATCTGTTATTAAATCATCAAAAATTAATTATTAAAATTTTTGATTTATCGCGATTTTTCTATTCGTATTTAATACGAATGATTAATACATATACATATATTGTAAAATATCTACAATATATATATATATATATATAATATCTAGTAAAATAGCGGCACCTAATGGCAGGGGCGGACCGCGAACTCAAAAAGGTAACACAAGCAATTTAAGCTTAAAACGAGTGGTTAAGGGGAATATTAGTAATGTTTATAGCATTGTTAATATTCATTAATATATAATTGTAATATATAAGTTAAAAAAAAGAATATATGTATATGTATATATATATATATATATATATATATATATATATATATATAAAAAAATAATACTTGAAATCAAAACGATCTCTACAACAAAGTAAAATCGACGTGGTTTTAGGATTAAAACGGTATGCTGCCACCATTAATTCCGACGTATAGGGACTAAGGCACATTTAAAAACATTTTGTTGGGAGTTTTTTTGTAGTAGTAGTAGTAGTAGTACTACATAACGGAACGAAACAAGCACGATAACTTCTTAAATTAGACATTTTTAATAAATTAACTATAAAAACAGATGTTCATAATAATGGCAAACTAATTGAAAATGAATATACACATCAGCTGTCTGTAAAATAGAAGCAAAATTAGCATTGGGCCCGTCACATATTATGTGACGGGCTTTCTGGGGAACTGTAGGCGAGTCATCGGTACTGAGATGAAAAATAATTTTGTCTATTTGTTATAACTTTTTAAATACAACGAAAAAAAGGAACAATAGTTTTGTTATAATATTCGTGATAAGAATTTTTTTTTCAAAAACCCAATTCTTTGAGAAAAAATTACATACCATTTTATACGCCTACCATCTATAAAAAAATTACCCATATATCAAACAGATTATTATTCACCACCTCGGTGTGGAAACATTTATTTTATTATTTTTACAGGAATGACCGATGTGCACTACAATGAACAATCATTCCTCGACCAGCTAATGGTGTGTACGGAATACGTCGATAAAGCGGAGAGATACGAACTCCTCGGACCCTTATACCGTCTCATTATACCGATTTACGAAAGAAGAAAGGACTATCAAGCACTACTCGCCTGCTATCAGCATTTGACTAAAGCTTACGCAAAAGTAATCGAAGTCACCAACTCTGGTAAGCGATTGCTCGGAAGATTCTATCGGGTGGCATTCTTCGGGAAGGTGCATTTCGGAGAAGACGAAGAGGGCATTGAGTTTATTTACAAAGAACCAAAATTGACATCATTAAGTGAGATCTCCGAGAAGCTACAAACGTACTACGAACAAAAATTCGGCGTGGGCACCGTGAAGATGATAATGGATTCAGCTCCGGTTAGTAAATTCTATATAAAATTCTATACAAAAGCTTACTAATATAGAATGTAGAAGAAAAAAACTATCTTTAAACGGTGTGTCCCTCAAATATTTCCATCGGACCACTATAAATTCTCATCATATTATGATAAACAAGCATTTTAAACTGCACTCAATCTCTTCATAATTCGCATCGAAACGAAACTCACACGTATTATTACCTGTGATTTTTAAAAATAACAAGCACACTTGGGTATCAGCTCCTAAACTTGTTATATTCAAATTAAATCGGTAATTGTCTAGACGTAACTTGTAACAGCAACTTTTTTCTGGACGAAGTTTTTGCTGAGTCTGGTTTTTACCATTTTAAAATCCAGTCATCTGTAGTTTGTAAAGTCATATGTTGTTTGTAAAGTGATATAAAATTATGATAAAATTAGTAAGCAATTTAATGGAAAATATCTAAATCGCACAAGCAAAGTTATTTTATAAACAATTTGTTTAAAAAAAAAGTAAAGTAAACTGTAGCCGATATACGTCCCAATTCTGGATACAGTTCTCCTCCTATTACTGAGAGTGTTTTAGGAGTGACTGCCGCGCACTAGTAATTTACTAACGTATACAAAATTTATTAATCACGCTAAATCCAGAACTGTTTCGAGATTGTACATTTGTTCTTGACCTAATTGTTCTATTTATTATTTTCTTTTTAGTACCTCGTTAAAATATAACGATTTCTTAATATATTTACGCGAACACTAAACATCTAAATAATAGGTACTAATTTTTGCGGATTTTATCGCGTATATTTAACTTTTTAAATACCCGACGTTTCGAGCAATATACAGTACCCATGATCACGAGGAGGGGGGGGTACCGAGATGTTCAACTTCCAGATGTCATAGTTAACCGCGGTTACCATAGATTAAAATTTAACTTTTGTTCCGATCTACACACTATGAACTTATGGTATCATGAAGTCTTGCAGTTGTATGCTTGGGTTGGGATTTAATTTTATTTATTATAGGATCCCAAGCAGATGGTAGCACCCAGCTATCTTCTCTATCTAAATTAGGATGTTTTTGTCATCATCAATCATCAGTCATCCCCGTGACCATAGGTACTGTAAAGTGCTCGAAACGTCGGGTATTTAAAAAGTTAAATATACGCGATAAAATTCGTAAAAATTAGTATTATTTAAGTACCTAGTTAACATTTAAATAAGTGTACTTCAAGCCATTAACTTTAATTTCATTTTTATTGACTACTGTGTTGTGGTTAGAAGAACTTGTTTGTGTATAATAACATGCTGTAAGGTATTAGGTATTCCTTCTCAGTCTTTAAATATTATGATAACGCACCCATAGCCTCTTTTTTTTAAAGATTGTAGCAGATATCATTGGGTTGAAAATACATAGTCGCTATTAGTTCGTTCAACACTTTAATATTATTAAAAAAATACCTGACATCCTAAAGGTCTGACGATTGCATTCGAACATCCTCTAATTATTTTATAGTCACATTGCCATTAAAAGAGTCATTATTGATAGATTTTTAGGGTTCAAATCCCGCATTGAGACAAAATGAGTTATGTTTTTATATCAAGAAAAGCATCTGTTGAGTTACGCCTGATCTCTCCCCGGTCGTGTCTGATTACCGTCTCATCGGACTATGAAAGTGAAGGAATAGAAAGTGCACCTGTGGCGCATACACTCGTCCGTGCCGTCGAAAATTGGAAACGGTTGATTGTGTTGACATTTATAGATGTGAATTGACATGTTAGTGGCTATACGGGTTCCGCCCACTCCCCCGTTCTATTATATGTATGTATTATAGTATTCTATGTTTGTTACTATTAGAAATAAAATAAACAGTGATCTCTTCCCGGTAAATATTTGGTTATTGAGATTAATTTAATTCATGTTTAAGCGGGTTTTTTACAAAACTTGGTTTATTGATAATTTCGGGCTTAATGAAAAATCTTAATCGAAGTCCCCTAGCCGCATATATAACCGCCCATAGCCTTCGCAAAATTTGAAATTTGCTCTTAAATTCTATACTTTACATTTTAAGATCACATATTTTCCACGACACTTCTTTTATTGAAACAGAATCGAGTTACAACTTGAGACTTATTATTACAAACCGCATTTTATATAAAAGAAATACAGTCTTATTACGAAACATGATTTATTAATAGTCTCGTAATTAGTAGTCGTTTAAAGTCCTGAACCTGTCACATGGTCTTTCTGCAGATGTTTAAAATGTTGTTACACTATTCATAATAAATTAAACATTTATGAAATGAATTTCGTAATTAGATCCTTACGCACAATATGACCTTACACACCATTGTGACCTTGATTGAACTTGAAGTCTTTTTATCTCATAGCACATAGTATTCAGTGACGTTTCCTTTGCAGGTGAATCGTGACGATCTGGACAGCAGGCTGGCCCACATCCAGGTGACGTGGGTGAGAGCGGCGCCCGAGGGCATGGCGGCCGCGAGCACAAGCGGTGAGAGCTTGTTTGAGCGTGCTCACAATGTACGCCGCTTCGTGTTTGAGACGCCGTTCACACGTGACGGCGCGCCGCGCGGGCCCGTGCACCATCAGCGTCTGCGACTCACGCATCTTACCAGTACGTGACGACCTATTTTGTTATCTATGCCACTGAATTAGAGTACAATTTTCACCGAACTAATACCTATTGTATAAACCTCATTTTTATTTTATACGTATACCATAGATTTAGAGATAAATTTTGTTTCGTGCTTTACTCATTCGACGGCATTAATTAACATAATTTTTGATCGAGTATATAATATCTATGTCAATTTACTACTTTAGAATATGAAATTACTGTGTACAATTATAAGCATTACTTTAGGTATTTTGGTCCTTCTCATCATTCCTGATCATTATGATTGATGTAAAAGGTTGGAAGTGTAATCATATATGTTACTATCTAATCAAATTACCATATCAAAATAAAGTTTTACCATGTTGCGAATACATACAAAATTTTCATTCATTTACTGGTAACGTACGGTAAAAAATGTTTTATCTTATCTCTATATATGTACTGGGTTTTTACCGTGTGGAAAATAATATGGAGTTTTGTGTAAGTGAAATAGAAGCTATCTTCGAAAGTATTTTTAAAATATAACCGATAGGCAAATTTTCTGAATATCCAACAAAACACATAAAAACAATTCGTCCTACGGCATTTGCGTAAAACTAAAAATAAATTATATTATTTTAAACGGCGCAGCGTAGGCTACTATCGCTAATGAATTAAAGTTACGCAGCAACGTTCTTTTTTTCATCGTCGTTATGAAGATGCCAGGTGCCGAGTGGAAGCGGCCGACACATCGTTGCAGCCAATATTTAGAATGAGGCGTATTCAAAAATACATAGCTACAATACCTGCCTACACATCGTTGCAGCCAATATTTAGAATAAGGTGTATTCAAAAATACATAGCTACAATACTTGCCTTCGTAATGCTTGCAGCTAAGTGTTTTTTGATACAGCGTGGCGCCGTTTACGAATGCAGATTACTGACGTTCAGCTGGAATGACGTTATTATGCGTTGACCAAAACCGCAAGCAATGTCTAGCCTGAGTACAGAACGACCAATTAGGTTCACTTTACGGCAAAATTTCTAGCCACAATGCAAAAACGCTATTGAATGTTGTTGTATTAGATGTGTAAAGATAACCCGCTGCATTTTTTCATTTTGTAATGCATGGCACTTAAAATTTAGCATTATCAGCCGCATTGTGGAACGCAAAAAGCTGATAGATAACATGATGTGCATTACGACTAGGCGTGTATTAATATGTAATATTTCTTATTTGGCTGCGACATACATTCGTGCCTACTGAATGCCGGCGAAAAAGTTTCGTTTCAGATTATTATTTTTGTGATTTAGATCTTTCCTTCATAGTTTTACAGACTTAGGGCCGTCCTATATGCTACTGTTGAGTAAAATTACAGGTTAAATTTTATCTAGTATTATTATGGATTCATGAACAGTTTCTAATAATATTTTAAAATAATTTAAAATATTTTCAAAGATCGAAATCAACTCACGTTTTCCATTTTAGTCCTCAGGAGTGACAACGCAACTTCGTTTTGATTCCTAATCTAGGATAAATGTAGATGTCTATGGGCCACAGTAACCATTTACCATCAGGTGGACGGTGTGCTCGTTTGTCACCATTATTCTATAAAAAAAGGAAAACAAAACTCATACTGTACTTCTTCTGTATACACTAATCCTTTTAGTTCGGCCCACAAATAAAAGTCTATAGGTGACAGGTCTGGTGATCTCGCCGGCCAGTTCACAGGTCAACCGTGACCTATCCACCTATCACCGAATTGGCTGTCCAAATTTGCGTGCACAGATCGTTCGTAATGAACCGGACAGCTGTCGTGCTGAAAATACAATCCTTGAAATGACTCAGGGGAACGTTTTCCAACATTGTGTCGATGACGGAACGTTTCATTTTCAGATACATTACTCCCGTCAATCGACCTTCAACCCATATTGGACCAATGATGTGGTCGTTAATGATTGCCGCCCAAACGTTTATACTGAAACAAACTTGATGAGCATGTTCTTTTATTTAATTTTAATTTATTTATGTAACAATTAAGGTACAGAGCAGTCTTATGTAATTGTAAAGGTTCTCTTTTCAAATTCTAATTGTGACTGGAAATTATATTTAAATTTCTAAAAATATTTTAATGTGGAAATTTTTAATATTAATTATGATTTTGATTTTTTTTTTTTTTTTTTTTTTTTATTTTTTTTTTTTTTTATGTAGGTTTTGGAAACTCCACCAGTGCTCATTGTGCACGTTGTAAATTCCAACGCGGATAAATATCGACTCGTCGCACCGTCTAAGTTTTCACCAGACAAGACATAAAATCTCACCATTGCTAGGTAGCTAGGTATTCGACATTAGATTATTGGTAGGATTATGTTTACGATAACTATCATCGGGCGGCCGATACACACGCGGAAACATAAACAATACGACGTCACGCCGTAGCTATTCGCAGGTGACTGAAATGAGAGCGCGGGCAGCCTTGCGCATACGACCCTGCGAAAGGACAAGGACAAACAGGCCTGGATCAATTTCATAATATTTTAATGAATTTAAAAAATACAAATTTATCAACTTCTGCTCTGTTTACTTGTTACACTATTTTTTTCAAGACGGTAAAAAGTCATCCAGTATACTTGTAAACTCTTTTTATATTCCATATTTTTATATTTTATGGTTAATAAAAATCCTTTTGAATCATTGATTTTTTTGTTTTAATCAATGGTTAATGACAACCTATTCAACGTTAAAAATGTCAAAGGGATTGGAATCTTTTCCTTAAATTAGCATTGTAGTATGTTTTACCATAATTATTATTTTAGTGTTTGATTCTTATGTTAAGAATTAATATAGAGATAGTTTTGTAAGTGCAATACTATCTCTATATTAATTCTACTATTCCTAGTACACTAAAGAAAAAAACAAAATTTATGTAGTACCTTAGAACTGAATCTGAATTAAGTACTTGAGACTCTAAAGCTTTATACTAGTTTTAGATTACTACTACACTACCACAATCACAAAAGAAGACCTAAAACATATTCGATTAACAAAATTATTATACTATATACTACTTAATCTTGGTTCGTATATGGTCTGTACTATTTATTGTCATAATATAAAGTCTTTTATATATTAGTTTATTATTAACATTCGTTTTATGCAGTTTAGTATGACACTACCACAACCTTTTCCAAAAATATGCTAATTAGTAACTTTACGTTAACGTTTAATTTTGGTAAGGCTATTTGGCCGAACTACTTTAATATTAGCGTCCCGGCACGGTTTCACCAAGGTAGAATTATTTTATCAAGACCATTTTTTTGTCATACAATACTATTTATTAAGGTTTAAGACGTTTATTCCTCCAAAAGAATACAATTCATTCACTTATCATGAGAAATTACAAGTTAATATTACATACCAAATACATGAACATAATATGAAGAATGGTAGGTATGTGATTTATTATATACACATATGGGTCCCACATATATGCAATAAATGAAACCACAAGTAATACTAGTCCGTAGAAGTGTAGAAAAATTTAATATTAAATTAAAATCCGTAAAATAAAAAAGTGAAATTTTCAAACAAAATAAATATTAAAATAAATTCAGTAAAAGTGAACACTCTGTTTAGACAACGTACCTTGACCCTTTGGAAGAGTGACAACGTTGCACGCGGGTGGCACGCCGACAAAAGACACCGCTGTCGATATGTCGCAATACCAATAGTTTGCACTGCGTGGCAACGTCGCTTTTTAATGTTCAAGGATTCAAGTTCATTGAATCATTGACTTAGTGACCCAATTCTATAGAGTGTTCAAATTTGCTTAAAATTAAAACTCTACTTTTTGACCTAATTACTGGACCGATTACGTTCATTTTTTGTATATCGTCAGCAAAGGTGATAACAAGTATATGGTTTCATTTATTGCATATATGTGGGACCCATTCTGTATGTAGTGGATATGCACAATCTTATTAAGTACAGTGTTGTGGGTAACATGAAAGTAAGTGTATAATATACATATTGTTTTTGAAAGCAATGCTATAGCAATCACACATTGTTCATATTTGCAAGCAATTTGTAATTAAATTTATATTTTATATTAATTGTTTCCAAACGTCCAAATATTCTAGTTGAGTATATTTCATACCTATGTTGTTATTCTTTAAAAGTTCATTAGTTAAAATTATTTATTAATATAGTAAAATCAAATTAATTAAAGAATTTACATTTATTTTGCTCGCTATCTGTTCGTCAAGTTTCATAACAATTGGTTAAGCCAGTCTTATTAGCCAGGACAGACAATCGTCATAAACTTCAACCAATGATTTTCACGTCTTAATGGCATGCGCCCACTCAGCTCAGTAAAATGCAGTTATTTTGATATTAGAAACAGAGACTTATATTTTATTTATATGTATTTATGGAATATTTTCAAAATATCGTAAATCGATATTCTCCTTGATAAGTGTGTGATTTAAAAGCACCGTTTAGATTGTCAATTTTTACAAAGTTCAAAAGGTTAGTTTACATAAATGACCTTTGCATCATTTAAAACACGTTTCGCACATCGTAGCGGTATTGTACCTAGACAACTTTAAATTTTGGCAGCGTGACGTCCTAATGATATTAAATACATTATTAATGTAATTTATGTAATTTTATACATTGATGATAATTTATGCCTTTACATTATACATTAATAATATATTAAACGTTTATAATGTCATTAATATGATATTTAAACCAGTTAATTTAATATTTAAATATTTAAGTAACCACTAGTAGTATTACTACAAAAGAAATATTTATAAATAATTTGAATCAGTAAGTAATAACGTAATCTGTTTGCCTTCTTTCTCTGAAGTTGTCTGAATTCCGTGGACTGCAATAGCTGCGTACCATCAGATGGACTGTAGTATTTATACTTTCAGTATAGATTAATTTCACGAACGCTAATCCTTCAAGGTCTGAAATTGACACTAAAAACATCACTGTACATTTCCAGCTGAAAATTGGTTTCCATACGTGAAGCGACGCATCCCCGTCATTGAGACTCAAGTGGAGGAGAAGAGCCCTATAGAGGTAGCGGTATCTGAAATGGAGTCGCAGGTTACAGAACTAACCGAAATTGTTAACGCAAAAGCGCCAGATCTGAAGAAGCTCCAACTGAGGTGACTTTAAATGTTGAACAATGCGTTCATTTGTATTTTTAAAAAAAATATATTTCGTAAAATAGCCTTAGTCATACATGATTTTAACATCTTGTAATATGAAATTGTAATTGTAGGGTGAAAAATAGAATCTCCTTTAAGCACCGTTGCAAAAAAAAACATTCATTCATTACGGTGTATCGAAAGTTCACTGCTGTATATAGCCCTCCTCCATAAATTGTCTCATATAGGGTGTATTTGCCAAATTGGTCGCGTTGAGTAGGACAACCGTACTTTTTAGGGTTCCGTAGTCAACTAGGAACCCTTATAGTTTCGCCATGTCCGTCTGTCCGTCTGTCCGTCCTCGCTTAATCTCTGTGACCGTTAGCACTAGAAAACTGAAATTTGGTACCAATATGTGTATCAATCACGCCGACAAAGTGGTAAAATAATATTAGGATAGCCCCCCTATATGTAAAGTGGGAAATGATTTTTTTTAATTTCAACCTAACGTGTGATATATTGTTGGAAAGGTATTTAAAAATGAATAGGGGTTTACTAAAATCATTTTTGATAATGTCAATAATTTCGGAAATCATCGCTCCGAAAGTAAAAAACAATGTGGGACACCCCCCCCCCTCTAACTTTTGAACCATAAGTTTAGAAAATATGAAAAAAGTCTGAAAAGTGAACTGTTGTAAGGACTTCCAGGAAAATCATGTTGAACTTGGATGGAAACAACAGTACCCATCACCGGGAGCAATTGCAGGAGCGCGGAGCGCTGCTGGAGCGCGAACATAATTACTCATGACGTGACGGACGGGAAACTACGGAACCCTACACTGAGCGTGGCCCGACACGCTCTTGGCCGGTTTTATTATTTTGAGTTAATACTGTCACCTCTTATGACACCCGTGGGATGATATGCGGTCGTAAATTCTCATTCGCCACCAATCCACACAAACCACAGCGTTACTGAGAGGGTCATGTGTCAGGGAAACCCGTGTACCACACTACCCCAAATACGTACTGACGGATTTCATAGATCCTGGTAATATTTTTAAACATATAATGTCCGACTGAAACAAGATTTTTAGCTTAAATCGAAACCGAACCTTTGTCTCAGTTTCGGCCGAAAATGAAACTTATGTATACATGTCAAAATTCCTATTACAAAGACAATAAAGCCACAAGTAATTAATTTGTACAATAATCAAGTAACTAAGTACTTAATTTAGCTTAATACAAAAGACTTACACACAAAAGTTATATTACTGAAACCAATGGGTCAGTCTACGCTCACTTCAGTGTGCCTCTTTATTTCATACGCTTACCGATACTTTTACGTTGTTACTTCTTTCTGGCATATTTTACTTAATCTGCAACCGTTTTGCTTAAAAAAAAAAACTTAAAGCTGCACTAGCACCACTCTGATCATTTTTTGTGTAGCTCTTTAATCGTTTTATTGGACACTTTTCAATTCAATATAAGATTTCCTACCCTCCATACACATTATGCTACATAACAAACATTAAGTACAAACGGAAGCTCATAGTTAACCATTTTATAACATTTGTAAATGTGATTTATCTTGCAGGCTGCAGGGAAGCATATGTGTACAAGTCAACGCCGGTCCGCTAGCTTATGCGAACGCGTTTTTGGATCCAACATTGGCACCAATGTATCCAGACGAAATGGTTGATAAATTGAAAGCAATTTTCAAGTAAGATTTTAATTTATATTTCTAGGTTATGGCTACAATGCTATACAATTGTAGTGATTTAAACAGCTCTATTAAAAAGATATTAACACGTAAGAATTTTTTTGAATTGTTCTAAGCACAGAAATCGTGATAATAAGGCAATAGAAATCGCATAGACGCGTGATCTTGTCGCCGCTTATATGGCTTGACGAATAGAATTCACATTTTGTAATTTAGTTGTGCGGGGAACGTCGTACTTGAATTTTTGTTATTATAAATTTATAATAGTGCATTGCAGCATAATCAGTTGTAAAACTCATCAAGGACGTGTAATTAAACTAATAATAAAGTTGTTTTTTATAACTAATATATAATAAAAACAGTAAGTTGATTATTTACTAATTATCATTGTTTTAATTAATTTACATCTAGATGAATACTTTACTATGACATTTATCTTTGCAAACTCTTTTATTGCTTTTCGTTTTGTACAATAACCATTGCTGCTTTTGTTGTACCATACAAACTTTGTTATTTTTTTTATACAAAAGTTGACAAACTCGCCAAGCAATGTAATGTGAAATATTAGATATCATTGTGTAGTGGTGAAAATTGATATGTATGTTTATAATACGGTAAGATGTGGCGACATTGGTTTTGGAAGTAATCGAGCGCTAATCCATTTCTATTTTCTATCAATTATTATTACGATTTCTGTGGTCCTAAGCCAGCGCTTAGCTGCAATCCCACCTGATGGTAAGTGGTGATGTAGCCTAAGATGGTGAATCGCACTGACTCAACTCTTGCCTTGAAGACATCCACAATGTAATTGGAATGTGTGGTAAGTCAACGACGAAAGGGTGGAGACTGGCCGAACGTCTGGTTATCCGATGGTGTAAGGGAGAGGTAGGAATTAAATTATGCAGTTCCTGCGCACACTCTCCGAAATGTATTGATGATGAATTAGTATTAAAAATTATATAAAAATATAAACCCCCAGCACCTGCAATTTCTTTAAACCATGCCATTCAACAATAAACACCATTATAATTCATTCATTCGTCGTCGTTCATTTGATCTAAAAGCACGTTAAGTTAGTTCCTCAAGCTAAGTATTATTCTACCCGCAACATGACAAAATGTGATAAATGTGGAAAAAATATAACCAAAAGTAATCCTGGAATAGAATGTAACCAGTGCGAGAAAATAGTTCACTTAAATGGGAACTGCTCTGGTCTTACTAACAAGCAAAAGAATGCACTAAAGGCCGCTGAGAATCTAGGATGGACATGCCAAGATTGTCTTGAACATTCCCCGAGACGTAGCTCTATATACGTTCCCGGTGATGAAGACGAAGAGGAAGAGGAAGATAATGCTCAAGATACAGGAAACTATTCCAAAAACGTACAAATTGATATCAAGCGGTTATTGAAAGATATATCAAAAGAGATGGAAAAAGCTCTCCAAAGAGAACTGCGAGACATAGTCAAATCTCCACAACATCAAAGCGATAAAATGGACGAGATGACAGTATCTATAGATGCCTTAAAATTAACAATGAAAGAACTACAGAAGAAAATGTAGAACTCTCTAACAAAAATAGTTATTTAGAAACGCGCGTTGGTGCACTAGAACAACGTTTGAAGGATATTGAATAGTCACAGCTAAACAAACAAATTGAAATATTAAATATCCCTCATAATAACACGGAAATAGTAAGCGACATTGTCAAAAAAATTGCAGATAAATTATCAATCTCTGTTGATGATATTGACGCTACTAAACGTGTACCAGGAAAAAAAGAAAAGCCGGGAAATATTGAAATCACATTTAAAAATGAAACAACATCAACAAAATGGATCACAGCAGCGAAAAATTCAAAGCTATATGCTCATGATATCGTGGATAACTTGTCGGAGGCGACAGGGAAACAGCTTATTTACATACGTGAAGCTCTATCTTATATAACAGGAAATTACTATGGGAGGCGAAACAAAAGTTAAAACCATCTACAAATACGTATGGTGTAAACGAGGTATCATCCGAGCACGAAAAGAAGAAAAAGGTGACGTCATCATAATCCGTCACGAAGAAGATATCGCCAGGCTAGTTAGAGCCTAAGTAGGTAATTCGCTAAAAGTATTGACTGTATATTTATACATCAACGCATATTCTCTTTTTTCTACAAGTTCAAATACATTTCCGCATATTCAGAATAATAACAATGAATTTACCTAATAACGTAACTGAATTGAAAAACTGTACTAACCTAACTGACTTTATTCATAAAATTCCCCATAAAACTAATCTAACGTGTATCCATTTTAACATAAGGTCAATGATTTCAAATTTTTCTAGTTTAGAACACATTATAGTCACTTGTCCAATTAGTATTGATTTAATTATTCTATCAGAAGTGAATGTCCCAGAACATTTAATCGATCTTTTCCAACTAAAGAACTATAACACTCATGTAAACCTAAGAAAAGATAGAAAGGGAGGC
The DNA here is from genome assembly GCA_907164705.1 of Parnassius apollo. Lineage (NCBI taxonomy): Eukaryota > Metazoa > Arthropoda > Insecta > Lepidoptera > Papilionidae > Parnassius > Parnassius apollo. The sequence goes on along the minus strand of CAJQZP010001607.1, from coordinate 6,169,461 downwards.
GGATTTATTATTTACGTACATAAAAAACATAAAGTGTCGACTACGATAACAAAAACTTTGTATTTTGAGGGATTACTAACAAAAATAATCACACCTACGAATTACACTTGCAATCTACTCGCTATATACCGTCCGCCTAACTTAAGCAAACACCTATTTATAAACGAATTGCAGCAATCATGCGACAAAATTAATAAACGCGAAGACTTTTTTATAATAGGCGATTTAAACATCGACGTCGCTGTGGAAACACCTATAAAACATAAATACACAACAATGTTCTCGACGTACGGACTTGTGAGTGAGATCTCGGAATATACTAAAATTGAATTAAGAAATAACATAATTAGTAAATCGTGTATTGACCATATATTAGCACGGTCCCATTCACAAGACGTATACACTGCGACACTTAGAACCGTACTAGCGGACCACTGTGCGACGACATTCGCTTGTGTTGCATCACAGCACTATATAGAGGCGGCTCCTAAATTTAAAACATATATTGACCACAAAAAAGTTTCTACCTTATTAAATAAAATAGATTGGGAATCAACTAAAGGTATTAGTTGCCCCATTGAAATATACAAATTCATTAAAGATAATTTCAATAGATGCTACAATGATGCCTTAACAACAATTCGGGAAAAAAATAGAACATTAACGAGGATAGAAAATAAATGGATTAATGAAAGAACTAAAAGGGCATGTGAGAATGATTTGTTTTGGTTAATACCTTTCTATATTTACAATCGACCGTGATAAAAAAACAAAATTGTACATCAAAACGGATATACATAATAATAAAAATAACCAGATGAGACTTTGGCAAATACTAAATAAGATCACGGGACGGACAAGTCCTTCCATCGATAATATAATTTTAAATTCATTTCAAAATGAAAAAGTGACACCACTTGATATCGCTAATAATTTCGCTCAGGCCTTTCAGAAAAATGTTTCAAGCATCGTACCGTTTTGCAATCGACCCCTATTACCGATGAACTTGTACAGATTGCTGTAAACGTAACATTTCGATATCAAAAGGCTACTCCAAGCTCAGTAGCTAAAATAATAAAAAACATTCAAACGAACAAAGCACCAGGTATAGACAACATACGAGCAATAGGCAATATCCATTGCGGACAAAATTTCGGTAACTATAGCCGACCTAATAAATGCGTGTATAGAAAAAGGCAAGTACCCTACTGAATTAAAAACTGGAATTGTAAGACACGTACATAAAAAAAGGTAGCAAAACGGATTACGACAATTATCGCCCAATAACAATATTACCTACACTAGACAAAATAATTGAAAAATATATAAGTAAACAAATAAATAATTTCTATAGTCAACACATTTAAAAAGTGCAGCTAAAGTACCACTCAACTTTTATCTTCTTTTACTGACGACGTAAACCATTATCTTGATAATAAAAAACACATTCTTGTTCTTTTCGTTGACTATAGTAAAGCCTTCGACACCCTTAGACATGACTTACTGATTGAAAGGCTTGATGAATGTGGACTGCGAGGACCTCTTTTAAATTGGTGCAAAGACTATGTTAAAGAGAGAGCATATAAAGTTAAAGTAGGAAATGCTACAAGTACAAAGAAAACAGTCACTCATGGTACTGCACAGGGATCTGTGCAGGGGCCTTTGCATTACTTGACCTATGTTAATAATGTTGCCAATGTAATTATAAACTGCAAGATATATCAGTTTGCAGACGATACCTGCTCCCTAGTATAGCGGCGGAATATGACATATATGTGGCATTACAGAAATTGCAAGAAGATTTCACTAACCTTATGAAATGGTCTCACGATGCGGGGCTTGTTCTGAATGCCACAAAAACAAAAATGATGTACATTTCATCCAGTCATAATAGAGTATCTGTTCCTTTAAAACTCGTTGCCCACAGCCACCAATGTCTCCATAATAACATGTCTAATCAGACTTGTAATTGTACTCATATTGAATTAGTAGAACAACAACCTTACCTTGGACTCATAATAGACAGTCGATTTAAATGGGCGCACCATATTAATAAAGTGTGTGATAAGTTAAGGGCCATACTTGCCAAATTTTCTATCGTTAGGTATAAAGTTCCCTTTCCTACACTATTGTCCCTTTATAAGGCTCTGGCCGAATCAATAATACAATACGGATTAAGTAGCTATGGTAGAACCTGGAAATCGCATCTTTGTAGAATCCATGAATTACAACTTAGAATCATCAAAACAATAGTCCCCCCAAAAATCAAACAACAATATATGGACAATTACAACCAATTATTTAAATACTGTGGTATCTTGCCAATAGAAAAAAAATTAAAACTTACTTTACTTGTAGAACAGTTCTTTAATACAAAATTACAAGTCTACGTACAAACATCAGCTTAGAAGTATATATAACCCTAAATTAATTATAGCTAAAACGAATAATATGTATGGCGATCATCAAAATAATATTATTATTCCTAAAATAATTAATAAACTACCTAAAACCTTGAAGGAAAATATCAATCCCAAAAATATTAAATACAAATTAAAAACATACTTTTTGAATCAACTAACATGATTTAACTAAGAGCTAAGATATTACTATATGTTATATATTACTTTGTTATTCCAAAAATATAAAATAATATCTTCTCCAAACATCCTGTATACTACTCTAACTAAATAGCCACTACAACTCATCCTCATGTTATTTGTATAGAAATGAGCGAACTACCTTCTTACTCTAAATAATATTAAAATGTTTGCGCTCGAAAGACGGCGAACTGCAGTGTGCAGAAAAATCTTATATAGGTTTATGTTGCACTGTATTTATGAACTTTGTTTAGTATGGATTTTAGTTGTTGTAAAATAAAAAAAAATAAAAAATTAACTATGATGATATTGGTGATTTCTGGATCTCGACAACAACGTCGCCTACCGGGTCCAGTTGTGAATGCAAACCATCTAGAAACCCACCAAAACACTATATATATATATATATATATATATATATATATATATATATATATATATATATATATATATATATATATATATATATAAACCTTCCTCTTAAATCATTCTGTCTATTGATGAACCGCAAAGAGATTATAATTATTTATTGTCTATATTTTACAGGGAGTTCTTAACAGTATGTCACTCAGCGCTTCAACTGAACGCAAAACTCATTAGTTCAGATCAAGTTTCTTACCACGAAGCCCTCGAGACTAACTACTACAAGCTTAGCGACTCACTGTCCGGAATGTTGGGCCAGCCTTTACAAGATATACTCATGAATGGTAACCTTAGTACCACCGTCACTGGGGTAGAGTTAGAGTCCAGCAATGCTTGAAACATTATCTTAAGTAAATTAGACAACCCATAAAGTTTAATCAGGGAAACCTCGTTCTCTAGAGAAGAGTTGGTATAGTTGTCGTGATCAGATTTTGATAATAGAGCGTTATATAATGTATTCTTGGAGTCTCAAATTTAGTCAAATTATTTTTGTGTTTTATCTATATCTAAGTTCCAAAAGTAATTGAACTAGAATAGGGATTTAAATCACTGTCTTATTCATATAACCGTTATGCTCATTTTCTCCTCTTGGATATAGGTGCTGCAAAGCACTGGAAACTTCGAGATTAAAATTAAAAAACGAAATAAAATCCGTAGAAATATGCATTATTCGATGTGAATCATGCTTTGTATAAAACTTGTGGTATTTTCGATCCAGCCTGTAAAAACCCAAACCAAAAACAAAACCTGAAACAAACTAAAACCGGAACTAAAAATAGTACCCTGATTTTAATGTAAATGAAGAACTGCTTTGAACCAATGTAACTTATTTCTCAAAACATGAACAAAATGCAACAGAGTTTAAATTTTTTGTAACACTTTTGATATGATAGTAAGTTACATTTATTGAAACTATCTAAAAATATCTTTTAAACAAGTCGCGTGGAAACTAACACCAATAATAATAAAGTTCTTAACACTATTGTAGTTCATAAGATGTTTGTCCTATTCTCACCTATTTATAATCAATGGTTCCTTAAATATATCTACAATATCTCTTTAGAGCGTAAATAATAAAAATACTACAATGTAATAATTATTGTATCTAGCCACTTTGTACTGTTTTTTATTAATACGAATAATTTTGCATCAAAAAAGTGACCTGATTATTTTCAGAAATACCTTTGAGGTTGTTGATTTATGTCACTCATTGAGTTTTTCTTTTAAATTTATGTACTATACAGTCACGATTTGTTTCGTGATTTAAGTTAAATGTTGAATAGATTTAAATATCTGTTTTATTTATTTTGTTAATTGTCGTCGAATAGTTGAACATTTGTGTTATATAATTTCGCTTGAAGTTCTTTTTTTGAATTCTTATTGTTTATTAGATGTATGCTATGTGACATTCACATGATGGTTTTAATACTCTGTTCATTCCACAGCTTTTTATTTGTTGTTTTTATATATTTAAGACGCTTCAAAGCAAAGTTCAATTAATGTGGATGTTATAGACTCAATTATATTAGTAAATAATATAAAGTCTTATAAAAATAATAACAATTTTTATAATGATTTTCAGTGGTATTAACAATGGGGTATTGGGTATTTACCTTATTATTTATTATATTTGGATTGATTAATGGAATATTAAAAATATTACAAAATTTTAAATCATTCCTATTCTTGGTCTTTTGAAAACTAACTTATTGGAAACGAAAATATTAATTATTATTTAAACGATAATTTTTTCTAAAATAATAAAATAATTTAATAAATATCTTTTTAATGAAATGATAGCTGATACTCTATTGTTTTAATTACCTGCTATAAAAGTTGTAAAACCATTATTCTAATTAAGTGTAAGGAAGGACATATAAAATTTGTGATTAATTGTATCGATTTTAGTCGAACTGTGACTATAGCTATGCCATAAAAACTTTTATAGTATTAGGAAAACACATACTCTATGTAGTCTTTGTATTAATATTTATAATCGCCATGCACAAAAAAAGAACTCGTGTCTGTTATTGAATTGTAATCTCGATTTTGCTGTTTTAATACATTTATAAAAACACTATTTTATTTTATTTACACCTATAATTTGTTTTTTCTTAAGTTTTTATTAACTTTATATCATTGCAGTGTAAACGACTTTAAACACGTGGTCAAAATTTTGTGTCTTGCTTATAAGCTAGATCATTGTTTAATCTTACACACACACTATATTTTAGACGTGGTAGAGCCATCCTGCAGTTATATTAATAGTATAGTTGTAACACGAATGGGTCGGCTCGATCGGCAAAGGACCACGCTCTCACAGAATACCAGCGTGAAATAGTAACTTAATGCTGCTGTGTTTCGTATGGTGAGTGTAGAGAACCGGAGACCCTTTTTACTGGAAAAGAGGCGTTCCATCTTAGTCCTCACGGGTGACAACGCATCTGCATTTTGATTTGTAATCGAGGACAGATGTAGATGTCTATGGGCCGCAGCAACCACTTACCATCAGGTGGACTGTGTGCTCGTTTGTCACCCTATCCTATAAAAAAACACGTTTCATTAACTTGACAGGAACATTGAACCTCATGAAGCAGATGTAAAGGCTGATTACTCATAAATTGTCGTAATTTCTATTGGAATATCAAGCTTTAACATTATTGTCGTGCAAAAGTGATACAACATCGACCGGCTGTTGTGACGATCAATTATAATATTTATTATATTTGAGTCATAGTGTGGTCACAAAACAACAGAAATATTGCGTTTGGAGCCGTGATTTTATTTTACTAGTAAATTAAGTTTTATTTGGCATCATTAAATGCGATTACGTCATTGCCGGACAGTGATGTCATTGCCTCCAAAGAGCAATAAAAATTACGATAATAGTGAGTAAACCACGAAATATAAAAAACAAGAGGGAGTAGCAAAACGCATAATTTGTACCGAACCACTGACGCCAAACTCACTTATTCACAAGAAAGAAATGTGTACCACCAATTGTGCACTACATTCATTTTCTCGTGAATGACTATTAAAAATAAAAGAACAAGGGTTTGTGTTACCATCCACTTGAGTACGAACCATAATTTCTTAAAAATAGAGATCATATTCCTTTTCAAGGAAGTTTCTACAATTAATCAGTATATTTAGCTCCTTAAAGTTAGATGTCGTAGTAATCACCACGATTATTTGAAAACTCACCATAAATCCTTTCCAAGAGATATGTCTCAATCCAAAAAGTATCTAAGATTGGCGACCAAAATGTTCTACGTGTAGCTAGAAGTCAGAATAATAAATTCACGCTATTATAGGCTATATATATACAGGGTGTTAGTGGAAACAACGTTATCCTTGAAACCAGTGGTTTGGTTTCACTTATAGAACGTAAATTCAATGAAAAATAATTTCTTTTAGTAAATTCTCAATTTTTCCTTAATTCCTCAATTTTTCTGCCTGTCCTAAGTTAGGATGAAAGTATGAAGTTCAGTTCAGGTTATGTGTACCTATTGTGTTTTATTGGAATGTTATGTAGGTAGCTAGCGCGGGCGGTGATCTTTACAGTGATTACGTCACTCGGGGGCATAGGGGTATCCATTAATTTACGGACGGTGTCATACAGAAACTTTTTAAATTTCATGAAAGAAAATAGCGTTTTATTTTTTTAAATTCATTGAATTTACGTTCTATAAGTGAAACCAAACCACTGGTTTCAAGGATAACGGTGTTTACACTAACACCCTGTGTGTATTTATATATGTATATATATATATATATATATATATATATATACATATACAGTAAAGTAGTTTGTTCAGAATCGTTTACTGAATCGATTCCTATCATTTTTAATATAGGTATAAAGAAAAATGAACTTTATTTCAAGCACGTTAAAGTCTTTGCGTTCGTGGATTTGTACTTTGACCACAACATTCTTCCGGAATTAGTATAACTAATTTGATAAATAAGCAGTGCATAAAATATATACACACAACATGTAACGTAGTAAAGTAGTTTGTTCAGAATCTTTTACTGAATCGATTCCTATCATTTTTAATATAGGTATAAAGAAAAATGAACTTTATTTCAAGCACGTTAAAGTCTGCGTTCGTGGATATGTACTTTGACCACAACATTCTTACGGAATTAGTATAACTAATTTGATAAGTCGGAGGAAGTAGTCTGAATCAAGTTGATTGCTGGTTTTCATCGCGTAATATCGATTGTTCTCTAAAAAATAATGCTCTGTTAAATAATAATTTTATTTTATTTGATTTGATTTGTTAGATTTTTGTATTGTGTAGAATCTTATTTAATCTCATTACAGTTACTGTATTGCACAACCATGTTACGACCAACCAGAGCAGAGGGTAAAGGGTAAACCTCGAGTGGGGTCGAGGCGCCATTTTGACGGTTACCGCACGATTACTTTTTTAGTGTTTGTGGATCGTGGTGAAGAGGCATTCCTTTTTTGGTGTTCTTACGGCGAAGTCGTGAGATCGGTGTCGCGAACCTGCTGCTCGTTTATATTAAACGTTTTTAATTTAAAATAAGTGATTGCAAAGTAGTAATTCCTTTAGTGACTTTCAAAATTGTTAAACTTTAATTAAATTGTACAAATACAGTTAATACTTTGTTTTGTCTCGCATTTAACCCTAATGACGCCCACTAGACCCGTGGTCACTGATGACCATTTCGAGGAGAATTGTGTTTCTCTGACATCGGACATCAGAAGTGGGATAGGTGCAGGCACAAAACGCGGATAAATGGATCGAGGCGAGCGACGGTTTACGCGCTTTATTTGAGGCGCAGCAAAATAACATGCGACTACTTGTGGAGGCACTAGGCAACCCGCCGGCTATCTAGGACAAGAATATTGGATTGACTGAATTCCACCCCGAAAATGCAGACACTGATGCCCGAGCCTGGCTAGTAACTGCAGACATCTTTTTGTCGGATCGTGATATACAGGGAAGTAAACTTATTCTTATACTTAGTAAGTTCATGAAAGGGTCAGCCGCAACATGGTTGTCCCAAATAGCTTTTCCTAATATAAAGTGTGATTTACAGGTTTTATCTCTGGTTACTATTTGTGGTCATGACGTACAATTGTTTTCAAATGTTATTTGACGTTATACCTGATGATTTTCTGAGTAATGATATTCTAATTGGACACAATTTATTGGCTTTAGGGTTTTCTGTACACACATCGAGTGACAAACTTACTATAATCGGAAAGTCTTCTCTTGTTAATATTTGTGACGTATGTAAGGCTGTAACTGACTTCCGATAATGTAGATACCGACATTACGAATAATATAAACCGCAATTAATGAAACTTCTTGGCTGTTTCGAGGACTCATTTGTCGAAAGCACGCCTACAAGTAGAGTAAAGACAGGTGAATTAGAAATTAAACTAATAGATCCTTGCAAAATCGTGCAACGTAGGCCTTTCTGCTGGAGTACTGACGAACGGGTAATAGTGCGCAATAAGTGTTAGTATAAGATCCCGATATAAAACGACCTTCACCGAGATGCTTATTTAATGAAACGTATTTTATATTTAATTTAATATGTCAATAAATATAATCCATATGGGTTGCCTAGCAAATTTCAGTCCAGAGTATATTTAATTAATAATTAAAAAAATTATTTTTTTAAACATTTCACCGGTATGATTATTAGATAAATTCTATACCAATCGAAAGTATGAAGCCCATAGAATATGCAAACGTTAGGTTGCCTATTCTTTTCCGGTCACAACTATAGGGTTGTCAGGTATAAACAGGTAAATCTGTACTAGCATTTTGCAACGGTCTGTTTATTGAATGAAATTTAAATGAAATTAAAGATTATTTTATTCTGAACACGGTGGTATAGGGTTGCCTGCGAAAAATCAGTCCAGAATTGCGGTTGTCGAATTTTAAAAAGTAAAATATTGCTCCGAGTGAATGTGTGTGACTGAGAGGTCCCAACCGACCATCCCATGCGATAGAAGAGGACACAGCACAGCAGCTGTTTAAAGTCCGCCCACTTAAAGAAAGAGAGTGGAGTACTTAAAGAAAGAGAGTGAGAGACGCTATTTGGGCTTGGAAAAGAAAAGGATAGCGATAGACTCGTATATACTATGCATGATTTTGGAGTAGAGTGTCGCTATAAATACAATTGAAAAAACGTGCTACTATTGTCCTACGCGGGCCCCGTCTTTGCCCACGCAAACCCTAATATTATAAATGAACTCCAAATAGTTCAGAACCTCTTCTGTCGTCGAGCTGCGAACGCACCTTGGTACGTCCGTAATGCCGACCTTCATCGGGACTTAGAGCTCCCAACAATTCAACAATTTCTTAAAAAACTCTCTGAGAATTTCTTCAAAGCCTCAGAGTCGCATCCAAACCAATTAATTCGTGAGGCAGCTTCTTATGCAGCCCCACCCCCCCTCTCGCTATCGTGTCCGCAGGCCGAGAAACTCTCTCTCGGAGCCGCCTAATAAACTGTCAAACGACCTGAACTGTCTCCTGGCGGCTCAGGCCAACTCTAATTAAATTAAATTATTGTATTAACTAACATTAATTTGCCTTCGTAGGCAATCCCTCAGCGGCTCTTAGCCGCCTGCGCCCTCTTTTCCCAAAAGAGGGTCGCTCATGATAAGGCACATCATCATCATCATCATCATTACAGCCCTTCATAAGTCCACTGCTGAACATAGGCCTCCCCCAAGTAATGCCACAAAGCACGGTCCTGAGCCACCTGCATCCATCGACTTCCTGCATATCTTACCAGGTCGTCACTCCATCTAGTGGGGGGTCGCCCTACACTACGCCTACCGGTACGAGGCTGCCACTCGAGAACCTTTCCTCCCCATCGGTTATCGGTTCTTCGAGCTATATGGCCGGCCCATTGCCACTTCAGCTTACTAATCCGTTGGGCTATGTCGGTCACTCTGGTTTTACTGCGGATATCCTCATTTCTGAGTCTATCACGCAGAGAAACTCCGAGCATAGCCCTCTCCATAGCTCGCTGAGCGACCTTGAGCGTCATCATACGGCCAGCAGTGAAGGACCACGTCTCAGATCCGTAAGTCATCACTGGCAACACGCACTGGTTGTACAATCTAGTTTTTAGAGATTGAGGTATACCTGACGAGAAGATATGTCGTAATTTCCCGAACGTTGCCCAGCCGAGTTGAATCCGTCGATTGACCTCTCGGTCGAAGTTGGATTTACCTAGTCGGACTATTTGTCCCAGGTAAACGTACTCGTCAACAATTTCGAGCATAGTGCTCCCAACAACTACCGGCATAGGTGTGACATGGACATTGAACATGATCTTTGTTTTGTCCATGTTCATCTTAAGACCTATCCGTTGGGAGGCACTATTGAGGTCATTGAGCATAGTGCTTAAGTCCTCCAGCGATTCTGCCATAAGGACTATATCGTCGGCAAATCGAAGGTGAGTGATGTACTCGCCATTGATGTTAATACCGTATCCTTTCCAGTCCAGTAGCTTGAAAACGTCTTCCAAAGCAGCGGTGAAGAGTTTCGGGGATATAACGTCACACTGTCTTACACCTCTCTGCAGTTGGATAGGTTTCGAGCTCTGGTTCTGTACTCGGATAGCCATCGTAGCCCTACTGTACAAACACTTCAGCACTTCGATATACCGACAGTCAACTTGGCACCGCTGAAGGGACTGCAGCACCGCCCAAATTTCGACGGAATCAAAGGCTTTCTCATAGTCCACATACGCCAAGCAAAGTGGCAAATTGTACTCTTCAGTCTTCTGTACAATCTGCCGCAGGGTATGTATGTGGTCTATGGTACTGAAGCCTTTTCGGAAACCGGCTTGTTCGGGAGGCTGGAAGTCGTCGAGTCTGCGTGCGAGACGATTCGTAATGACTCTCGAAAACAGCACGTAGACGCGGCTCAGAAGGGAAATCGGTCTGTAGTTCTTCAAGAGGGCGTTGTCGCCTTTCTTAAAGAACAAGACCACCGCACTTCTGCTCCACGCCTCTGGAGTAGTGCCACCATACATGCTTACCATATGATAAGGCACAATACAGCTTAATCAGCCGGCTGCCTATCCCCAAAGGCGGTTTTTAGAGGGTATCACTTAGGGTCCCCGGTAGGACAGTGAGCCCCTCATAACCACGATAGACCGGCTATCGTGGTATGCGTAATGCATTTTCCGCCTCCCTACGTATAGGGTAGCCCTTTAATTGCTGCGGGCGCTAAAAAAAAAGTGCTACTATTTATTGTTGGAAAAAATGGCAAAAAAGTGTTTTTTGTGTGGATCGGATGATGAAATAATTGATTTTAATGATGAAACACTTTTAAAAACTATTATGTGTATTAAAGTTAGCTTTTCGTAAAAAAAACACTTTAAATACAATTTTGTTGAGCTACCCAGTGCGTCTCTTCAATTTGTAGGTTATCATACCACGTGCTACAAAAAAGTGATCGTTTTGAATAAAAAATATAACGAAAAATTTCTTAATTTTAGTGCTGAATATACAGTAAGTACATAATAATTGAATCTTTAAAATTATCTTAGCTAATACATCTTCTACATTTTTTTCATGGTTAAATAATTGTTAGCAAAATTCACCTATGGTTTTGTTAATTTTCAACACACATATTTTTTTTGTAATTTACTTAAAAATGGTAATTTATAAATTAAACAAGAAAATGATCTGATTTCCTTTTTTTTGTAACAATTTAATGAGGATGTTTTCAATCAACTATTCTTATCAAAAAGTTTATAAAATTTATATATCAAACATTTTCATTTAATCGCAAATTTTTTTTTAGGAGCATACCAATGTATCTACTACTGAAGAAGAATCAAAACAGTTGAACCCTAGTATCGATTCCTGTGCTACAGTTGCTGAAGATGAAACGAGTAATGTTGAAGACCTGTCCCAAACTTCTGGGGACTTTGACAAGGTAATAAAATATTTTTTAAGCTTTTTAAAAAAATGATATGAAAATCTATTAATTGAACTTGTATTTTCAATTATATTTATTTTCATCGATTTATACTCAAAGAATGATTTAATTCTTTTAGGAGCAGTCAACAGCATCGACATCGAGCAAAATTATTTGCCTTTTTTGTGACCACAGCCAAAAGAGATTTGGGAAGAAGCTGGTCAATCTTACTGTCCCTAATGATGGCAAAGTACCACTACAGATAAAAAAATATAGCGCAAAATTTTGGCGATTCGGTGATTCTCTCCAAACTTCAACATCAAACTATCGCGTACCATCTGCCTTGTTACGCAGTGTATCAATCGAAAAATAAGCGGTCCACGGAAGAATCTACCCATTCCAACTATAGTAAATATAGATAGTTACATCAGTTGGCCTTTCAATCCATATCGAATTTCATTGAAACAGAAATAATTGAAAACAACAAGGTTATGTACTTGGCTCAATTATTTTTAAGATACCAAGCTTTATTGTTAAAGTTTGGAAATAATGAAATTGATTTCGATGATATTCAAGATTACCGAAGTGAAACCTTGCAAAAAAATTAATGAAGAAATTCGATGATCGTATTACGATTGAAGCGTCAATGGGAATACGTAACAAAAAAATTGTGTATAAAACAGACATGGACGTCTCTGTAATGGCAAACACTTTCAAACTTTTGGAGACAAGAAATGATTATGAGTTTGAAAATGTAGCATATTATTTGAGAAGCTGCATTAAAAATATAGATGCTCATCCGCTTTCTCGCAACATAACTGCTGATGATGTCATTCGTGGAGATTGTGACATTCCTAAGCAATTAATTGATTTGACATTGATTGATGACATTGATTTGACACATTCACTCGGAGCAATATTTTACTTTTTAAAATTCGACAACCGCAATTCTGGACTGATTTTTCGCAGGCAACCCTATACCACCGTGTTCAGAATAAAATAATCTTTAATTTCATTTAAATTTCATTCAATAAACAGACCGTTGCAAAATGCTAGTACAGATTTACCTGTTTATACCTGGCAACCCGATAGTTGTGACCGGAAAAGAATAGGCAACCTAACGTTTGCATATTCTATGGGTTTCATACTTTCGATTGGTATAGAATTTATCTAATAATCATACCGGTGAAATGTTTAAAAAAATATTTTTTTTAATTATTAATTAAACATACTCTGGGCTGAAATTTGCTAGGCAACCCATATGGATTATATTTATTGACATATTAAATTAAATATAAAATACGTTTCATTAAATAAGCATCTCGGTGAAGGTCGTTTTATATCGGGAGTAAATCCCCATTTTCTAGTCCCATCTCGCTAGTAAAAAAGAAGGATGGTTCTGCTAAAATGGTCGTGGACTATCGTGTATTAAATCGAATAACCGTCAAAACTAGATATCCTCTCCCCTCGATCAACGACTATATAGATAGGGCTCACTGGTTTAGTTCTCTGGATATGGTTATCGGTTTCCATCAACTTAAGAGTCGATTCATAAGACCGCATCCGTTATACTAGAGGTCCAGTATATTAATATTGCAAGGTATTTTTTTTATTGCAAGGTTGCATTAGTACGGTTTAGCAAACGCGCTGATTTCTTTATCAAAAAAAAACTAACTGAAACCGGTTTTTTTTTAATTAATTTAAAGAAATGTACTTTTCTTCCTAACGAAATAGAATGCCTAGGTAGGATTATAAGAGATGTTCAGGTTAGACCACGCAATTATAAAATTGATGCATTAGTTAAATCACCGTTATTCGCGAAAACAAAGAGAAACAAGACTCTTATGTTAATAAAAAGAGGAAACCGCCTAAAAAGTTTCAAGTTAAGATTTTGGTCCATGTGATTAAGATCACTTAAAGCACCGATATCTCTTAACCGATATCGATAGCGGTTGAGAGCTATATGAGGTCCAATTGTTAGCTGGTGCTTGCGGAAAGACTAGTCAGGCAACCGCAGCATACATAGTGTTATGGAAGGGTGAATGGACACCTGAAACGTGCTGCATTTTTTTGTTTTGATATTTTACATTCCTACTTATCCCTCATCTGTCAACAGGTTTCTGGAATGTTGGAGTAAAAAAACGCGCATATTACGTCAAGTGTCGATATTACCAAGGGAACTGAACCTGACAGCCTTCCACCATTTTTCCTCAAACACACTGCCGCAGCTATTAGTGTTCCCTTGTGTCTTATATTTATCCGATGTCTTAGTGAAGGGACTGTGCCCCAGATATGAAAGAACGCTAATATAACACCAGTTTATAAGAGTGGGTGCAAAAACGACGTTTCTAACTACCGCCCTATATCTTTGCTATCAACCATACCGAAGGTTCTTGAGAGGTAAATACATAAGCAAATTTATCCTATATTACATAACATAATTTTACCTATGTAAATTATACCTGAACAACATGGATTTGTAAAACAGCGATCAACAACAACTAAAGGTTAGTTCTTTACACACATTATCTTTTTCGCTGCATGGATAACCATCTGCAAGTAGATGCAATTTACACTGATTTTTCTAAGGCCTTTGATAAGGTTGATCATAATATACTTTTAGAGAAATTAGCGTTTAATGGAATACGAGGAAACTTGTTAAGATGGTTTTCATCATACGTTCTAAACAGATCTCAACGGGTTGTGATTAATGGTTTCTCATCCAATATCATAAATGTCAGCTCAGGCATACCGCAAGGTTCTATTCTTGGGCCTTTGCTTTTTATATTATTTGTGAACGATATCGGTTATTTTTTCCGTTTTACTAACTTTCTCCTTTACGCCGATGACCTTAAAATTTATCACAGTGTCAAAAGTGTCGAAGATTGTGACAAAATACAAAAAAGACCTAAACCGCTTGGCAGGCTACCGTACAAAAAATAAACTTCACTTAAGTACATCAAAATGCAAAGATATCACTTTCACAAAAAAAATTAACATTATTAAATACACTTATAAACTAAACTGTGTTTCGTTGGAATCAGTATCTTTAATCAGGGATCTAGGATTGTATTTAGACTCTAAACTACACTTTGATGAACACGTAACGCACATAACCAATAAAGCCTTTCAGCTTATTGTTTTGTTATGCGAACATATTCTTCCTTTAAGCATCCCACCACATTTTTAACTTTATATAAAACTCTAATAAGATCACAGATCGAATATGCATCAGTTATATGGAGTCCAATATATAGTAAATATAGTTTACAGTTGAAGCGTGTTAAACGAAAATTTTTAAAATCTACAATGTACAAATGCTTTAAAAGTAATTCTAATGAATGTTATGAACTTTTATTAAGAAAATTTAGTATTCTTGCTTTAGAATCAAGAAGGATGCTCTTGGATCAAACTTTGCTTTACAATATCTGCCATAACAAATTTGATTGTAATGAACTCACCAATCAAATATACATTCGTATACCTAGTCGCTCGAAGCGTATATGTGAGCTCCATTCACATAAAAATTTGCCTCCAAAACCAAGTAAAACAAATGCAGGTACATTTGTACTTCTAAATCGTATATAGGAATTATACAACAACAAATTTAATGATATAGACATCTTTGGATTGACTTCTTCTAGATATAAAAAAGCTGTGTGAGGTTCTATCTGAATTTGATGCAAGTTAATGTAATTGTTTATTTAGGTTAAATTTTATTTTCACATCTATGTATTATCTATATATGTGTATGTGTATGTGCGTGTATGTATATGTTTGTATATATGTGTGTATGTACATGCGTGCACATGTACATGTATATGTGTAAATTAGTTTGTTTTTCTCTGTATTTATTGGTGAACGGGTCGTTTTTAATAGAACATTACATTTTAATTTTTAATAGTTACCTACGCAGACCCACACGTATTAATATGTGGATAACGGTGTTGATTGTATGATTATTAAGCTTAAATAAAATAAAATAGTATTGTGTTTAATAATAAGATTATATTGTACAATTGTTTCTTATCCCTAATAAAGAGAAAAAAAGTGCCTTCTGGAGCTCCATCGGCTCCTACGTATTTCAATGTGCTATATTGCCTTATCTAACAGTTAAAACTTTGTATGTGATAAGAATGTGAGATGTGTGTTGATTTGCAGTATTCTCGAAATCGAAGCATAAACTTACCTTAACGGGTCACATAAGTGAGGTTGTTATCGTAGAGCTTGTAGGGTGAAAGAAATGGGTCGAGAGGTGTGTTATTTTTATGGATTAATGTTAAATAATGTCTTGATGTGGGTAAAGTAAAATGTTAATCAAATAAAGGTTTGATTTTGTGATTGTAACGACTTTTGTGCAACGAATAAGGAGGGAGTCTCTTAGATTAATTTCAAAATAGAATTGATTATGTGTTACGAAGGGAGCTGTCCTGATTCCTATATAATTTATTAGCTTATTTTATGACTCCAACGACGTAAGCTTTGTATATGGTTCTCATACGGGACTTTGGAGAAATTCTAAATTTGATTACACGTGCTGCGAACGCGTGAGTTATCTCAGAGGCGGCGCGGCGGATGCGTTTGGTCGCGCGGGGGTGCCTTGACAGTCGAGGGGATAATCTTTCCCCCTATTTTTGAGGTAATGTGTGAGTGTGTGTGTGTTTGAAGTATGTAACGAACAGCGTGGTGGCTGCGGAAGTTGTGTGCAAGCTATCTTAATGGCGGCGGGATAGCTGTTAAGGTTTTGTGTTAAGTGTCTAAACGGTGAGGTGGCTTTAAACGGTGCAGATATAGATTGTCTAAACGGCGAGGTGGTCTTAGACGATGCAGATATAGACTGTCTAAACGGCGAGGTGGCCTTAGACGGTGCAGATATAGATTGTCTTAATGGCGAGGTGGCATTAGACGATGCAGATATAGACTATCTAAACGGCAAGGTGGCCTTAGACGGTGCAGATATAGATTGTCTTAACGGCGAGGTGGCCATTTAAAACTGAAACTAAAAACTGTTTGGATAGTTTAATGTACGAATGGCGTGAAGGCTGTTGATATGAACGGAGCAAGTGAACAAGTTAATTACAATAGATTCCTTTTTGAGGGGTTTTTTTGTAAGGCTGTACCTATTATAAGTTTAGTATAGAAAAACGGACTTTGTTCAAAAACACATGTTCACGTTGTCAGGAGTGGCCGAACTATATTGCCTAAAAAATTTTTTTTGTATTTACAGATGATGATTATGCTTGTCCCTCAACATCACACGAAAACGCGTGAAACGTCAGGACGGCCGTGTAGGAGGAAATAGTCTGATTCAAGTTGATTGCTGGTTTTCATTGCGTGATATCGATTGTTCTCTAAAAAATAATGAAATAATACTAGTTTTTACGGAATTTATCGCGTATATTTAACTTTTTAAATACCCGACGTTTCGAACGCTTTACAGCACTCATGGTCACGGGCAGGACTACGAAACGTCGGGTATTTAAAAAGTTAAACATACGCGATAAATTCCGTAAAAACTAGTATTATTTCAATGTGTAGTGTTCGCGTAAATTTAAGAAATCATTATAAAAAATAATGCTCTGTTAAATGATAATTTTATTTTATTTGATTTGTTAGATTTTTTTATTGTGTAGAATCTTATTTAATCTCATTAAAGTTACTGTATTGTACGACCATGTTACGACCAATCAGAGCAGAGAGTAAGCCTCGAGTGGGGTCGAGACGCCATTTTGACGATTAGCGCACGATTACTTTTTTTTAGTGTTTGTGGATCGTGGTGAAGAGGCATTCCTTTTTTGGTGTTCGTACGGTGAAGTCGTGAGATCGGTGTCGCGAACCTGCTGCTCGTTTATATTAAACGTTTTTAATTTAAAATAAGTGATTGCAAAGTAGTAATTCCTTTAGTGACTTTCAAAATTGTTAAACTTTAATTAAATTGTACAAATACAGTGAATAATTTGTTTTGTGCTCGCATTTAACCCTAATGACGCCCACTAGACCCGTGGTCACTGATGACCATTTCAAGGAGAATTGCGTTTCTCCGACATATACATATATTAGATACACAATTTTTACAGATATAACAACAAACTAATAAGAAGTACTAGCCTATAGCCTATATATATAATCATCCTTTCACGGTAAATGTTGATCCAGTAAGAAGTTAGAACAATGGTTAATCCACCTATTTGACGAGTTTGCTCAGCTCCTCGTCGCACAAACTGATATACTTTGATCCATTCTTGATGCGCGTGTGACGTCGGTGGATCTGCACTAACAGGATTTCAATATACTCGTCAGCGATTTGACCAACATTTGTTGATCTATCAACGGTCGAAAAAATCATACTGAATATGAATTTTTAGATCCAGGGTATATTTAATTTATATGCGACATTTACTTAGACTAAGTGGATCCGGATCCATTATTGAAGAACCTGTAGGCTACTTCGTTATAGTAATAAGGTAAGAAAATACGTTATCTGCTGATGTTGTGGATCAAACTTTGGCAGGTTTTATTGTCGAAAGACGTTTGTTCGAGTTTTTGTTATCGTGCGAGTGAATTTGTGTTATTTTATTCATTTGTCATAGATCAATTAGAAGATGATGGATAGTAATTTATTACAAATTAATTTGTCACTCGAGTGTGTGTTTGTGTGTGTGTGTGTGTGTGTGTGTGTGTGTAAGGGTGGGGGGGTGCCATTTAGTTCGCGCGCGCGTGTGTTTGCGTGTGTGTTTGCGTGTGTGTTTGTGTGTGTGTTTGTGTGTTTGTGTGTGTGTGTGTGTGTGTGTGTGAGTTTGTGTGTGTTTGCTTTTGTGTGTGGGTACGAGTGTGTGTGAGTGTGTGTGTGTGTCCACTGTTGTTTTGTGTTTGTGTATGTGCTTGTGCGTGTATGTGTGTTCGTTCGTGCGCGCGCGTATGTGTGAGTGTATGTGAGGGTGTGTGTGTGTGTGTGTGTATGTGCGGGTGTGTGTGTGTGTGTGTGTGTGTGTGTGTGCGTGTATGTATGCGAGCGCGCGGGCGTATGTGTATGTGTGTGCGCGCGCGTATGTATATGTGTGCGCGCACGCGTGTGTTTGTATGTGTGTGTGTGTGTGTATGTTTGTGGTCTGTGTTTGTGTGTGTGTGTGTGTGTGTGTGTGTCCACAAAACGGAGGCGGAAAATAGAGACGTGGAGGCGGAGGTGAATGCAGCGTAGTATGTGGTGAAGGCGGAGGAGAGGAATTTGTGGTGAAGTTGGAGATAGTGGAAATGGGGAATTGTGTTGGAGGCGGAAAGAATAGTGCCGGAGCGTGGTGGTGGCGGCGGAGGGAGCGGAGTTTATTGTTGAGGCGTATGGAGCAGAGTTTATGGTGGAGGCGGAGGTAGCGGAGGTGGAGAACGAATGCTTAGAGAGGGGTGCGGTGGTAGATGTGGAGGCGTAGGTGGCAGAGGTGGTGGTGGGTGCACTGGAGTGCAGTAAAGTGGATAACGCGTGAGGGCAAGTGAGGCTCATATAAAGGATAGTTGGTTACAGCGAAAAACAGTATGGCTGCTAAGTGGATATCGATACTGCCCCTAAAGATGTTACTACGAGGTTACTCATTTTTCCGAATATCAGCTTGGATACCTATTGGTACTAGGGACAAAGTGAAAAGAACTTTTGTTTTGTGACGGTTTCATCATAACTAACAAAACAAACCCAAACTCGGCATACCTAGTTCTACTAGTCCAGGTGTTACAGTGTTAGTTACCGAAGTACACCTTCAGGTCACTTCAGCAAGTCCGGAGGTAAGGACTCATCATAACTAACAAAACGAGCCCAAACTCAGCACACCCAGTTCTACTAGTAATCCCGAATTACATTTTGAGGTCACTCCATCAAGACCGGAGGTAAAGTCTCATGATAATATCTCATGTAATATTTCGATTCTAAACTTATCAATTTTGTAAACGCGTCCTTAAAAATCTTGATTATGAAGATGTAGAAAACATGTTAACTGGTTTATGGTAAACACACACACACACACACACACACACACACACACACACACACACACACACACACACACACACACAAACACGTACACATACGTACACATACGCACACGCACACATATGCACACAAACACACACACACGCACGCAAACACGCACTCAGACGAATACCTTATGTCGCCGTTGCCACCACTTCCGCTACAAGAAGGGGCGTTGTCGAGTAATTCGTTATAAAAGTAGTTTATTTCGACCACAAGGATCATAGATGTTAGTAATAATACAAATCTTAAAACTAATTTTCTTAAGACTTAAAACTATTTACCTAACTTTAAAACTATATATGTATAAGACAGGCCCGATTAGTCAGCACGTGCATCATATGACAATGGTTCAGGTACTGACCTCAAACCTGTCAGAAAATGCCCTCAGGATACCATTGGAACTGGCCCGCACCCTGAGCACCAGGAATGTGCATCGTTTACGAATGGTGGTGTAGAAACAATCCACACGCGCATCCGCGAACATACCCGGTGCATTACAATAACGAGGTAGACCAAACAGCACCCTGAATGCATTACATAACACGCATTTAATCTGTAGCTTGTACCGCCAAAGATACGAAACGGCAACGTCGCGGCTGCATTCAGCCAATCCGATCGTTTATCTTATCGTTTGCTGTGCTCTGTTTGGCTTATTTAAATCGGATCAACATTTTCCGTAACCATCCCAAGGTGGATTTGTATATCGGATCAACTTCGGCCAAAGCTAGCAAACTGTCTCGTGAGTGCAGATGTTGATCCGGTCGGAGCCACATTAGTTACCAGAGATGCATATTGGATCAACAAAAGCCGCCGGATCAACATGCGTTTTCGGATCAACAAAGTGCTCGCGTGAAGTCGCGTCTGATCAACATTTACCGTACAGATATATATATATATATATATATATATATATATATATATATATATATATATATATATATACATTATAGTACTAGCGGACACAACGTTGACTTTGGTAGTGTTAGTAGGCGGGGATTCCCAAACTATTGTTACGAGCTTGAGGTACGAGACAGTTAATAACTGCCGAGTGTATTACCAAAATTGAAACTTTAACTACAGAACAATATTACTACTTAAAACCAAACAAATACCAAAACAATAATTGTAGTACCGATCACTTTGGTTCGCAGTTGTATCGCTTCGAAGTTGTCGCTTGATCACCAATTCAACACTGACCCGGGTCGTGGTCTATACTGGCCTTATATAGTGCCTCAGATAATTCCAGAACCTTCTACTGTAGAAACATCTAGAATGTTCGAATACATACCGTTCCCGGCTGACTAGGTGTCGATGGTTCTAGAAAGTTCTTCCAGGGAAATTTCTAGAAGGATCTTGACTCTCCTACTTCTGATACTCGGTACTAGAAGGATCTAGTGGTAACTAGTGTCACCATGTACCTGGCATTAATTGTAGTGTGCAACACCGCCCCCTTCTAAGACATGCTCGTGCCGAGCATTATCGGCCCCATAATAACGCGCCAGTCTATCCACATGGACGAGCTTAGGAGAACCTCTTGCGCCTTTCTGTACCCGGTAGGCTACGTCATTGATCCTTGTCACAATCCGGTATAGTCCGTCCCATTTAGCTTGAAGGTTAGGAGAGTCCCCTTTGCTGCGGACTGGATTGTGCAACCACACTAGTGAACCTTCGTCGAACCCTTTGTTGTTCATTTTGCGGTCATACCGGGTTTTCATCTATTTAGACATTTGCTTCTCGATTGTCTGACGTGCTAATAAATGTCATTATTTTTTTTCCGCAAGTCATTTGCGTAATCGGTTATACTGCGTGGGGCATCAGGTAGTATTCCAGTGATCAGGTCTGCAGACAGCCGTAATTATCTTACAAAGTTTGCGAAAGCTGTTTCAACTGACGTACTTTCGTGAACAGCACTTCGATATGACAACAAAAACCGTTATATGTGCTTGTTCCAGTCCCGTTGCCGATTTTCCACAACTTTTGTTAGGTACGAGTACCTCTCCAATGTTTGATTAAATCGTTCTACTATTTCATCAGATTGTGGGTGGTAAGAAGTTGTTCTTATTTTTATGAGTACCCATAACTCGACAAGTTTCCTGGAATACTTGAGACTCAAAATTCCCTCCTTGATCGCTGTGAATCTGGAAAGGTACTCCAAAACGACAGAAGACTTCATGAACTAGTTTATCTGCAACTGTTGAAGCTTCTTGATTTGAAATGGCGAAAAAATCGTGCTACTTAGTGAAGTAATCCATCACAACCATGAAATATTTGTTACCATCTTTACTTTCCGAAAATGGCCCCGCAACGTCAAGGGCTATCCTCTTTCATGGTGCACCAACATTGTAAAATTTCAACGCTACCTTTACTACGAGTCTGAGGTTCTTTTACAGCCGCACAACTTGTACATTTGCGACACCAGTCCTCGACATCGTCACAACGGTGGACCCAGTAAAACCGTTCTCGGATCTTCAGTAGAGTTCGTTTAAATCCCAGATCTCCCCGAACAACCATTATGGTACAACTGTAGAACATCAGGTACTTTAGCTTTAGGGACAAACATTTGCAAATGACAGCTGTCTACCCGATCATTTTCCCATTCACGGCTAAAGACTCCATTCTGAATCAGCAAGATGTCCCATTGGGCCCAATGGCTTTTCGTGGTTGAACTCATCGCTGAGACGTCGCTCCACTTGGGCTTGGGAGCACTGACTATCCATTTCAGAATTGGCTTGATGTCCGAATCTTCCTGCTGTGCATTTTTTATACTGCCCTTCCACTCATTGCTAAGCTCGTCTGTCCTGAGCATCCTCACAGATACCACATCCTTACCCTCTTGCTGCTGCGTGGCTGTGCTGTTAGCTGCACTACCTTCTCGAGATCAATCACCTTACCTTTCTACAATTCGCTTAGGGCAGCTGTATCGAAGATGGCCCCTTTCCCCACAACCGTAGCACCCAGAGCTGTATCCTTTATTGGGGTCGCGAACTGTAGTTGCTGCAACCTCCCTGACGTTATGGGAATAATGATTCCGCCGGAGGGCTTCCACCTCCAGTGCATATGGGCCAAAGCGTCCTTAAGCTTCTCGTGGTGTCCGAACCTCACAGCAGCTCTGACTTCAATGTCGCGGATTCCGTCGATGAATATCTTCACCAGGGTCCCTTCAATGAGCGCAGGTAGAAACTGATATGCTTTTCGAACCAGCTTCTCTACCTCTAGGGCCCACTGCGGCAGGTGCGCACGAAAGGCGTGTTCCAGGTAAACATCGCCATATCTCGCCCCCAAAATGTCAAGGAGCTGCTCGTAAGTCACTTTCTTACCAAGAGCTTCTAGAAGCGTTAAGGCCTGATCGCGGCCAGGCTTAGGGTGAGAGTAGTCATGGCCTGACTTTTATTCCAGCCGTTCGCGTTCATGACAGCCTCGAACTGGATTTTGTAGGCTGACCAGGAAGAAGTCCAGTCGAACGGCGGTACTTTGAATCCACGTAGCGAAGGTATTGTAGCTACCACGGGAGCTATAATTCAATCCCCAAGTTTGAGGTCATACAGCGTTTTCTTCACGTCAGCCATCATTTTGGCAACCCGCTGGAATTAATCAAAATAATTCCTCAGATTACTCACCGTGGTAGATACGACAGAAAGTGCAAAGAGATGCAAAATCTCTTCGCAGCGCCAGGGGAGCCCTGGCCCACATATGGGAACAGTATTCCATATGTGGCCTAACCTGCGCCTTGTAAAGTTGCAGGCGGTGTGCTGGCATGTAATACTGTCCCGCTCTGCTGAGCACGCCAAGCTTTTTAGAGGATAATTTGGCCCTCTCTTCGATTTCGATATATCAATGCCGAGGATTCCGATACTGGCTGAGGTAACAAAGAAGGTGCCTTGAAACTGAGGAGATACGAGAAAGGGTTCTTTTTAGCGATAAACGCGCAAACTTGTGTCTTTTGAGGATCGAATTGGACTAGATTAGTACTCGGCGACGTTTTCCCGAGAAATATTGGCACATCCGGTGTATAAAGCATCACCAGTGCTGTAGTCTGCATAGCATTGAATAGTTCCGGTTTGCAGCATAAAATTGATATGCAGAAGAAACAGCGTTGTTGATAACACTGTCTTGTGGAACATTGATGCTCCGATCAGACAGAAAACTGGTGATCCGATTAATTGCACAATATCTCGGGAAGCCCATAGAAATGAAGCTTTTAGAGAAGCGCTTTGTGCCAAACCCGATCGAAGGCCTTCGCTATGTCAAAACTAACCGCCAAATCCTCCTCCTCTGACTCGTTTGCCTGCACTTATCGGTCTGTTAGATATACAAGAAAGATCACCAACTAAGCGACCCCGACGGAAACCGTACTGACAGTCACTAATCATATGGTGCTCCTTGAGGTACTGCATGAGCTGGGTGTTAATAATGGACTCCATTATTTTGGAGAACAAGCGAGGTGATGGAACTAGGGCTGTCGTTGGACGGATTAGAGGGGTTACCTTTTTTAGGGATCGGGGTACGATGTCTTACATGAATTCCGGACTACACGTAGGCAGCAGGAGTACCGGAAAAGACGCGTTAGAACCGGTGAAAACTCTGGAGCACACGTCCTCAGAATTGAGGGGATTCCGTCAGGCCTACTCGACTTGTGGATGTTCAGGGAGAAGAGTGCTATACGTACTGAGCGTTGTGCGATTCGCACATCAGGCGTAATATATCGCTCATACCGCGGGATGGTTGGCGGTGTTTTCCCCCAGTGTCGAGAGTCGAGTTTGACGCAAAAAGAGAGCCTAAAGATTGACTCTCTTTTGTGGCACGGGCCAGTGAGCCATCTTTCCAGTGCAGAGATGGTAGTGATGGCTTACAGAAATTCCCTTAAACAGCTCGGCGGGAGACCAGAATGCACGGGTTCCCGAAGGAAGGCGAACTAATTTCTCGCCAACTCTGCCAACGTACTCATACTTTGTCTTAGCTTTAACTCTTTTGAAGGACCTGGAGGCGAAGTTATACTTCTTTTTAAGCTTGTCGGTGCTTACATCCCGAGCCGCTGAAGCGTTAGTCCAGGCCAGATAATACTCCTACTTACTGCGTAATGCAGTCTTACAGGAGCGATCAAACCACGGTTGAGATTTGTCTCCAATGGGTACCACAGATGATTTTTTTTTATAGAATAGGGTGACAAACGAGCACACAGTCCACCTGATGGTAAGTGGTTGCAGCGGCCCATAGACATCTACATCTATCCTCCATTAAAAATCAAAATGCAGATGCGTTGTCACCCGTGAGGACTGAGATGGAATGCCTCGTTTCCAGTAAAAAGGGTCTCCGGTTCTCTACACTCACCATACGAAATACAGCAGCATTAAGCTACTATTTCACGCTGGTATTATGTGAGA
Organism: Parnassius apollo; assembly: GCA_907164705.1. Taxonomy (NCBI): domain Eukaryota; kingdom Metazoa; phylum Arthropoda; class Insecta; order Lepidoptera; family Papilionidae; genus Parnassius; species Parnassius apollo. Next base: position 6,144,113 of record CAJQZP010001607.1, on the reverse strand, counting down.
GCGTGGTCCTTCCCCGGTCGAGCCGACCCATTCGTGCTACAACTATACTACTAATATAACTGCAGCATGGCTCTACCACGTATAAAATGATGGAATAAATAGTTCCATTTCCTGTCGCACTACGAGTACATCAGTGACACTCGGAATACAGAAAAAAACAGAAGCCGCGAACGCGCTTAAAACTGAGGCAATGAAAACTATATATACTTAAATAATGTAGTTTCTAGTTTCACGTTTAGGCAAATAGTCACTCTATATCCGTATACCGTCCGACGTATTTTCCTAGTATCACATTTAATTAAAATATGCCGTCTTGTGCCATCTCTGCCTATAAAAAAGCTGTTAGGCTCAAAAAGAAATAGGATGGAACCACATTTCATGTGCAAGTAGCGCATTCAGATGTCGTTTTATTTATGTACTAGCTTTTTACCCCCGGCTTCGCTTGCGTGGGCTTGAATTTAGAAACATCGATAATACTATTTCGTACTAAAATTAGCAAAACTGGATCACTTGTAGACACGTCGGTATCTGTGTCCATATTAGCAATAGTATCGGCTACAGAAACACATATTTTAGTTTATTAGAATCGCATAAATACGAGTACCTACCATACGTCAAGCAACAGTTTTTTTTATAACGGGCTTCCGATGTGTCTTTATTTACGGAAAATTGTCCTGGAATCGGAAATGCGTTATTTACATAATATTCATTAATAAAATTTATATAGTCTTTATAAAATAAGGTTTAATTTCGTGGTCTTTCTTAATATTGGTCCCATTGAATATTAATTAGCACCACATGCCAGTATTTATTTACGTTCGAGTATACTTCAAAATTTCATAAATGTAGTTCTGTTCACGAAAAATGTGTGAGAAAAACTAAATTCATAAATAGGAGCAGATTTATTTTGAGATTTTCTTTCCTGATCATAGCTCAAAATATTAAAAATATGCAGATGGCAACTCGCATGTCAAGCGTGGCTACTATAGTAAATATCCAACTTTATTAACTTTGTTAACTATTGGAAATCCAATTGATAAACGGGAGTAGAAATAATATATTAGCCATGTAGAGGTGGCGAAAAAGAAACCACTAGCCCATTTCATCCCGTGGGTGTCTTAAGAGGCGACAGAGGGAAACTGAAACTGGAGATGGGTAGCATCTCCTTGATAACAGTGCAAAGTAATGAAGAGCTGCGGTTGACAACCCGCTTGCCAAGCGTGAATACTACTGTAAATACCTGGTCTATTTGACAAACAATGGGGGAAGCTTATGATCGGCAGTGGAAAGACCCATTAAAATTAAAAGAGTAGGAGCCTAAATACATCCCACTACTGGGCACAGGCCACAGCGAGTTTTAGGTCAAAGACGAACATTTATGAGTAGTTAATAAATGCTGGGCACGCGAGAGTTAAAAATAGACGAATTTATTTCACTTTGATTTTGATGTGGAAACCTAAAAATAAAATAAAAGAATAATAATCAGATTTAAACATTAGAAATTAGCCTAGTTATAATAACTTATACTTGTTTCTACAAAAAAATGTGTATAATAATATATTCGTCCTATACTTAAGTACCCACAGAAATGTTGCATCTGAAAATATTAATTTCATAATCTATATTCCGTGACATGAGATGGCGTCTTAGGAATAATTTGTTTTATTATTAATCTATAATACTTTTTTTATTGATTAAGTATCTTATTAACCGATGAAAAGTAATTCCTTGGGTTTTTACTGACATTTCTTGAATTATTTGTGCAATATCTAAGTACACACAACACGTGACAACTCTACAAGCGCCTAGCGAGTGAATGATTAAAGTGCGGTGTATCCACTAAAGCACAGAATAAATAATAATAGTACTACGTACAGAAGTTGCACTCCTTTGATGTCGACTGCTTACCGACGTTTAATAGCCTACATAATTATTATTAATCGGATAAATCGCACACGCAAGATAAATAAAACTTTATCGCTGCGCGCTAGTGTCTATATTACTTTGCATCTTTTTTGTCACGGCGGACTTTCCGTGGTTATTAAGGGATGTCAATAGAAAGTAAAAAAATACATTGCGAAATGTTAATTATGTTACTAAGGTGAAGTACTAACTAATATTCTGACTATGATTGACTAACTATACTTTCGCCCGTATGAGAGTTCTGCGGTGCCTAACGCATGCAAATTGCAACGTCATTCGTCGGGAATCGTAACCATCGTAACGCTTGGGAGAAATAGGTAGATAGTGTAAACAACAAATAAACCTGAAATACGATTTCTAACAGAAATGTGATCTATTCTATTTAGTTAAAAATCTTGTTAGTACTTATACAAAGTTTTAATTTCAGTATTTTGTGTTATTATAACTCAAAATATTTTAATTACAAAAGACAAGTATAGGTATGTAAGTAAATACTTGGATAGTGAAGTAAATTTTAACTAATTTTTGTAATGAAGTACTTAGGTATTTCTTCTGTAGACCAAATTATTACTTCTTTTTGCTGTGAGTACCTATCTAACAAAAAAATTAAATAAATTCACCTTTCATAACTTCCTTCTAAAATTCTTCGGTAACTTAAAGAATGATATGAAACCTTTTGTTGGTCATTTCATTTAGTATCCATCTAAGGTCTAAGCAACAGTTATAGTAGGAACGACGTTTTGCTATTATAATTTATCAAATAGGTAATATACATATTATATAATTTTTAAAATACATTAAGACTTTTACAACTATTTTTACCTACAATTAAATATACTAAACACTAAACAAAAACTATTTCAACAAGTATTTAAACTAAACTAAAAAACTATTTACGTAAACAGCGAAAAAAAAACTCCTAACATTCAATTGCCTACAACGCGCTAGCCCTGACTGCGTTATTTCGCCCGGGCGCGTCGCGATTTTAGGTAATTATTTCACGCAGGTAGCAAGAGTGTTAAGGCCTGACTATGCACCGCAGTTGAGTGGAACATAGTAGCTGAATGTAGTGTCGCCTCTAGTATGTAGTAACATAATAGCTCAATGTGTATCGGGAAGACTAAGCGATGAAATTAAAAATTGCATGACAAGGTAGCACCATTACCAATAAAACTTTAATAGGCAGGTTTTCATTTTTTTCCAAATAATTATTTACAAAAATATATTTTTGTTTTGTTTTAATGAGTAATTTGCGTGAACTTTGTCAAAGAATATCTGTAACATACGAGTTCCTTCATACTCATACCGATAACAAATTTTTACTTATCAATTTATTTTGTAAACATACTTAGTACCTATATTTACATGTTTATTACTTGATACTAGCTCACAATTTGGACATAGCGAAAGCCTTCGATCAGGTTTGGCACAAAGCGCTTCTCTAGAAGCTTCCTTCCTTTATAAGAAATTGCAAATTTCGAATCGAAATTTGCAATTGGATCACCAGCTTTCTTGCAGATCGAAGCATCAAAATCGTTGTAGACGGTGAATGCTGGCATTTCACAAGGCTATTTCGATGAATGCGTGCTATCACCTACGATGTTTCTTCTACATATCAATGATATTTTGCAAGCCGGTAACATTCGTTTCTGTGGAGTGTTAAAAATTATTTTGTATTTGTATTAAAAAGTGTCCATAGAAAACCGTTAAATAAGGGTGGCGCCACTACAGCTACGGGCTAAATTTTAAAGACCGTGCCAAGAAATATTAGTAGGATAAACAAATTTTTCGAGGTTATATTTACTAGATAAATTATTTTAGATTTTAGAGCTACTGAGCAGTTTAGCAGCACACTTCAAACCGTCGTTTCAACTGCTAAGTTCATTTCATCCCAGTAGCTACTCCAGTTGTGGAGAGTTCTGTTGTGGAAAGTTTTTGAACTGTTATTTACTGCTTACAGATGGACACTTTTTCAACTATTCTACTATGGGAGTTGGTACTCCTTACTTCTGCACTCCATAATTCATTTCTATGCGGATGACAGCACTTCTCTAAACACCGGCTGTGTCAATATTTCTCTGGAAAACGTCACCGAATACTCTCTCTTGGCTGAACAAAGTCTCGGATTGGGGGCGGCTATATCTAGTCCAGTGTGGCTCAGAAGACACAAGTTTGCCCGTTTACCGCTAAAAAGAACCCCTTTGTCGTATCTCCTCCATCAGATACTGACTTAGGCAACAAGTGCCAGTTTCAAGGCACTTGTTGCCTCAGTCAGTATCGGATTCCTCGGCATCGATATATCGAATGATGTGCAGTTTTGTTGTCACTTGCATAAGAGAAGGCTAAATTGGCCTCTTAAAAGTTTGGCGAGTTCAGCTGAGATGTATTAATGGTAATGGGATGCTGTGCCTCATAGACATAAAGATCTATCCTTGATTGAGAATCAAAATATATGTATACTAAGGACTAAAATGAGGTGCCTCGTTTCCAGTAAAGATTTTTGAGAAAAAAAGTGTTTGAATTTTTCAATATATAACGGCAATAACGTAATAATTTAATATGATTTCAAGATTATTAATAGATTTATAATTATTTTTCTTTCGCTACTTTTTTGATATTATTTAACAGGTGTAAATCGAAAACTTACTTGAATTAATTGACCTCTATATTTATACAAGTACGCCTTGAATGTTACAACATACTGCATATTTATTAATCTGTGATATTTATTAATCTGTGGACGTGATGACGATTCTTTACGAAAAAGATCGATTTTTAAATCGATTTCTAATCGATCAAATTGGGATCTGATGAATCGATTCACAAAAAAATCGTGGCCTAAAAGATTGATTTATCAAAAATCGATCTTTTTTCGATTTGCTTTCAGAGTTTATATTTATTATATCAAAGTATGCAAGAAAGTACATATTACAAACTGAACTTATTTTTTATTTCTTTAATCCATTAAAAAGAGACGAAAGAAACAGTAGTTTTGCGAGTGGTTTTTGAATAGAAAAACTAAACACATTTAACAAATTGTAAGTCATTTATCCCTCTTCAAGGCGTACTGTCAAACATTTTACACCTGCAGCCCGTGGTGTTACTACTCGCAGAGGACCTACAATGCGCTTCGAATTCATTATTGTAATGCCTTCAGGATGCTAGTGGGCCTTCCTAGACTCTGTAGTGCTTCAAGCATGTTTGCTGAAAGAGGTGTTGATGATTTTTATGGCATCTTAAGAAAGCGAACTGCGTCAATGTTATATAGACTATGGAAGAGCACAAATGGTATCTTGAGGATATTTCAAGATAGGCTTGACAGTCCCCATTCAGAGGCATTGGATCCTAATGCATGTGGGAGGGACATTCAAGTTTCTAAAATGATTGCTCTCTTTCTATAGATATAATATATTTTATTCTTATGTTATTATTGTATTTTTTTACTAACATAGTTATTGTAAATTACTAACAAAAATGTGTATGGATATGTATATCTGAAATAAACATTATTATTATTATTTTTATTATAAAAGCAGAAAAAGATTCGATATCGATTTTCAAGGGTAAAATATTGATTCACTGGATCGTTATAAAAAATCAATCTTTTTGGCACAAGAAATCGATTCTTCTATTAATCGATCGCAGATCGTCACCCTAGGTCAAATGTCTCTCTTACTTTGATGCTTGCGGATGCTTGTAATAAAAATAAAATATAAATTTTAAATGGTGAATAGGCGCAAATTGGAAGTGTTTTATAATTTTAATACGTGGAGCTTATTATATATTTAGGACATGGAAGACGAATTAGAGGACAGAGTTTTACATCAAACTTATGTTTCGTTCATGAAAATAATTTCACGTTTTACCAGTAGTGTCGCGTTTGATACTCCGGTGAGCTATTTATGGAAAATGGTGCGTCTGTATATGCTACGGTCGGAGTTTGTCGTGTTCACATTAGGTATTATTATAGTGTTTATGTATCTACAAACAATTGAATTATGGAGTCGTACACTACTAAGCAGATTATCACAGGCTATGTATCCTCTAAGTGCCGTTCAACGTATGAAACTTATGGAAGCTTCAAATTCAGATAAACAAAGCTGGGAATTAAAGGGCTCACTAAGTGCGGCTTATGCCATCAAAGGCCGAAGAATGCATATGGAGGATAAATTCATTATTAATGAAAACATAAACAACTCAGGAATTTCGCTCTTCGCTATATTTGACGGCCATGGTGGTGAATTTGCTGCTAATTACGCAAAGGATCATTTGATACAAAATCTGTACAATAAAGTAGTTGAGTTAAATGCATTTAAAGACGGAAAAGTTATTAATCCGCCTTCACAAGACGGTCAAGAAACACCAAAAAAAGAGCAAGAAATTAATGTCAGTATTGAAAGAAAAACCAGCTTTAAAAAGTCCGTAAGTGCTGCTGATGATACTTCTAAAAAGGAAATAACTGATCCTGAATTGTTAGCTCAACTTTCTAAAGCTAGACCTATTACTAGAGAAGTGAGAACAAGCACTAAACCTGTAAAAAGTGTGACTGTACCCTTGTCAAGTTATTTAGAGAAGGGAAAGATTAACTTTGGCAAACTGTTGACAGATGAAGTTCTTGCTGCAGATAGGCTTCTTGTTGAAGCAGCAAAAAGAACATTAAATGTAGCCGGCACCACTGCATTAATAGCTGTTTTAGAAGACAATCATCTTATTGTTGCAAATGTTGGTGATTCCAGAGGTGTCATGTGTGACTCTAAGGGAAATGCTATTCCTGTATCATTTGACCATAAACCCCAACAGGTAAGTAATTATAGATACCACATTTTGAAATTCATTAAACTAAAAACGGACAATCATCAATTCTATCCATTTCCATTTTACTAGGTTTGGCTTAGCTTAAGGCTCAGCTTAAAATAAGGCAATTCCCAATGTCTTATTAATATTTTTATAATGGAATTGGAAAGGGTTGAAATATAAAAATTTTGAAATTTGTACTTTTATGAGGTATAATTTTTTTTTAAATCACAAATATAAAAACTTATCAAAAATGGGCTTACTAAATGCAATAGCAAATATCAAACTAAAAAGAGCTTAATTTCACAACCAGATGTTCTGTAGATACTGATAGGTAGTTAGAGGGGTTGAATAGTAATGCCTATGTGTTATTGTACTCAAGTTATTAGAGTATGTACATTTTTGTAAACATTAGGGTGGCGATAATAATAATAAACATTTATTTTTCCCACATTTTACATTACTTTCATAGTTTAGTTACATTACTTTCATAAATAGTTTAAGTATTTTTAGTTGTGAGAGACGGGAGTTCAGTATGTAACAATATTTATTAATCAAATGCTAAAATCTAATTAATTTACTGCCCCTTAAAAAGGGTTATTATATTTCAATGTATGGTTTTGATTGCTTGATTGCAGTTTGACATACAAGATATTTCAATGTAAAGTCAAAACGTCAGAAGTCTTTCTTCTTCGACTGTGGCGCTGGGTGTACTAATAACAATAACATTACATAGTTTCTATTTTCTAAACATCTAGCCTAGGAATAGGAGGAACCATCCATTCAGTTGCTGAAATTTGACATATTTCAAAAGAATTAAATAAAATACACAAATATTTGTAGGAATATATTCTATTAATCATTTCTGTATTTATTTTTGGTACCTAAATTAGTAAGAGAAATATTTTGATTTGTGTATTTGGTATCTTTGCATCCCATTTCTACTGTCGGGTTTTGCCAACATGGGCATTGGACATCAATACGATTTTCCAAAAATAATATTATTTATTTATCTAACTTACACATACCTTGTTACTGTGTAATAAGGTACTGTACCGGAACAGTACAACAACTAATCAGCAAGGTTAGCTGAAATTCTTACATTTCAAAAATAATTATTATAATGGTACTAATAACAGCCACATAGTGTAGGTAAAGAAGGTAATAAAAAATTGACTACTGAAATAAAACCTAGTACTAAAATCTAAAGTACATATATAAAGTCACATTTTAAGTTGTTCTACTGTTCCTAGTAGTTATCCGACGTGACAAAGTCACGATGATTTTTCACTGTGATGTTTTTGTAACTGGAACGACAGTCACAAGTGGGTGGAATAATTCACAGCCTGTTATTATACTGTTTCTAAATACACCTCCAGACCATGTTTAGACTCAACTGGGATTTAGACATTTAGTCACAATATTCAATCGGGGTTTCTTAACAGTGTCAATACATCCAGTTTCAATTGTATTATTAAAACAATATTGTAACAATTACTGATTGTATGGTATTTCTTTATCATGCAGGTAAGGGAACAGAAACGAATAGAGGCAGCAGGTGGTTATATTGCATTTAATGGTGTGTGGAGAGTAGCAGGAATCTTAGCAACATCTCGTGCGATGGGCGACTACCCTCTGAAGGACAAAAACTTTGTTATTGCAGATCCAGATATACTTACTTTTAACCTTGATGACCACAAACCTATGTTTTTAGTTCTTGCTTCTGATGGATTGTGGGATACATTCTCTAATGAAGAAGCTGTTAAATTTATCAAAGAAAGAATTGATGAACCAGATTTTGGAGCCAAAAGTTTGACACTTCAAGCCTATTACAGGGGATCTGTAGACAACATTACGGTTCTCATAATAAACTTTTTGAACAATAAGTTATCTTCATCAAATATTTCACAGTAAGACCTTTTTGAGAATTACACATCAAAGTGTATATATACTTATTATGTAGGTAACTTACAATTGTAAAGATATATTTTACAAATGTAGACCATACATTTTAAAGTCCAATATTGATTGATATCCCAATAAAATTACTAAATTTACTAAATACTTAGAGTACATATTTTAAAAGATATATTCCTGATGTGTGTATATAGTCGTCCAGTAGAGTGTAAAAATAAAGATGTTTTTTGTACTTTGTAAATTTAATAAAAATAACAATGTGTTTTCTAAACTCCCAATTTTAAAATTATGGCTGGTTGTGATTGTGGATAGATAAACATGTTTCATTGTATGTTGATTTTTCAATCATTGGATAAAGGTTTTCATAGGATAAACTACTAGAAAAAAAAAACTATATTTTACTATCTAAAAAATAGTCCAAATGTTGCCAATTTTATATTTAGTCAGGTTATATAATTCGTTGTTTCGTGGATTACTTTTATCTGATGATTAAAACATCGGCTCTTATTAACTTTTTAAGATATTTCTACCTTTTATATCAGTTGATCATTTATGATTTATTCTTAAATTTGATATGAAGGGAATGAAGAGTGTTGACATAAGCTATAAAATATTTTAAGGGGTAACCCATTAGCATTTAAGTGTGTATTATGTAATGACAGAAAAGATTAAAACTTATTTTGACCTTTAGGTGCTAGTCATTAATTGTGCATAATAAATATTAGTTCACTGAAATGTTTAAATGTACAAACACTTTCACTGAAAGATATGTTACCTTTCATACTTTACAAAAACTAAACATATTTTTGTACTCAATGTGATAAAAAGTTAATACAACACATGTACCAAAGGTTTTATTTTAAGTACAAATATTTGCAAAACCTTTTATTATATTTGATCTTTTGATATAGCCGGTTCAAATGAATATTATATTATCATCCAAACTGGGGCCAAATCTTTATAAATTAAATAATAATATACTGCTATAATTGGAATAATGGTGCTATAATTGGTCTCGTGAAGAAAATTGATCACCACTAATTACGGCTGCTTTTTCGTTTATCAAAGGTGCATTGTAGCGCCTTTCATGCTCTCCTCGAGGGGTCCGATCTGCGTGAATGACGACTTTATAATCCTCTTCCGGTGGGTTTTCTAAAGCAGTTTTAAATGTTTTGACTAAAATTTTACGTTCATGCGAGAATCTTTGAATTTTGAACACTGTGTCTCTCAACTCCCTGGATAAATTGGCAGCGATGGTCTACCTCAATTTCTTCGTCACCCATAAAATATACTTGTAAAAATTTATGCTGTTCGTTTTCTTAGCTGGAAAAAGTGAACCTATTCTATAATAAATTTGCCCTTGCACCGTAAATGTAGGCGAAAATCCCGGCATTACTATTTCCCGGTCAACTCCGAAGGACGTCATTTGAAAGCATGAGTTATATTTCCGGATCCTGTTTAAAAAGCGCCGTGACTCATTAGCATCATATAAAAAGAGAGTTTTCAAAGGTTCTTCCGGTTCCCCAAGTAACGGAAGAGACACTTTGCCAATGGAACAGCACATGCCTGCGGTCTCGTCTTTCCATTTTATAAAAATAAAAACTCCCCATTTCAGTTAGGCTGAAAATTGTCAAAGATTTGGTGCCAAATTATCGGGATCTCTTTCATTTAATAAATGTGGTAATTCAATAGTGCTTAGATTTGGATGAAAACGAAAGTTTTTATTGAAAATGACATGTGCCCTGTATATTTGTTAAGTTTGGCATATTCTGTGTTAGATAAATATTATTAATGTTTATAAATGTTATAAAAATTTGTAATATTTGAAAAGGTACATGATTGCAATATATTGCCTTAGTTTCTAACAACACTGCTTGTTTGTTGCCTGTAGCTTAATTAAATAACTAACTACTCTGAGAAAGTCTTTGTATTATTATCTGGTTTATTGTTACAATTTATAAAAGGTGAAAATATTAGTATTTCTTTCCCTCCGCCTTTAGATTTCTTATGTTATGTTAGAAATTTCTCTCAACATTTAACTATTTCTTTACATAATATAACAAAAAGTTTATGATTTACAATGATTGCAACTTTAATATTGTGGTCTTTGGCACAATACTAAAATAGTACTTAAAGTTTTACAACTTAAAAATTTATAGTCAGGAAATGTGATGTTATAAATTGAATAAATGAAAGCATTGTTTACTGGAATTATTTTTTTTTTTATAAAAATCAACTCTTTGGCTAGAATAACTATAAAATGATGACGATCATGAATTTTTTTAATGTTTCAAGAATTTTAAATGGCAATGTGATTTGTCACAACTAACGCAAATTACTTGTAGACATTAAAAAATGAAAATTGGTAAAATAAATGGTGTTTAATTATTTTTATATATATATATATATATATATATATATATACTTGATTATATCACGTAGACGATCTCGTGCAAGTACTCTGGGGCCATTTCTGGAAGTGATTCTTGTGTGATGGGTTGGAATTTCTTAATCGGTATTTGCTCACAAGTTTCCAGTATCTTTCCCAACTGACCAGTATAAGCCTTGAGTCCCAAAGTGCTTCCGTTAATATGTAAAAACAAATTACCTTAATGGCAGCTCGTTCATATGCAGTAAACAAATAATTCGTTAGAGGGGTCTTTACAGCTTTTTCAAGTAGTCTTATAATACTACCGAACTTTTAAGCATTTACCCATCCATTAGTCCCATCACAACCTATTCCTACAAGATGTTCTAATGAGATAATTTCCTGTGCTAAGAACCCTACGATTGCGATTTCGCTTTCGCCGAACCAGTGCTAGATACAACATAACCCGTGTAGATAGAACCCGGCTCCTAAATTAGGGAAATGTGTTCTACAACAGTCACTGTTCTGTAATATTTATTACCTTTTTTATAAACATTAAAGTTTTGTCTTCCTTGCCATCAAAATACAAAGCGGAAAGCTCAGTATTAGTGTTGTCCTTTATTAATTTCTGACGATTTTTCGATCTCTCGCGTCGTAATTTATGTCTGTCAATGACCTCGACATCTAATCTAGATATCGTACGAAACAGATGAAGCGACTGGTGCCGCTGCCATGTCTGAGACTTCATATTTGTCACAAGTATTCGTTAAGCTAGATAAAGACAAATTTTCTTCTTCTTTTAAAAAACTACTTCATTTGTGGTAGTTGCGAAATCATCTGTATGTGTGTGCTCGAATGGCGACAATAACATAGAAACGTCTATTTCTCAATTAATTGAAGTAGAACTAATTTTTGAGGATGTACCCGACCGATTTTCCTGATCTAATTTTCTCTGTAGTCTTTTGTAGCTTCTTCATAGTGATAACGTCGACTCCGCCTATTATAATTTTGCGAGAGTTTCGCTGATTAATCAAAAATAAATGTTCTAGTTTGAGTCCGTTTTTATCGGTCGGGCAATTCGTGAATTCCTTGCATTTGCATGCTGAAATATCAAACAGCTGCTTACTATTTTCTCGAAAGTTATCCAATTTTTCTGAAGAGTTTCTTAATAGACTTGAGTAAATTTTTAAGATTTTAAGTGGTGGCTTTTAACACTTGTATAACTCATGTTCTAGTTACGGTCGGAATAGACGCAGTTTGCCAGATATTTTCAACTGTAAGTGCTACAATATATCCTATTTGTGAAAATATTGGTCTTTCACAGTTTCCAGTTGCAATTTTAGTTGATGTCTGGTCCACTCGTAGTACTTCATCACGTCTTCATACGTGGGTAAAGTGCTCTCTTTAATATCTCGGATATCACCAAAAAAGAACACTTGAATGCACTTAAGGTTCTTTTTATCCTTCAAACAACCAAGAAATATTGTGAAATAGATAAAAGCACGATTCGTCACATTGAAAAGCAATATATATATATATATATATATATATATATATATATATATATATATTTGCGCCCGAAACAATTAAAGGGCTACCCTATACGTAGGGAGGCGGAAAATGCATTACGCATACCACGATAGCCGGTCTATCGTGGTTATGAGGGACTCACATCCTACCGGGGACCCTAAGTGATACCCTCTAAAAACCGCCTTTGGGGACAGGCAACCGGCTGATTAAGCTTTATTGTGCCTTATCGTGAGCGACCCTCTTTTGGGAAAAGAGGGCGCAGGCGGCTACGAGCCGCTGAGGGAGTGCCTACGAAGGCAAATTGCAATTATGAGTAAATAATTTAATTTAATTAGAGTCGGCCTGAGCCGCCAGGAGGCAGTTTAGGTCGTTTGTTAGTTTATTAGGCGGGTCCGAGAGAGAGTTTCTCGGCCTGCGGACTCGATAGCGAGAGGGGGGTGGGGCTGCATAAGTAGCTGCCTCACGAATTAATTGTTTTGAGTGCGACTCTGAGGCTTTGAAGAAGTTCTCAGAGAGTTTTTGGAGAAATTGTTGAATTGTGGGGAGCTCAAGGTCCCGATGAAGGTCAGCATTACGGACGTACCAAGGTGCGTTCGCAGTTCGACGACAGAAAAGGTTTTGAACTATTTGGAGTTCATTAATAATTTTAGGGTTGGCGTGGGCAAAAACGGGGCCCGCGTAGGACATGACTGGTCGTATACAGACCTTATAAAGGGTACGCTTGTTTCTAAGGGACATTTTACTGTGTCGGCCCAACATACTGTTGAGCCTACTCAGATAAAACCGTGCGTGACGGGTTACTCTTTTGACGTGGGGCCTGAAAGTGAGCCCTGTGTCTAGAGTGACACCTAAATATTTGGCGGTCGTATGCCAGGGGACAGGGGTCCCTAGCATACGTATTGGTGGAGTGTTTTTGAGACGGCCTCGTTTATAATCGAAGTGAACGGCGGAACTCTTCTCCGGGTTCACATCGATGCGCCATTTTTTGAACCAAGCTCCTAGGCATCAACCGACTTCTGGATCTTGTTCCGTATGAAGGGTAGCGAGATATCTTTGCAGTAAATAGCAGTGTCGTCTGCGAAGAGGGAGAGCTGAACACCTTTCGACGGGATGGGAATGTCGTTGGTGAACAGGATGTACAGCAGAGGAGCAAGTACTGAGCCCTGAGGGACACCAGCTTTGATAGTTCGCTGTGAGGATAGCGTGCCTTCGTGTCTAAAACGAAAGGTACGATACTTTAAGTAAGAGGCCACGAGACGTACTAGACGATCGGGGAGACCTATTTTGTAGAGTTTGTAGATAAGGCCTGTATGCCAGACTCGATCGAAGGCTTTAGCTATGTCGAAAAAGACCACGATGGTCTTATGACGACGAGGATAAAAACCGCTGAGGATATATTCCACAATACGGTGGACTTGTTGGGGACATGAGTGTTGCGCTCGGAAACCGAATTGATGGGGAATGATGAGAGGGTCACCGTCTGTGGGAAACAGATAGCGCCTCATACGCGTTTGGATGACTCTTTCGAAGAGCTTGCCCATTGCCTTGAGGAGGCTAATGGGGCGATGATTGGAGGGGGAGGTTGAGAGGCTTGCCTGGCTTGGGAATTCCAATCACAGTTGCCTCTTTCCACGTAGTGGGAAAGTAACTAAGGTTGAAGCAGGCGTTGAAGATAATAGATAAAAAGGTTAACACCTGCTCAGGAAAGTGTTTTAGGGCTTGGTTGGAGATGCCATCCGCGCTCGGGGCCTTTTTAGGCTTAAGTCCTTTGATGAGGGATGAAATCTCATCATTGGACACAGAGATAGGTTCGGAGGCCGTAGGGGGTGAGTTCCGGCGGCGGACCTCATCCTCCACTGCCTGGACGTGTGAGGGGTCGACGGGTTGAGAGCTAGGAGAGCATTGTGCGGCAATGCTATCTGCAAAGCACTCAGCCTTTTCCTCGTCCTCGAAGGCAACCGTGCCGTCGGGACGGGAGAGGGGGGAGTGTGGGTGATAGCGTCTATGCGGAGGGCTCTGGCCATCTGATAGTACGCTGTATGAGATGGAGAGATATTCTCCATGAGTTTACTCTTTTCGAGGTCTCGAAATTCAGAGGCGGAAACGGAGTTCTCGTTGAAGACGATTGGCCGCGCGCCTATATTCGGGGGCCTATATACTAGGGGACGTAGTACGGCATGTCCATTCAGTATGCTTGGAGTTAAAATCTCCAAACATAATGACTGAATTGCCTAAAGATAAAATGGCCTCAAAATCTTTTTTGAGGGGATGGGTTCCTGAAGGGATGTAACAGGAGGCTATGAGGATGGACTGATGTCTAGTCATAGCTAGCCTGCATACCGTGGCTTCCATGTTGGTAAGCTGCGGAATAGAAATGGGGGAGCAGTGAAGTGTCTTCTTGTAATAGATGGCCGTTCCGCCGCCTCGGCGGTCGGGTCTGTCGTTACGAAGAAGAGAGAAGTTTTTAAAAGAAAGGCCTTTAGTGTCCTTAGTTTTGAGATTAGTTTCCTGTAGAAGGAGGAAATCAGCGTCACGATACCGAAGACAGAGCTTAAGCTCTGGGAGGTTATTTCGCAAACCGCGAATATTAAAAGATACAAGCGATAAACCCTTAGGTTTGATACGACCGTGAGATTTTGGTAGAGCAAACTGCTCTGTCATTGAAGTTAAGTTAATTAAGTTAACTTACTTCAACGCTAACAGAAGATTATGATGCTCTGAAAGAGCGAGGAGACGTTCTTGAGGGGACTTCGCAGCGCGCAGTTTACGTGCTACTACAGTGATTTCCCTAATGTCAATATTCCTAATAGCGGAATACAGTGTATTATAGTTATCAGCTGTGGGCTCTGATTCATGGGTGTAGGAGGTTGTCCGCGGTGGGTCTGCCTTTTTGGGGCCCCAGGGAAAGACTGGAGGCTGCATAGGCTTGGAGAAGACCGGTGGGGGGCCGAATTATGCCCTGAGGGGGCCTAGGGGGACCCTGAGAGGGCCGAGAGAAGCCCTGGATGGGCTGAGAAAGGCCCTGACGGGGCCGTTGGTAGAGGGCCGGGAATGAGCGGTCATTGACCGGCGGTGGTGCTTGCCTACTGGGGCGAGGTTGAGGTGCGCAGGGGCAGCCCCTGTAGTTAGCCGGGTGGCCTGTCTGTTTGCACAGGACACATGCGGGCGGGGATTCGGCGTCTTTGGGCCGAGGGCACTCTTTAGTGTTGTGGGGTTCGAGGCACTTAACGCACCTGGGAGGGGCGGAGCAGTAGGCCCCCCGCATGACCATATAGTTGGCAGCGGTGGCACTGCGCCGGGAATCCGCGTCTATGTGGGGACTCAACCTTCACTCTCGACAGGCCACACATTGTGCGTACCTGCCGGAAGATGGCTTTTGCCTCCGGCACGTTGGTTAGTATGACAAGGGCGAGGTTGAACCTCTTGCCCGTTCTACTGTGCATTTTATGAACGGCTTCTACGGGGAAACCTTGGGACTTAAGGTCCTCAAGGATTTCCTCGTTGGAAAATTCGAAAGGGACGCCTCGGATGACGGCCCTGACTTTACGCTCTTCCGGGAGAGCGTAAGTGTGATAAGAGACTCGTTCGGCTGTGAATAGCCTGGTGAGTTGGCGGAAATCCTCGATCGAGTTGGGGATGATTTTAATAGCCTCCCCGAGGTTGATGGCATGGTCGTACTTGATGCCGGCGTCGTAACAGGTTTTAGATAACTTGGTGAATTTAGCCTTGTCTCTTAGGAAGACAGGGGGCGGGACTTGCTTCTTAGCAAGGACTGGAGCACATCGAGAGGATGGTTTTGTCGGAGTTGGGATGTCTAGTGACATAAGTGGGACGGCGGCAGCGGCGGGGGCTGCGGAGGTTGTAGGAGCGGCAGGGGCCGCTGAGATAGGGGGGTGCGTTTTAACGCGGCGCGCTTAGCGTTGCGCTTGGAATTCACTGTGGTCAATGTAGACTCCCCGGTTCCGTCGGAGTCATAGGACTCCGATGAACCGGTGCCTGAAGTGGTGGCGGGCCTCTTCCGGGAGGCCGGCGCCGAGGACTCGGAGCATGCGTACTCCATCTCTATGGGGGCAAAAGACTTCCTCAAGGGGGCAAAGAGAGTTCCTCGTTTCGAGGTATGTCGCGATTACTGGCGGCGGATGGTGTGCCCGAGGGGCAGGGGGGGGAGCCTGGGCGGCGATGGTGGCGATGCCAGGACCGTCTCATTGTTATCTAAACCATATTGGTTTATGAGGGCAGCGAGGGACTCAGTTAAGCTATATGTGGCCATTTTGGGGCAGAAGAGCTAAGCTCGGCAACGGTTGGGACGGGTCCCTGTTCTTGGTAGAACAGGCACTTGAACGCGAGAAGTACTACGAGGTCAATACACGTATAAAAATAAAAACACGTAAAAAAAATATGAAAAAGAAAAAATGAAATGAATGAAAAATGAAAGATGGAAAAGCGGAGGTCAGTCAAACCTCCCTGCCCGAAGACAGGGGGGCAAGAACTGTTAGCGTGAAAGTGACTCACCAGCCTCGACGCTGTTCAGCGTGAGCAGGGCAGCGGAGGCGCGAGAGCGAGACAGCACTACCGTACTGTACGAGAGCGCGGCCCACCTGGAGGCGACCGTCCGAGAACGATGCCACCGGCGGAGTGAGCAATGCGTCGGCGCTGTACAGCGCGGCAGGACAGCGGAGGCGCGAGAGCGGGAGAGCACTACCGTACAAGGACGAAAGGGCGGACTACCTGGATGCGACCGCTCGGAAGCGATGTCACAGGCGGAATGACTGCTGCCCCATTTTGCCCTGCGCCGCCGTCGTGCGCCTTTTAAACCGAATACAAGTGTGCGCAAGCCATCCCCACTTCCTGCGCTTTGAGAATGATTACCTTCAAATTGATATAGCGACCACCCGCATTTAATTATATTTTGAATTAAAGCATTTTAAATTATTTATTTAGTAACAATAATCAACTAATTATAAAACTAAAGAAACATGTTATGAAAATCAGGTTATAACGTTATTTCAGTAGTTGAAATAACGTCTATTAATTTTTAACTCAATAATAATTGTTTAAGTAATGCGCCGATACGTCGCTTATACTTTGTTGCGGCGATATATATTTTTTTTTTTTTTTAATTTGTATGTATATAGTAAGTGAGAACCCGGTAAGCAAGAAAACTATTAATGAGAGTATTTACCAGGTCCCGTCATTTTGCCCTCCTAAATTAAAACCTGTATATGTGACAGTCATTTTTCACGTGTGAACCTCTCAATTATGGAGTGTAGAAGTAAGGAGTATTATATAGTTTAAAAAAATAATTACGTGCAAAATAAACTGATTTAATAATATTATTATTTAATTTACTATTTCTTATCTATGAGGACACGTCTAACGCTGACCAGATGAAACGCAGATGAGTGTGTTGTGTTACTCAGACGATCACATAGTGTCATAATCTTGAAAAGCTGTGTTTTAAATAAAACATTATTGGTCTCGTTTATACAAAAAACAATGCCCCTCAGTTCTGAATTCTTTAATGTATAAAACTTTATTAACCTTTTTTTATTTTTTCTACTTTTAAGAATATCCGTAGTTTTATCTTTCTAATTTGGTATATATTTCAGAAAGAAACATTAATTAATTTCTACCCTTTTCTAACAAATTTACTTCCCCTACTATGAAACCTATTAAATATTTCACTTCAATTCTATACGGTGCCGTCCTGGAGGCAGAGAAAGTCGTGGAGACCTCACTATCATAATATTCGTTTTAAAATAGTAAATAATAATTCATGTTGTTTTTTAAAATGTTGTTGCACTGAAAGAGGTGAATGCGTAAATAAATTGAAATCACTTAAACAAATATTTATATTTTGTATATAAACAGAACATTTATTATGATACAATTTTTTATTATTGTTATATACCTAACAAGTTTCTAATGTGACGCATTTTATTACATTTTATACAGTTAATAGGCATATATATAATTATATCAAACATTGAATTTCATAGAATCTCAAATTCTTCATCTGAATCATCGAATTGTCTATCATCTTCAATATCTGAAAAAAAAGTAAATTATAACACTTTGAGCACAGCATATTATATTCATTTAATATTAAACGTATGTATGTATATTATGTTATAAGTAGTTTATTTTTATTTTTAAGTTGTTATCGGGACGACGTGGTTTCCCTATGTCGCCTCTTACGACACCCACGGGATGATATGGGACAGCTTATATTATTACACTACTACACAGCGCATGAATCATGATATAATACCGTAATTGTTACTTGCACCTTATCAGATGTAGTACTTATGTGGTCAGCCTTGAGGAGTAAAGTAGAGTTCTATGGAGTGTAGAGGTATCCTCGTTGCCAGTAATTGCCAATCCCCTCTCGGTTCAGTATGGTATATGTCCGTTACCCCGGATTGCGGATGGAATTTATTACCGAAGGTCTTTCCTAAGCCAAGTTAACTTTCTACCATCGTTAATCTAATAGAAACCATAAAATATAGCAGGGTTCGAATCCCAAGGCGGTCAAAATCACTGTTTTGAGTTTTTTTGTCAAGAAATTCACAATACCAGCCAGGAGTTAGGAAGTTGCCTCAGGAAAAAGGTTCGACCTTTGCGCTTGCGCACACACTCGTGCACTTTTATACTGCAATGCGCAGTTGGCCAGTCTTCCTTGAGACTGGGAGACTGGGGGAGTATTACAGTAATAAAGTAGGTAACTTGTAGTACCGATGGGATTATTTCGAGTGGCCGCCGCGTATCGATAAACAAGTGTAGAAAATAATATAGTGACGTCTAAGAAAACGGAGAGGTCAATAAAACATGTAGGTGACTCAGGTGCTAGTAGAGCGAATGTCCAACAGTGTGTTTAGGATGGAAGGTGATCATGAACATGAATCCTAATAAATTATTCAATTTATCCAAAGTTTAATATTGTTACATAAATGCGTTTACTGCTTTATTTAGTACGAGCCGCCCGCCCCGGTCTTGCTCGGGTTGAACAATGATTTATATAGGTAGAATATATTTCAGATTTAGCTTAGTAGGTATAATTTATTTTAAAATTTCTTTATATACCATATTATTGTTCCATTTTTCTGCGACTAATTAATAAATAATGTGATTCTCCGTATTTCCTGACCTAGAGACCAACATATAATAGTCCGTGAGTAAAACAATCTTCCCTTAAGTCAAGTCCAATATATTTATATGTTTGGTCTTGGGATTTGTTGATGGTGATGGCAAAAGAAACCTTTGTTGGAAACTGTAATCGCTTAAATTGGATAGGTAAATCTGTAGGGATCATGCGAATGCGGGGAATATGAGCTATTACTATACACTACTACTACTATTACAGCTGCCGCTGGTCCTGTAAGAATAATGCTCTCAATCACATTATTACGTAGCGATTTTACTTGGAGTCTAGTTTCATTACACAGATTGGGCGGATTAAGGTTTCGTAATAAAATTATCGGAATACCGACTTTAATTTTTAGGGTATGAGGGGGAAAGCCTGAAGGGTTAAGTGAGTTACCTGGCAATGAAATAAATTAAATAAATATGGACATAATAACAAGTGAATAATGTTAAATAATAAAACAAAGTAATGTTTCTACTACATTTTTGTTTTATTACATGATACAGAATAATTGTATAGCTTGTAGCCTCAATCAAAATTTCGGTGGGGGTAAGAACAGTGTGAGCTGCTATATTACAGTTGCAGTGTCGTAATTACTATCTTGTGAAATTATGGAAATATTATAATCTGTCAATACACAAGATTTTTCTCCAAAACTGTTTTATAAATGTATAATAATAACAATTATAGATAGTTAAATACGTCTTGGATTCGAATCCGCCGTACAACTACTGTCATGAACCAACACATGCATTTTAAGCTTACCAGCAGTGGTTGAAGGGAATGATAGTAATTTTACAAACAATAGCACATAATAATAATAATATAATAGTACAAATTAATAGCATTGCTAGTATTTTTTTTAATATGAACAGTCAGTGTAGTGGCGGTGTAAATATATCCACCACCTGAGATCGTCCCGTGGCTGACGTAAGAGGCGACCGAGGGAAACTGACAACAGGAGATGGGCAGCAGCATATTTCTGATTAGAAATCAATCAAAAAGCTGCGGTGGTCTGCTAATCGTGGCAACTATAGCAAATGTTGAGCGGTAGACATAGATAAATGATAATAATGAAATTAAAAACAATGAGTATACAATTTTTTTTTTTTACCCGTAAACATAGAAATATTTTGCAGATCAATATCAGCATTACTGGGACCCCAATGAGACGGTCTCTTCTCACATATTTCAAACAATGGTTGACTTTCTTTCATCACATTTGTTTTTATATTGATGCACAATTCTTCAAAGTCACTTTTAGTGCGACAAAGAAAACACTGGAACAGATGAAATAATAAAATATTATATACAATAGCAATACAATTATCAATCAAAATTAATTACACATGTAATTTTTTTTTCGTCTTTTTACACACACTGTTCTATTGTTGCGCGCCACAGTTGATGGCACTAGCGCTATCTGGTATCAAGTATCAGAAATAGGAGTGTCAAGATCTTTCTAGAACTCTCCCAACAGCGCCATCTAGGATCGAATAGAAGAATTAAGCTTTCTAGAATAGTCCACACTCGAACTTTCTGCACTTAGTCGGTCGGGACCGGTATTTTCTGGAACATTCTGGATGTTTCGGTGAAAAAAGGCCTATTTAAAGCCGTTGAAAGCCGCGATCGGGGCAGTATTGAATCGGCGATACGAGCGAAGCTTTCGGAGTGAAATAAAGTGAACTAAAGTGTTAAGTGTGAATAATTATTAGTGTGATTTAAGTTTTAATTGGTGATCAGTAATTAAAGAGTCTCTTTTGGTAATTCAATCGGCAGTTTTTATTGTCACGAACCCTAAGCTCGTAACACTATTTACACTTCCCTTAACTAAATATTTTCATAAAATGTATTTTATTAAGAAATCAATCTAAGTAACAATGTTAATATATTAATAGTATTATTTTTAGAAACGTTGGCAAACGAGCTTGCGTCTCACCCGACGGCAATCGACTACCGCCGCACATAATTAACTACAAAATCAGAGGAATTGCAGATGTGTTCCTGACCTTTTAAAAGGAGTAGGCTCTTTTCATTAAGGCCCCTAAGTAGTATCAGTCAGTAGCTGTACGAAGAAGAAATTTTCTGGAAAATTGTACAGTAGTGAACCGCTAAGCATCCAGGTGGTGTGGAGAGTATTGAGATGGCGGCTGGAATTCCTCGTAGTACCTTAATTACGAGCCGTGGTAGCTCAGATGGTTAACGCTCGCTATAAATATAACAGAACGCGAGTAACCCGGGTTCGATCCCCGCCGGCACCAATGAAATTGTTAATTGCAATTTTAAGTGCTGATTTACCACGTGCTTGGCGGTGAAGGAAAACATCGTGAGGAAACTTACATGTCAGAGGAATAATAAAAAAAATATTTCGAAGACATGTGAAGTTCGTCAACACGCATTGGGGTAGCGTGGCGGACACTTCCTTGCCCTAAAACCCACTCAAAAAATTAGGGGAGGCCTGTGCCCAGCAGTGGGACGTATATACTTACTTTACTTTACTTTTACCTTAATTACGATAAAAATGCAAAGCCTACACGCAACGCCAGTGAAACAATATCACGAATATTAATTCACTGGTGAGAAGGTGTGGTTGTGCTACATCCAAAGGGAAACTTTCTTCTTCATGCGAATACGTGTAAAAACTCGTGAACGTTTAGTGATTGAATCTGGTATCTCTTCATACATATTTCACCGATTCTCGTCAATAAATACTTTCACTGCTATTGCGCCCGCGTTATCAACCGAGTCGTCGGGCCATAAATATCAGTAACAATAGGAATGCGCCACCGCTGTGCTCCACTCGCTACCTGAGTCCGCCTTGTCGTGGCGGACAAAGCTACCTTTATTCAATTTGTCGTTACTTGTTTATGTTTAGTATGAACTATGGAGGACCTCCGTACGTTTTTTTTTTTCATTTCTATTTCTCACTTCGATCTCGACAGTTGTGCATAATGGAAAATTTATTCTCTAACGTAGATTTCAAAAAATTAAAAGGTGATATTAACGTGCCAACTCGAATAGTTATTTTATGTCAAAATATGAGAAGCATGCAGAAGATCGCCAGGAAACGGATTTGAAAAAAGCTTTTACACCTTTGCTTTTTGATGCCTATTAAACTATTCGTACAGTTTTAAGAGACATTTAAAATCGTAAAAATAATGCCATTTTGTTTATTTTCATTTAGGACGTAATAAAATGTGGAAAGAAATTTAAAATTTAACATGCATATTTTCCGTTTTAAATAATCGTATTTTCAATATAAATTCGTTCGGCCACCATCCGTGGTCACTCCAGATAGTTAATTAAATAGAAACTTTTTTTTAATCAATATAGATTATAAATAATACTTATTGAAAGTCACTTTTTTTAATTTACTACTGGTTCGGAAAAAAACTCTGTCCTGGGAAGAACCAGAAATAAACCCAGCGGGACTATGTAAAAAAAATTAGCTTACAATCATGTATGTTACAATTAACAACATAAAACAAATTACAAATAGCTTGATAGTGATCACCCTTCCCAGGGGTTATAATCATCCATAAATTCCTTAATATTATCATAACTCTTTTTATACAAACGTCCTTTAATAAAGTTTTTTAACTTTGTGCAGGTCAAATTTTGTATATTTTCAGGGATTTTGTTGTAAAAACGTATACATCGCCCTAAGAATGAATTACTGACTCGGTGAAGTCGAGTAACTGGTACTACCAGCTTGTGTCTGTTCCTAGTATTTACAGAATGAATATCACTTATATTTGTAGGAATACTTTTATTTTTGTGTACGTACATTACATTTTCACAAATGTATTGAGAGGCCAAAGTTACTACCTATATTAATTTCCTTAATTTTTTGTCTGAGTGACTCTTTAGGTTTTAAATCATAGGATGCTCTAATGGCCCTCTTCTGTAAAACAAATATAATTTCAGTGTCAATCGCATGTCCCCATAGCGAAATACCATACGACATCATGCTATGGAAATACCTAATGTAAACTAGTCTAGCTGTTTCAACACTGATAAGAGAATCTTTTAAACAGCATATACATTATAGAACTAAGTTTGCTAGCTAGTTTTGATATATATGGGCCTCATTAAAGCTTTGCATCTAGTGTGATTCCAACAAAAATGGTAGTATCAACAAGACTCAGCTCCTCCCCATTTAAATTTTAGTATTTATGTATATTATGAATACATAAATACTAAATTTTATATATAATAAATTATTTTAATTTATTTATTTATTTACATTAGTATTAACATCTTTGACATTCGGAGTTACGAATTTCATACATTTAGTTTTAGTGCCATTTAAATGCAAATTATCGACATTAAACCAATTTAATAACTTAGATAAAGCATTATTTACTTCGTCATAATTTAGTAGCTGTCATTTAAATTTGAAATTTAATGAAGTGTCATCAGCAAATAATACTATATCATCCCCTACTATGTAAGGTAAGTTATTAATATATACAATAAACAGAAAGAGGCCGAGAATTGAGCCCTGAGGTACACCCGTTTGCACTATCGACCCGGAAGAACTTATACTTTTTGCGTTCTGTTACTTAAATATGAAATAATTAATTTAAGAACATTACTTCTTACACCGTAGTGTTGAAGTTTCCTGATTAATGTTTCATGGTGAACACAATCGAAGATTGTGGATAGGTCGCAGTATATACCCAAACCATCCTTTGAGTTCTCCCATGCATTGAAAATATATTTAATCAGCTCAACACCAGCATCAGTTGTCCCCTTGAAAAGGCGACCCCTTGTGAAACCAAATTGATTTTATGTAGTAAATTATTTACATTAAAAAAATGTAACATATAATCAAGAATTTTTTTTTTTCAAAAATTTTACCAAGTGTTGGCAGTACGCAAATAGATCTAAAATTAGCGGTGTCCAATGTATTATCATATTTTAATAAAGGTATTACTTTACTATGCTTCATTAAATCAGGAAACACACCAGATAGTTGAGGTGCGATTTTATCTATTATAGACGCAATAACTTTAACGGAACCCCCCCCCCCCCAGAATTTGCGGTTTTCTTAATATCAATAGTTTTAAAATATTTTACAATATATTTTGATGATACTTTATGAAATGTAAAATTCTTTGTAAGTACGCATTACATTTTGTTTAAGTAATGATTCGGCGACGCGACGACAGGAGAAGAAAAAAAGGAAAACACTATGTGTGAGTAGTTTTCAAATTTACTAATACAACTTATACAGAGTTAATAAGATGACATAAGGAGAAGTATTTCCTTATGCTGCAAACACCCAACAACAAAAATTATAGATATTTATTTGATAATAAATATAATTTTTACTTACTACAGCAACCGATGGATCCATGGCAAGAATTGGTATTCGAGATGCATATTTACAATGATAGGAACAATCCATTTCCTTTTGCTCATCTGTTGACTTGCTCTGTAAAAAACTAATATATAAATAAAAAAAAATTTCCTTTTTCCTACAGCAAGTAAACAAGTACATGTGTGCTGTATTTCAGAGCTCAAAATAATAAATGAAGTAACAACTGATATGCAGGATGTTTATTGTTAGATGTTAACCGTTGAGACTGGCCGACGTGAATGAAGTATGGTGTGGAGGACATTATTAGGAACTGTTGTTTGATATATGCATATGAGATGTTACGCGAAAATTAAAGTTCTGATTTACCGCTCGGCGGTGAAAGAAAACATCGAGCAAACCCGCATGTCGGAAGGATAACAATTTCGAAGGCGTACACGCACTATAATACTATATATAACCACTATAAATCAATCGCGATGTTGGGGGAGGGGGGAGGGCTGTCTAGCTATTAGATTTGTTTTTTAACGCTCCCTTCACACTATTTTCTCAGTTTCGCAGTTTGGAAACATAAATTGAAAAACACAAACGAAAGCGGGTATACGAAGGCGGGTCAATAAGTTCGCGGAATGGTGGGGTTGGAGAAGAGAGGGGATTTTTTTAACGGTTACTACTTAGTGACTTAGTACAATTATATACTATACCAAGTTTCAGCTAGATCAGTTGATTAACCTTTGAAATATTACAGGATAAACTAATCAATCGGGAAGTGAACACTAACTATGGAGAAAATTTGCCGTGATTAAGTTCCTCACTTAACAAGGAAAAACGAAACATATCATTATGGAAAAGATGACATCTGTTTACAGGGAGTCTTGCCCTAGAAAAACGATGATTTATAAGTGACATTACTTTGTCAAGCATAGCAGAGACTCAATTAAGACGATTAAGCCTCAGGCCGACCGATTAAGGCAACTTCCTCAGACATAGTCGAAAAAGTGAGAAAAAACTTTTTCTTGAAGGTGTTCGTCTGAAGAAAAAACAGATCGCAGAAATGACTGGAGTAACATCTAAGATCGTTTTAAATATTCTCCATGACCATCTTGGCATGTCTAAGGTCAGTGTAAGTTGGGTGCCAAGAATGCTCACACCTCTTCAAAAACAGCTGCGTCCTAGTGTTCGTTCGAGTTTTTGGATCTGTGTAGTGGAGAAGAGAGACGAAATTATAAACCGAATTTTGACTGAGGATAAAACTTGGGTTCATCACTATGAGTCAAAGAAGAAGTCCATGCAGTGACATAAACAGGCCCAGCTCCGCCTAAGAATTTCAAGGTGTCACAATCGACTAGACAGACTATAGACATAACATAATGCTGTCACCCAGAGGGGTAGGCAGAGATCTTCCATTGTTTTCTTTTAATGAATATATTTGGCCATTCTAAATTTTTTTTTCATTCTTTCCAGACAAACAAAGATTCCTTTCTTATCCTGGTTACAACATCATCTTGCAAACCACACTCTTCTTCTTCTTCTTTCACACAGACTATAGCTTCAGTTTTTTGGGATTCAGAGGAGATTTTATTGATCAATTATAAAAACGAAGGTGTCAATATCACGGAATAGTATTACGCTACTATTAAAAAGATGATATTAAAGAAAAAAGAAGAGGAAAGTGGTTTCGAGATATGCTCCTTTTGCACGACAAAGCACCCGTTCACAAGAGCCGTGTTATGATGGCTTCCACAAGTGCGGCTTCGAAATTTTGAACCATTCTTCCTATAGTTGAGATCAGACCTCTTCAGATTATTATTTGTTAGCATATATGAAAAAAGAGCTTCGGGAAAAGAAATTTACAGATGACAAAGTAGTGAAGTCGGCAATTTTTGCCTATTTTGAGGGCCTTGACAAAAAAAATTCTAAGGTAAAAATAAGTTATTTGTACAGTTTCAGAATTAAATTAGGGTTAAAAGAGAATATATCAAAAAGAAAAATTAATTTCATGTTTCATTTCACCTTCTTTCCCTTTCATTTCGCGAACTCTTTAACACCCCTTGTAAGTTTCTATGGCTAAAATACAAACTTGTTAAATACTTTTGAAATAATTATTCATATACAATGATATTTAAAAAAATAGTATTTTACAAGAATTTAAATATAGTTTTAATTGTGCAGTGCAAATTAACTTACTTCAACCAATCCAGATTTTTGTGTAGTATGAGGATCTAAATATATAACTTCATCCCCAACACAACCAATAAGATATAAAGCTTGATTTGGTTTTCCACCAATTACTCCAATAGATTGTGGCGATTGAAAACAAATCTAAAAAAAATCTCTAATTATATGTGACTTCCAATTACTATTTATCGTGCAAGATAATTACAATTCATATAAATAAAAACAAGCATGAAAAAAGCCAGTAGTATATGAACGACATTCAAATGTCGTAGGTTCGAATCCATCATTTGACTATTATCGTAAACCACTCCTAATACAACTGACGATCTGTTAAGATATGCAGTAAGGCGATGGGTGCAGTTGGCTCAGGACTATGACTTATGGTGTTCCTCGGGGTGGTCTATTTTCAGCAGTGGACTTGTGTAATGATGACTACTAACAAAAGCTATTTATACTAACCTGGAGTGATTAACGGGAGTATTAGAAAGAAATTTTAATAAGAAAATACAATTTTTGAGTTTTTTTTTAAATATAATAAGGATGACAAACGGGCACACAATCCACCTGATGGTAAGTGGATGCTGTGAACCTAGACATCTGCTACATTTATTCTTGATTAAGAATCAAATTATGTGTTGTCACCCCTGAAGACTAAGATGGAATAACTTGTTTCTACGCAATATACGAAACAGCAGCGTTAAGCTACTAATTTAATGATATTCAGTCAAAGCGTGTTCCTCTCCCGGTCGGGTCGACCCATTCGTGCTAAAACTATAATACAGCTGCACCATGGCCTTCCCACGTATATTTAGTCCACTCAAAAGAGCTCTATAACGCAGAAAAAAAATTTCTTTTATTATACATAAGTTTCAAGTGCACCTTTTACCATCTCAAACCCACAGTAAGATTTATGGAACGAGTCCCATACTATATGCTTATAATATATAGGTACACCAGTAAATAATGTTCTTATTAAAATAAAACATACTGGCTAGGGCCGTTCAATAAAATGTGAGAATGAGTAAGTGTGTTACAGGATACTTTGTCGTTAACTTATTACTCGAAATAGTTTTTCTCTTTTTTACATCTTTGTCTACCGAAAGAAGTTCTCACTCAGCTAAAACTTCTGTACTGCAGCGACTTCTGCTTAATCTTTAAATCTTAAGATCTGATGAATAGACGGTACAAATATGGACAAATATTACATCATCTATAACTACAGCCATCGCAAAGACGAACTTGTGAGCTGGTTTTTTTTTACTTTGTTGAAATAAAATAATCTCTGCAATTTTGCTTTACTGGTTCTCGTTTCTTTCTTCTTCTTTAAATTTCGTTGCGTATTTTTATATGTTCTGCATACAAACTGCTCGTAACAGTACAGAACACTTTTTATTCAACACAAATTGTAAGTAACACTTAAACGCGACTTTCAATAGTCATTTAAAGAACACAGATTCCTTCCATTAATGATAATTCAGGAGGTTATTGAAATCCATAACATCCTAATTTTAATAGAGAAGATGGCAATACTACCATTTGCTTGGGATCCTATAACTAATAAAATTAAGTTCCAACCCAAGTATACAACTGCAATACTTCAATATACCTCGTCTGTTCATAAGTTTTGAGACGATAAAAACAAATATTATTAGGTATTAATAAAAGTGATTTAATTTAATGCTAATTAATAAGCATAATGTGGGTCCACAATATTAAAGATAATATAATTATTCGGAATGTCCTCCTTGTTTCTGAATACAGGCCCTAAGGCGGCGCGGCCAGTCATCTATCGCGGCACGGACTTGTTCAATAAGAATTCGCTTTGATTCTCTGACCAAGGCGCGCTTCAGTGACTCCAATTCTGTCCATAAATCGTAATCCAGTGAGTTCAATTCCGGGCTTGATGACGGCCACTCCTCCGCTGTGACGAAGCCTGGTACATTCACCCTAAGCCAATTTTGTGTTGATTTGGCTTTGAGTGACCGCGCCGAATCTTGTTGAAAAATCCAAGGTTTATTATCGAAAAGGGTAGTGAATAGCGGGTTTTACTACCGCTTCCAAAATGTCTTCTTGATAATTTTGTGCCTTTATTTTGACCTCCGGTTCAAAAATGCAGTGCAATGACCCCTTCACAGGAAACACCCCACCAAACCATAACACTTGCAGGGTGATGCGTCCGAAAAACATTTCTTGCCGCATCTTTTGAGATTGTCGCGTAAATTTTATAGTAATGTCGGTTAATTTTTTTTCCACACTAAACACTTTCTCATCGGTGAAGAGAATTTTTTTGCATTGTGTCTCCTCAACAACATTCAACAGCGATCGTACCGCAATTTGCGAAGGCGATTGTTGAGATAATAAAATTTTCGTCGACTGTAGGCCTTTACTTTAAGATCATAGATATTCTTGATATGTTCGTCTGAATTGCCAGCTTCTTCTGAGTGCGGCAAGGATTTGCGACGAAGATGTTCGCGTATTAACTTGATGTTGGCAGGCGTCCTTACGCTGTGTGGCATTTTCGCCAACGATTATTAAAAAAATGAAGATCTGTTTTTTTAAGTGTTTTAAATATATTCCAACTGTATCAGCCAGTTATTACTTTTTTAAATTTCAAAACGTCTGTACCGCATTCCCACTTTTTTGAACGCTCCTCTCGTAAGCATACTTGCTAACTTTTATGGTGTAAAAAAGTAAAAATAATTTATTATAATTAATACAGATTTATTATAAATTAAATTATTAATTGGCTTATCTTACAATATATACATACCTTTAGTCCCTCTACATAAACAGGATTTATTTCACTGAGACCTAATCTTAGAGGCACTATTAATAATAGTGGCATCCAATCTGACACATTTATACTATCTGGTATGTCTGATGCATCACCTCTATCATTTTTAACAATGCATTGTGCAACTGGAAAATTATTCAGAAAATTATAACCCTGTATTTAGAACACTAACAATTTTATCAATATCGGACACATATATTTCATACTTACGTATGTCCTCTTTTACAACAGTATTGTCTAAAGCTACATGTATCACCAAAGAACTCCATTTATCATAAACAACTAATTTCCTAAAAAAGAACATATTTTTACTAATTCATGTTTGAAGTATACGATTCGAGTAAAAGAAAAGAATCGAAAAAGTAGTAAGCTTAAGTGTGTTGGGTAAAGTTCGAAAAATAATGACAATAACTATGACTTATGATTAAATTAGTCAAAAATACGGAAGCAAATATCAAGTAATATCAGCGAAAGTTGTATTTGTGTTAATTCAGAATTTACCCAAAAACCCGGGTCAACATAGATTTACTACTTCTTCGATCATTACCCGTAACATAACACAAACATAAGGCATATATTTTAATTTAATGATGCTCTCCAATGCGAACTAATAGTTAGATGTAACAAAAGCCGTCTCTGATGCAGTCGATGCTTTCGTTTTATGAATAAATTGAAATGTATTGTAGCTACATTACAATCTGTGATAATGGTCAGGCGAAGTCGAAACTTTTTATTCAGTTTAGGCTTGTTTAAAGCTTTTACGAACGTTCACCACCAGGTCGCAAAAAATTCTTTTCAGAGCAGAACTGGCAAGTAACTCTTAACTTTTTAACTCTTTCTTTCTT
The DNA here is from genome assembly GCA_907164705.1 of Parnassius apollo. Lineage (NCBI taxonomy): Eukaryota > Metazoa > Arthropoda > Insecta > Lepidoptera > Papilionidae > Parnassius > Parnassius apollo. Next base: position 6,113,297 of record CAJQZP010001607.1, on the reverse strand, counting down.
ACTCTTTTATTTGAGGTATCATTTACGCGGATATGTTACAAAATATTAAAATTGGGACCTAAAAACCGGATTGGAGAAAATTGAAATTTTTAGACAGACTAATATAATATCAAAAACGTACTTTTTGTTTTCGAAATGATATCTGAGTTACTCAATTCCAAGAATTAATGCACGTGCTAGAACCAAATTGACAGTACTTTCCAATCAAAGGCCGCAGTCCGCGGTGTGACGGCCATAAAGCATCTTTCCAGGTAGCATGCCCAACAATGAATAGAGAATAGGGATACATTGGTTCATTTAACAGCAAAGTCGACTTAGTTACTAAAGTATCGAGGACGTGTTTCTTTAGTCAAGGTCTATAACTATGAAGGGAATCGTCAATGTCACATCTTATTTTGATTTAGTAAGTAACAATCAAGTGCCCTTGTGACTTTGCTTTCGTATTCGCGTTGATTCGTAATTAACCGTGTCCTAACTTTGCGCTCCTGCACGTGTTGATTCCAGACTATTGTGATTGTGTTGACATTTAGTTATGAATAGTGAAGTGACTAGGGCTACTTTTTCCAACGAGGAATATGCGGATATCATCTTTATGTATAGCAGAGCAGATGGCAATGGTTCTTTGGCGCGACGGATGTATCAAAAGCGTTATCCGAATCGGTGGGTACAGAATGTCAGTCTTTTACAACTTATTTCATCGGCTTTGCGGAAGTTGGGCTACAACGCAAAGAACCTGGAGTCAACCCAGGTAGACACAATCCTAGTCGAGAAAATCATTTTGGCAGCATTCCAAGCGGATCCTCATACCATACACCACATACCATACAGTAGCTCGAAATATTAAAATTTCTCAGTGGAAGGTAATATAACATAATGATAAATATTGTTGTATTACCTTCATGGCACGGGTGTGCAAGATCTGAAAGAGCAAGCTCTCCACAAGAGAATTCAATTATGCCGTTTCCTTCCCAACAGACATTGAAGATGGATAGTTTTTAAAATCAATTTTGTGGACGGACGACAGCAAATTTTCTAGAGAATGGATAACAAATTTTTACAACCTCTGCCAATGGGCCGACAAAGGCAGGAAGGCAGGAGCCGGATCGCGTTCAAATACCCAGTTGCTTTCTCTTAGTAAAAATATGTTTTTGCCAGATAAGGCTTTTGTCCAAGTGCAATCCAAGGTATCTCACATGATCTGCCTGTGGAACAGTGGCGAAGCTAGGGCTCCAAACTAGGGCAAGCCCAAGATATGGTTTTTTTGTTTTAGCAGTTTTATAAAAATACACCAATCTTGATCTGTCTCCATTCTTTAGTTTCATATTCAGTGCTGTCATGGACGTGTTTAACAAAGCACACAAAAGGCATACTACCGCTAGATAGATTGTATGACATATGCAATTTCATACCTTCGGTGGCTTTGAAAAGAGCCCTTTGGGTTTGCTTGAGCGAAAAAAAAAAGATATTTACATACAATACAATACATGAACAAAAGAAAAGCATGAACAAAGTAAAAACAAACTATGTACAAAATTAAAAGAAGGGACACCTGGCAGATGTGAAACATCGAAATTATTTTGTCCTGTAAGCTCTGACAGCGCGCGACATGTTATACTCCCGTTCACTCGGGACCTTTTTGGCGGGAAAATTTGAAAATTAGCAAATTTTTTGCTATATTGCAAATTTTGCTATATTTTCACTTTGAGACAATATTTATGGATAAAACTTACAGGAATTCTTGTTGAATGTATAAACTATCGAATAAAATTATTTTTGGTTGCCAGAAATTGTAATAAAATACGTAAATTACCCTGTATAGCACAGTAGTAGTATGTACTTCAATTTTAGTGACAAAATTACTACTAATTTGAATTCTACACTTTTGTTTTTGGAGAAATTTATATCAAATTGTTTGGAAATATGTATATTTTCATGTTTTATGTGTTTCCATTCGTTACTCGTACCAAAATATAAAATATAAAGAAATTAAAAAAAATTAAATATTAATATTTTATCTGTGTGACATTTAGAACAATATTTCTAAAATAGTTTTGTGTGAATTTGAAATAAATACAACGTCAAGTTATTTGAAATATGTAAGAAAACTATTTTTACTTACATTTTACACTAAAAATAAATGAGAATGTGAAAAATACCACATTTATGACCCAGCCGCCATAATTGGCCTTCCAGATTTTGAAGCACTTTTGGCAATTTACTTTTCACTTTTTTATACCACAAATTATATATATATGTGTTCACTATATTACAAGGAATATAAAAAAGTATAATACTTTCGTTTTTAGTCCAGACACAAATATAAAATTCTATAAAAAAGACGGAACACCTTTATCAAAACGGCACGTGGAACGCCGAAAGTTCAGAGTGATTTCTTTTTTTTTTTTTCTAAGAAACATTGCCAGGTTATGGTTTAAAATAAAAGAGCATATCTTTGTCTTTGATACTAATATCTATTGCATAGTGTCTTTGGTTTTGTTTAAAACGAAAAAATAGTTTTTTCATAGGTAGACATGTTTACATAATTCTGATCTAATTCGATCACTACTTGGCGGGCGTAAGGTTGGTATTGCGCGATCTAATGTGAGCAGGGCTTGGAACTAATGATTTCTTATATTTACGCGAACACTACACATTGAAATAATACTAGTTATACTGTCCTGCCCGTGACCATGAGTGCTGTAAAGCGTTCGAAACGTCGGGTATTTAAAAAGTTAAAAAAAGTTAAATATACGCGATAAATTCCGTAAAAACTAGTATTATTTCAATTATTTTGTTTAAGTTATATGCACAGAAAAACAGATTACGACAGGAATTAGATATGGTATGATGAGAAGAAAGCTTTGCAAATTTTTTTACCGTAAAATAATGACTATTTATTATATAATTATTCATTTTCAATTTTTATAAACCGTGGAAAATCATATTTTTAACTCATATGGTAATATAAATATTAAATTATTACATTAGCCGATAGCGTGTTTGTGCCAATAGCATAAAAATCTTTACGTACGGTGGTACGTAAAAATCTTTAAAAAAGTATATATTTTAACAGACACAACAAAAACAAACATAAACATTGAAATGTGAAGTTAACTTGCAACATATCGCCCGCAAACCCCACTCGCTAACGTATTCCTAAACAACTTCAGGGCAAAGCCCAGCTTTTGGTTTCATAATAATTGCTATATAAACATTTCGTGGTTATATTTCATTATAGAATATTTTGCCACACGTTAGAGAGAGCGATCGTCTTCTCGAAAGCCCGGTAAAAAGCCAACGCGTGCGAGAGAGACGACAACATCAACTCCTTGCTTTCATTAATTTTGACAATCCAGTGTCTTTCGAATTGAAAGCAAACTGCCAAGTTTTGACGTTACATATTATATGCGCGCAGGAAATTTGAAATAGTTTGATACAGTTGACGATTTATTTTATTAGTTGACATTATTGATTGAGCAGTTTGATAGAGCAAGCCCTTCTGGGCTCCTATGGAGGCTTCGCCACTGCTGTGGAACTGCAATGTTGTTAAGTGTGACTGGAGAGTAAGAGCCCCTTCTTAGGGTGAACGTTATGTTGACCGATTTTGTTTCATTTGCTTTTATCCGTCACTTTTTGAGCCAGTGGGATATGTCATATAGCCCTTTTTGAAGTATTTGTTAGGCTATTTTTGAGTCACTATGAGCAGCCAGTAGTATCGTCACAGCCAGTATCGTCAGCAAAGGTTCCAGTGATTAAGCATTCAGATGTCGGCAGGTCCGCAGTGAAAAGTATGGGACCCAGTACGCTGCCCTGCAGGACTCCTGCTTTTATAGTGGCGTGCTAACTGCGGAATCCAAACTGGTGGTCAGAGATTAGCTCCTTCTCCTTGAGTATAGACAAGATTCGTTATAGCAGTAGGGATTTATTTTGGAAGGGATGGGTAGCAGACTTATGGGCCTGTATGATTTTGTTTCTTCAGGTTGTTTCTCTGGCTTCAGCAGCATTACAATTTGTGTGACCTTCCACTGCAGGGGAAAAAACTGTACTCTGGTCATGGCATTAAATAGTGATGTAAAGAAAGTTATGCCAGATTCAGGTAGTTCTTGTAATATACAGTTTGTAATGAGGTCGTATGCTGGAGCCTATTTTGGGTTTGATTTTCTAATAATTCGAGCAACTTCTGGTTTTGTAAATCTGTCATTTTTCTTTTATCTGGTGTTAGTGAATTAAGGTGGACAATAGAGGGCCGATATTGTATTCTCACTAATCCTGTCTGTTGTGTCACTATTGAAACTAGGTCCTAGTTTGTGACATATCCGTGCAAATGATATCTCAAATGAAATCCATGTAAATGATATCTCAAATTAAAGCGACAGTAGCCTAATGGCAGGGCGCGGACCGCGAACTCAAGAAGGTCGTGGGGTCGAATCCACCTATCGACTGCTGGCATGAACCACTCGCAACACAAGCAATTTAAGCTTACCACGAGTGGTTAAGGGGAATATTAGTAATGTTTATAGCACTGTTAATATTCTTTTTGAAAGAAAAAAAATAGTAATAACCACTGTGTTTGTTTTTGTTTTTCCAAAAAGGTATGAACAAAAAGCATAATCCATTTTTTTTAACTTAGTGGCAAAAACCTGTTTCATTAAATCTTTGAAAATTTTTATGAATTCATTTTATTTATCCTTTACTGCAACACACCTTCAACTAGGGGTTATAAAAGACGGATTTAAAGTACTATGGCATTCTCTACCAGTCAACCCTACGAAAGATGGAGTAAATAAAAACAAACTTAGAATCTGTATAAAAAATGGCTGATGATGACACAGATGCTTACACATACACATTACATTAATTTAAGAAATTTAAAAAAAACATTTATCAATAAAACTGGCTGAACTAAAACTAGTCAGACTTCATCTAACATAACTAAGGCGTAAATGGTTCTAAATGATCGAGACTTCTTTCTCCTTACAGCTTTGCACCCATATTCCAATCACCCTATACAATATCAAACAAGTAATAAAATATTCTTACTTCAAAACTTGTGCAATTGTATTTGGTCCAAACCATTGTCCTACCGCCTTGCCTTCACATGCTCCCATTAATGCAACTTGATGAATGGAATATGGAGCTTGTTTTCTCTCTTCAAACCTTTGAATAATTTTTAGGTATGTTGGATCCCTACAACAACATTATTTCTGTGTATAATTTTTAATTAATTTGAAGATTATTTATTTTACAAAATAGTTATTTCTCTTATTTTAATAAATTAATTTCCTTTATTTTCACAATGTGATAATAACCTAGTTTTAAACCCTTTCTGCACCAGAAATGTAACAGTTATTGGCAATTTTAAGTAATGTATGTACTAGCTGGAATGTAGAATCTTTTTCTTAATTATTACTCATATATATAAAATTTGTAAAAAAATTAGGCAGCACATCACTTAACCCTCCCAGTAATAGAAAGAAGTCAATTCCAAGCATTGAGACCATAATATGTGCACTTTTATTTACACAAATTACAAAATACATTTATTCACATAACATTGAAATATATGCAATATTAAAAAACCCTAATAAAGAAAAACAAAAAAACTGAAATTATCACAAAGTTTCTATTCCACTAAGTATCGTGCCAAGAACGCTGGCTGCGTTTCCTTGCTGAATGGCCATAATTAGTCTTTGAGCAAAAAAGAACCAGCTCTCTTATCATTAGCAGCCACAACTAGTTACTGATACATTTCCTTTATGAACTTCACCACACATGGACCCCACCGACCGATAGGTTCTACAACAAATGGCACAAATACGTAGTCATCTCTCAGAGATATTTGCGCCACTTGGCCAGTGCTACTGCCTATGATGCCACCCGACTCAAATACATTATTATAAGCAGTTTTAAAAGATTCCAATTGTATAGTAGGCCCTTTTAATCAGCAAATATTATTAAGAATTTACACATATTATAAGTACAATATTTAATTTTCAAATTACCTTGTTTCTGGACTCCAAGCCCAATCCGTTGATAAATGAATTCTTATAAGCGCTACTCCAAGTACCATCTGGCCACATCGCAACATACATCCCCAACCTTTATCAGAAGTTAGACCTTCATCTCCGATGGGAACAAACCCCTTCCTATATGTACACCAAATAATAGAACTAATGTCGCGTCTTATACGATCCAAATCTAAAATATAGACAAAATCAAATTTATTCCATAGGTATTTATTTGGAAAAAAATTACTGTTTGTAGAGCATATCGACTTCCTACCCTGAATAGCGCTATATTTTTTCCCCAAAATCCAGACATTCTCCTTTGTCTGAGGAATATCATCGGATTCAATAGTGGTACCGTCAGACGATAAATAACAAATATCAAACATGGCATCCATAATTTAACATAATTTTTTCGTGTCGGCAATAAATTAAAAATGACAATAAAATGATTAAAACAGAAAATATTTAGTCACGGTGCACAAAACAGAAAATTATTTAGTCACTGATCACGGTGCACAAACACTTGTTTTGAGTTTTGACTTTGACATTGACACATAAATATTTATTTGTTTTTGATTGTTTTTACGACTCGCTAATAAACGCAGACAAAGATCTTTGACCATACAGCCTATTTTTATGTATTTTTATTCATAAAATTCTTCTCTTCAATTCATTTCATAGATAAATAAATATGTATCTGGATTCATTTGCTTTTTTTCAAATAAGCACACAGTCCACCGTATTGATTTCTCAAACTAAAATCCGATGTTAAAAATTGGCCTAAGTAAGCTAAACTCTAAGACCTGTACCATCAAACGAATCCGAGTCGACAATACCTAAATCCAAACGCAAACTTATGCGTAGAAATCCGCTTTTTTAGTTTCTCTCTTTCTAACCAAATAACATAGCGGAATAAAAATTTTGTGATTTAGATTTCGATTTGTTGGCTCAGCTCAACATCAGGCATCAGCGGAGACAGCGTTGGAACAGAGAAGCGGTTTAGCATTTTATGCATTTTTAACAATGGTGCAGTTATATTTAAGCAGGGTGCAATTTCTTTATGTTATAAAAAGTTCCCAATTCTAATTATTTGAGATTATGTTGACATTATAACGTGAGTGATCTTTACCTATTTTTATTTATATACTACATAGGTAAAGTTTAAATAATAATTTAATTATTTAGTTTAAATAAAATTATTATTTAAACTTTACCTATGTAGTATATAAATAAAAATAGGTAAAGATCACTCACGTTATAATGTCGACATAATCTCAAATAATTAGAATTCAAACAACTTCAATGTTTTTACTGCTCGATCTGATAAGTTGTATCAAATCAAGCTAGTGATAAATCTGCAAATCCGTTTTTCTTTCTTTTTTTCTGTGATGCTATGATCCTTGGCCACTTGGTTAAGACCTGGAACCATGGGCTTGGGGTCTATGACATCTATGTTTAATTTCTGAAAAGCCCAGTTCAACGTTGAGCTGACATGAGAATTTAATTTGTTAGTAGAGGAAAAATGTCATTACTTTTTGTATTTTACGTTAGATGGCAATGTTTTGAATAAGTGAATGCAGCAATAATATTGTAGTTTCTCGGCGTAGTTCAATTTAATACACAACGGTTAAAACTAATGTAGGGGTTTATTTACAATTTTTTTATAAATAAAGCCCAACATTATTTAAGAACACATCAATCGTATAAAATAGAAATTAACATCTTAAGGAAGGAAAATACTTAACCCTCCTTTTTTGAAGTTCTGTAATCGGATAAAAAGTAGCCTATAAGTATCCCCGGGTCCCTAACTATCTAACACAAAATTTCATGGGGATCGATTCAGTAGTTTTTGCGTGAATTTTTAATACACAGACAGACAGATAGACAAAGATCCTAAAACCCACTAATATGGCTTCAGTACCCTTCGTTTAGTTCCCTGGGCTTGTTTTTTCTAGAAAATATTAGAATTACAGACACGATCTTTCTACAGATTTATTATGTGTATAGAAAAAATAAATAAATAAATAAAAACAAGTAGGTATATCGACATCTATTGTTGCTAACATTAAAACTAAATCACTAATTAAATTAGAGACGTTACGTCTTTTAAAATAACGTTACACTAACTAATACTAATATACTACTAGGAATGCCATTTTTCTAAATCAAAAGATACGAGTATTATATTTGGCATAGTATAAAGACGAAAGATGACTAAACTTGACAACTTTCATTCAAGATCATACACATAAATTATTTATTTATTTCATAAGCATAATTACAATACACCTATTAAACATTTAAACACTAAATTATATGAAAAATAACACGCTCACTTTAAGTACATCAATAATAATTAATAATAATAATAAATGCTTTATTTCTTTAAAATCAATAATAAGTGTACAGGCGTACAAAAGCCGCGGTAGCTCAGGGAGCTTGCTATAAACTACAGTTGTTCAAAACGACTATAAATCAATAGCACGCTACAGACTATAAACTATAAATTTATTATACTATTAAATACGCTATGTTATAGCACGCTATTTAAAAGAAAGCAGGTATTATTCGCAGGTCAACAGGCAATTTCTTCCAGAGGGAGATGGAAGTTAATGTGAAAGAATTTGACATAAATCCAGAATGGTGGAGAGGAGTAGACAGTAACAAGTTAATGAGTGGAATTTGAAAATGATAAGCCCTTAAATCAAGCGGGGAGGATGAAATAATTCCCATCCAACTACAGAGGGGTATCGACATCCTTATCTGGTGAAAATCTTCAGAGCAAGTTTTGCATGATATATTCCAGAACGATGGATAGTTGTCAAGGTTCTATTTATACCTAAGGCTGGTAGAAAGGACTACGCTTTACCAAAGTCCTTTAGACCTATAAGCTTCCTTTCTCCTTAAGACATAGGAAAAAGTTATAGATAGATATATAAGGGATGTAGCTATAGCTACGAGGCCCATACATTACAACTAGCATGCTTACCGCAGATGCAAATCTACGGAAACAGCCCTGATCAGTGTCATTGACAGGGTCGAATAAGCACTGCAGGATAAAGAAATAGCTCTTTGTTCCTTTCTAGATATTGAGGGCGCCTTCTACAGTTGCCCCACATCACTGCTGATTGGGGGCCTGACTTCTAAAAATTTTGAACCCAAAACCATCAGATGGGTGAAATCGATGCTCTCAAACAGAAAGGCAAAAATAGCGTTGTTTCAAACTTCGGTTGAGGTTGCAACTACAGGAGGCTGCCCATAAGGAGGAGTTTTGTAACCCCTTCTTTGGACTCTTGCGGTAGACCAACTATTGTACAAAATGGCAGACCTACGCATTGACACACTGGGTTATGCTGATGACCTTGTGATCATTGCGAGGGGCTTTTGCCAAAGTACTTTATCGTCAATAATACAAAGAGCTCTAAACACCATAAATAACCGGTGTAGGGATAACAGTTTATCAGTTAATGCCGATAAAACTGTTATAATACCCTTTACCAAAAAGATACGGTTGGACAAATTATTCCAACTAAAACTTAATGGTAAAGAAGTACTATTTTCCACGGAAGTTAAGAAAAGAGTTCCACGTTAGTTTTTGGTCGATTGTTACGCCCAAATCGACAAATTCGATACAATCGACCAAAAACTAACGTGGAACTCTCACCTTAGCAACGTATGCCATAAGGCAAAAATTGCTTTAGTTCTTGTAGTCGTTTGGTCGGGAACAACTGGGGCTTGCGTCCCAGTATGGTCCTATGGCTGTACAGCAGCATACCGATTCTCACCTACACCTCTATTGTCTGGTGTAACAAGGCCAACCAAAAGACGACTGCGAACAGACTAAATAGTCTACAAAGGACTGCCTGCTTAATGGCAACTGGAGCTATGCGATCATCGTCTGGAGCGGCTCTTAATGCACTTCTATGCCTAACGCCCCTTGATATTTATCTAGACAAGAAGGCGAGGGCTAGTTTGTATACGATTAAGGCCCAGGGCGGTCTGAGCTTGCTCTCGATTTAATTAAGGAATCACCGTTCTTATCAGTGGCGAAGCTTCCATTAAGGCCGAAAAGTCGGGCTTGCCTTATTAAAACTGAATTAATCAATAATATAAATCAATAATATCAACTAATAAAATAACTCCTAAACTGTTTCAAATTATTTCAATTTTCCCGCGCACTCCACTGTTCGACACAAGTCGACCGATGACCTCGTATTGCCTTAGCGATATGTTTATACAAAGGTACTCTGTGGCGATACTGCTGCTGTCATAAAGTGAGTTTTGATAGAGCGATTAGTTGTCTCCCTCACTCGCGTGGGCTTTTTACGGGGCTTTCGAGAAGACGATCACTCTCTTTCTAATCTATGGCAAAATATTCTATAATGAAATAAAACTACGAAATGTTTATATAGCAATTACTATTGAGCCAACAAGCCTGGCTTTGCCATGAAATTGTTTAGGAGTGCGTTAGCGACTAGCGAAGTGGTTGCGGGCCCCTCGTATGCAAGTTCACTTCACATTTCAATGTTTATGTTTGTTTTTGTTGTGTTTGTTAAAAATTTATGCTTCTTCGAAGATTTTCAGTGAAAATGGGAGGATAATAGTGTTCATTGTGATGTATATAAGTGTGTTGAAGTGCTAATCGGCGAAGAAAAGGTAAAAATCTTTAAAAATGAAATTTAATATTCAATAAACATTTCTTCATACTTTAAATATAGGTACAGGACTCTTTAGTATTAAAGTTTAATTAAGTTAGGCGTATTTAAAGGTTTAATAACTCAATATTAATATTACCATACGAATTAAAAACATCAATTTGAACAGCAGCATAAAGTATAAGACCTAGTTTTAATTTTAGAGGGAATAAGTGTTACAATCTTTTTTTAACGTGAAGCCCAAATTTTAATTAAATAAATCAAAAGAATACAGAAGAATTTATTGAGGTTTTTAAAGAATAGTACTCCCTTTAGTTATTTCCATTTAGGGTTCTCTGTCTACTTTTCAGTATATAAAATTTTAATGGCGCCATCTACTTAATTCTATACGTAAAGTCATTTTATCGAACGAAAATTGGTTGATTCTCACGATGGTGCCTAAAGATTACGCTAGTTACACAAATACGCTATCAGCTAATTTATAGTGATATATGAGTTTAAAAATATCATTTTGTACGGTTTATTATGAATTGAAAATGAATAATTATAATTATAATAAATAGTCATTATTTTATGGTAAAAAATTAGCAAAGCTTTATCTTCTCATTATAACTATCTAATTCCTGTCGTAATCTGTTCTTTTATGCATATAACTTAAACAAAATATAATTTCGAGGTTTCACATCTGCCAGGCGTCCCTTTTTTAACTTTGTACATAGTTTTTTTGTATTTTGTTCATGTATTGTATATCTCAAGCAAACCCAAACGGCTCTTTTCAAAACCACCAAATGTGTGCAATTGCATATTATGTCATACAATCTATCTAGCGGTAGTATGCTTTCTGTATGCTTTCTTAAACACGTCCTTGTCAGCACTGAATATGAAACTAAAGAGTGGAGACAGCTCAAGATTGGTGTATTTTTATTAAACTGCTAAAAACAACAAAACCAGATCTTGGGCTTGCCCTAATTTGGAGCCCTAGCTTCGCCACTGGGTCTTATGCATGATCTCAGATATCACGCGTCCACCACACACTTTTGATAAAAATTATAAAGTGGAATTACCCTCCAGAGAAGACTGGCTGGATGCCAGGTTACTGGTCGGTAGCCTCATATGGTATAACGATGGGTCTAAAATAGGCCTCGACGTGGGCTTTGGAATTTACGGGGAACGCCCCAAATTCAAACTTAGCATGAATTCGTGTAGATACACCTCTATCTTCCAGGAAGAAATTTTCGACATACTTCGATGTGCGGTAATCAATCTGCAAAAATACTTCGTCAACCATATAATTTACGTAAACTGTCATAGTCAGGCAGCACTGCTAGCGCTGACGTCAAACTTAGAGAACTCGAAGCTAGTTGGAGACTGCGTGAACCGTTTAAACGCCCTGGGATGTAACAACAGGGTCGTTTTAAGATGGTTTCCAGGTCACGAGGGTATTGTAGGCAACGAATTTGCCGACAAACTTGCACGGGAGGGCTCAAAGTGCCCACAATTTGGAGCTGAGCCATTTTGTGGAATCTCGAGAAGACCAGCCTGATTGACCCTTGAAACTCTTTATCACAATAAATCACTTAAGATCTGGTCTGACACACCAGGCTCAAAACATTCCAAAAACTTAATCCGGGCTTTTGATCGTAAATTCGCGTCAAAAGCCCTGGGATTAAGTAACAATAAATTCCGCAATCTGACAAGAGCCCTAACTGGACACTGTTGTCTTAAAAAGCACATGTGCATCCTCGGACTAAGCAACTCAAGGATGTGTCGGTTCTGTTCCATAACGGAAGAAAAGCCTCTACACATCCTAACTGATTGCTGACCCTTAATGCGCAAACGTAACACTCATCTGGGAAACTATGTACTCCGCCCAGAAGAAGTGAAATTGCTCACGGCTAAGCAACTCCTTCTATTCATTGAAGACATAGGGCTTAGCCGTGAGTTATAGCCATAGCAGCGATCACAATAGATCTTCTAGGTCGCAGTGATACTGGTCTCTTTCCCTAGACCTGCATAGCTGCTCGCACATTATAAAAGAAATACCAAACTTCTTCATAGACAAGTAGTCTAAATATAAGTTTTTATGGTTTAAAGTGCTGTGGGTGGGTATGGTCGATCCGACCGCTTGGTATTTGACGGAATATCGCCGTAGTCGGATCCGACCGTGTGCATATTAAAGGGTTAATTTATCATTATCGTCATTCACATCTTGCTTTTATTATAAAATTTCAGCTATCCGAAGGATCCAAAACTAAAAGAAAAATGGATTAAGGCAACGGGAAGGATCCGACCACACCCACCCACAGCACTTTAAAAGATTAAAACTTATATTGGAGACTACTTGTCTATGAAGAAGTTTGGTATTTTTTATAATATGCAGGTCTATGTCGAAGAGACCAGTATCACTGCGACCTAGAAGATCTATTGTGATCGCTGCTATGGCTATAGTTCACGGCTAAGCCATATGTCTTCAATGAATAGAAGGAGTTGCTTAGCCGTGAGCAATTTCACTTCTTCTGGGCGGAGTACATAGTTTCCCAGATGAGTGTTACGTTTGTGCATTTAGGGTCCGCAATCAGTTAGGATGTGTAGAGGCTTTTCTTCCGTTATGGAACAAAATCGACTTGAGTTGCTTAGTCCCAGGATGGATATGTGCTTTTTAAGACAACAGTGTCCAGTTAGGACTCTTGCCAGAATGCGCAATTTATTGTTACTTAATCCCAGGGCTTCTGAAGCGAATTTACGATCAAAAGCCCGGATTAAGTTTTTAGAATGTTTTAAGCCTGGTTTGTCAGACCAGATCTTAAGTGATTTATTGTGATAAAGAGTTTCAAGGATCAATCAGGCTAGGCTTCTTGAAATTCCACAAAATGGCTCAGGTCCAAATTGTGTGCACTTTGAGCCCTCCCGTGTAAGTTTGTCGGCAAATTCGTTGCATACAATACCCTCGTGACCCGGAATCCATTTTAAAATGACCCTGTTGTTACATCCCAGGGCGCTTAAACGGGTCACGCAGTCTCCAACTAGCTTCGAGTTCTCTAAGTTTGACCTCAGCGCTAGCAGTGCTGCCTGACTATGAGAGTTTATGTAAATTATATGATTGACGTAGTGCTTTTGCAGATTGATTTCCGCACACTGAAGTATGTCGAAAATTTCTGCCTTGAAGATAGAGATGTATCTACACAAATTCATGCTAAGTTTGAATTTGGGGCGTTCCCCGTAAATTCCAAAGCCTACGTCGAGGCCAATTTTAGACCCATCGTTATACCATATGAGGTTACCGATCTCATAGATAATCTGGCCATTCAGCCAGTCTTCTCTGGAGGGTAATTCCACTTTATAATTTTTGTCAAAAGTGTGTAGTGGACGCGTGATATCTGAGATCATGCATAAGACCGGCGATTCCTTAATTAAATCGGGAGCAAGCTCAGACCGCCCTGGGCGTTAATCCTATACAAACTAGCCCTCGCCTTCTTGTCTAGATAAATTTTAAGGGGCGTTAGGCATAGAAGTGCATTAAGAGCCGCTCCAGGCGATGATCGCATAGCTCCAGTTGCCATTAAGCAGGCAGTCCTTTGTAGACTATTTAGTCTGTTCGCATTCGTCTTTTGGTTGGCCTTTTTACACCAGACAATAGAGGTGTAGGTGAGAATCGGCCTCACTATGCTGCTGTACAGCCATAGCAGACGCAAGCCCCAGTTCCACGTTAGTTTTTGGTCGATTGTTACGCCCAAGTACTAAACTTCCGTGGAAAATGGTACTTCTTTACCATTAAGTTTTGGTTGGACTAATTTGTCCAACCGTATCTTTTGGTAAAGGGTATTATAACATTTTTTTTAAATTTCACCCCTTTAATTTTTTTTTTTTTTTTTTTTTTTTTTTTTTTTTTTTTTTTCGCGTTTTATCGGCATTAACTGATAAACTGTTATCCCTACACCAGTTATTTATGGTGTTTAGAGCTCTGTGTATTATTGACGATAAAGTACTTTGGCAAAAGCCCCTCGCAATGATCACAAGGTCATCAGCTAAACCAGTGTGTCAATGCGTAGATCTGCCATTTTGTACAATAGTTGGTCAACCGCAAGAGTCCAAAGAAGGGGTGACAAAACACCTCCTTGTGGGCAGCCTCTTGTAGTTGCAACCTCAACCGAAGTTTGAAACAGCGCTATTTTTGCCTTTTTGTTTGAGAGCATCGACTTCACCCAACTGATGGTTGTGAGGTCAACATTTTTAGATGTCAGGCCCCCAATCAGCAGTGATGTGGGGCAACTGTCGAAGGCGCCCTCAATATCCAGAAAGGCACAAAGGGCTATTTTTTATCCTCCAGTGCTTTTTCGACCCTGTCAATGACACTGCTCAGGGCTATTTCTGTAGATTTGCCTCTACGGTAAGCATGTTGGTTGTAATGTATGGGCCTCGTAGCTATAGCTACATCCCTTATATATCTATCTATAACTTTTTCCAATGTCTTAAGGAGAAAGGAAGCTTATAGGTCTAAAGGACTTTGGTAAAGCGTAGTCCTTTCTACCAGCCTTATATATAAATAGAACCTTGACAATTGTCCATCGTTCTGGAATATATCATGCAAAACTTGCTCTGAAGATTTTCACCAGATAAGGAAGAAGGATGTCGATACCCCTCTGTAGTTGGATGGGAATTATTCCATCCTCCCCGCTTGATTTAAATGGTTCAAAGGAGTCAACAGCCCACTGCACCAGGTTTGGCCTTATTATCTTTGCAGCCCTACACCAGTCCTCATTACAAAGCCTTCGTAGGGCTCTGAAAGAATTCAAGGCTGAAGTCTTGTGTGACCCTGGGAAATGGGTTGACGCTAGTAACTCCAATGTTTCTGTTTCACTGTTAGTGAAGTTACCATCCGGCTTTTTAAGAAGCCCGATCTGATTAGGTTTAGCTTTCGATAGCATTTTGTGAAGTCTTGCACTGCGAGGCATAGACTCAACTTCCCCGCATAGCTTCCTCCACGATGCTCTCTTGCTGTACTTAAGCTATTCATTAAGTTAAAGCTCAAACAATATAATTATTAGTAAGAAAGTGAATAAAACAATTTCAATCCATTTTTAATATTTGTAAGCCTATTTTAATTAATTCTCACAGTAAAAATAACTACAATTTTACACTGAAAGTGGATTTACCAATAGAAGATAATTGTACTTGTGAAGTTCAAGTAGGTATATTTATTTTCAGCTGATAGACCATTCGCCTGTTTGTTGATTCGTAGTTAACATTTTTAAGATTGAGTAATTTCTGCTAAATACTCGTAAACCTTCTAACTTTAAAAATGTAGATGTTATCTAATTTTTAACATATTTTGTCTCGAATATTTATTTTTGACAACATAAAATTCGTGATAATCATCGTTCGCAACTTTTAACATACGGAATTTTTTACCTTCGAACAAAACATCGTTCATAAAACATAGCTCATGTTTATGAACGATATATCGATGTTTGAAAGAATTGATGCATCGACTGCATCCCTAGTCGCGCATCGAATAACTTATGGAGTGTAGAAGTAAGAGGTACCAACTCCCATAGTAGATCAGTTAAAAAGGGGGCATTTGTAAGCAGTAAATAACAGCTGAAAAACTCTCCACAACAGCGCTGGAGTAGCTACTGGGATGAAATGAACTTAGCAGTTGTCAACGGTTTGAAGTGTGCTACTAAACTGCTCAGTAGCTCTAAAATCTAAAATAATTTTATCTAGTAAATATAACCTCGAAAAAATCGTCCATCCCACTAATATTTTTCGGTGCGTTCTTTAAAATTTACCCCGTAGTTATAGTGGCGCCACCCTTATTTAGTGGTTTTAATGGACACTTTTTAATACAAAGTCCTATACTCCTTACTTCTACACTCCATAGAATAAGTGCCCTAACTCCCTTAGTGTTATTAGATTTCCGTATATAATATTGTAGTCTTTGGTGTTATTACACTGCACGGTGGAAGGGCACTGCAGACCGGGTCCACTTTGACGCCCTAATTAGGGACCCTTACTCCCTTTCTCTTATCACACCACCTTGAATCAGGGCGTAGGCACCCTGATTCAGGGTAGTGTAATAGGGTTATAAGGGTGTGACAAGCCAAAGACTGGACGTTGGCAGAATTATTGTGACATAACCACAATAGAAGGGCCATATGGTTTTAAAATAAAACGTTGTCACTTACTCACTTGACATTGACATTAGGGATGCTCGATGTTACATAAACATCGATGATGACATCGATGTTGATATCGATAGCTTAACATCGATGTTCGATGTTTATCCTACTCAAAACATCGATGTTGGTCATTATCGATGTTATAGCACAGTGATTCCCAAAGTGGTCTATATCGACCCTAGCCCTTTCACTCGGCTACCAATCTAATCAGATCATACAATACCTACCTTACGACGGCTCGAGTACGGGGCGAATTAGATCAGGTCGGATCAGAAGTACTGCCTTATGAAAAAACTATTTTTTCCTTTAAAACAAAACCAAAGACAATATGCAATAGATAATAGTATCAAAGACAAATATATGCTCTTTTATTTTAAACCATAACCTGGCAATGTTTCTTAGAAAAAAAAAAAGAAATCGCTCTGAACTTTCGGCGTTCCACGTGTCGTTTTGATGAAGGTGCTCCGTCTTTTTTATAGAATTTTATATTTGTGTCTGGACTAAAAAGGAAAGTATTATACTTTTTTATATTCCTTGTAATATAGTAAACACGTAGATATGTAATTTGTGGTATAAAAAGTGAAAAGTAAATTACCAAAAGTACTTCAAAATCCGGAAAGTCCGTTTTGGCGGGTGGGTCATAAATGTGTTATTTTTCAAATTCTCATTTATTTTTAGTGTAAAATGTAAGTAAAAATAGTTTTCCTACATATTTCAAATAACATGACGTTGTATTTATTTCAAATTCACACAAACATATTTTAGAAATATTGTTCGAAATGTCACACAGATAAAATATTATTGTTATTATTTTTTAATTTTTTAATATTTTAATATTTTGGTATGAGTAACGAATGGAAACACATAAAACATAAAAATATACATATTTCCAAACATTTTCATATAAATTTCTCCAAAAACAAAAGTGTAGAATTCAAATTAATAGTAATTTTGTCACTAAAATTGAAGTATATACTACTACTACTACTACTACTGGGGTAATTTATGTATTTTATTACAATTTGTAGCAACCAAAAATAATTTTATTCGATAGTTTATACATTCAACAAGAATTCCTGTAAGTTTTATCCATAAATATTGTCTCAAAGTGAAAATATAGTAAAATTTGCAATATAGCAAAAATTTTCCTAACTTACAAATTTTCCCGCCATTAAGGTCCTGAGGGAACGGGAGTATAACATGTCGCGCGCTGTCAGAGCTAACGGGCTAGGGGTCTATGACAACCTACAAGGGGTCTACGTCAGCGAAAAAAATTTGGGGGTCCATGAAATGAAATTGGGGTCTACGATAGTGGATCTCAACACATACACTGATAGTACCTATTTACTTACATCATACTATCTTATAATATCAAAACATATACATTATTTATAAAAGTACCTATGAAGTAAAAAAAATATTATATATGTTTATAAAATTGTGTAAGTTGTAGGATGTTGGTATTCGCTTTGTGGTCGCAATACATTTTGAACTTTTACAATTTGTAAAAACCTGAGAGTTGCAGTCTCAGAGCTTCGCTACCTTGCACTGACTTGTTCAATTCGTCACTCTATAAATACGAATGTGGGACAAATACGTTTATTCGTTTCCTGAAAAATATAAAAAATATAAACAGATAGTATATCACACAAATTGTAGTGAGTCAGTGTTAGTCAGTATTTTGTTTCAGAGTGCTGGAGAAAAGTAAGAACATTTTTTTTTATTTTGTTTGATGTAGTAGCAAAGATATATACGCCAATCACGACTTTAGTTCTTAGTAGTTTAATATTCAATCATGCAAAATTACACGAGTACTCCTCAATAGTTTCTTTTTGAAAGTTTTATCAATCGGTATATCGGTTATAATTACAGTGCAATCTCCGTAGTTCGAGCTAATTGTTGCAAGAAGATGTTCGAATTATGTAATGTTTTTCGAAAAATCAAAAAATATTTTTAATATACAGCTGCTGGATTTTCTGTCTTATTTAAATAATTTAATTTTGCCCACAGATGACTGATGCCATGTCCGAATCTAAAAAGAAATCTAGACAGTACAGTGTCGATTATTTGAAATTTGGCTTCATTCCATCATTGCCGGACAAACAATTGCCTATGTGCCTTATATGCAACAAAGTTTTGGGCAATGACGCTATGAAACCATCTAAACTGCAAGATCATCTGAGAAGATGCCACCCTGACAAAACAGAGAAAGATTTGAAATACTTTCAAACACTCAAAGATAAACTTCAGAAGAGACCTACACTGGACAGAATGTTCGCTTCGACGTCACAAAGAAATGATGATGGTTTGCGGGCGTCTTACAATATCTCGTTACTTATAGCAAAATCCGGAAAACCGCATACTATCGGAGAGAAGTTAATTTTGCCAGCCGTTGAAGAGGTTTTAAAAATTGTTTTACACAAACCTGCATCTGATATCATTAAAAGAATTCCCTTAAGCAACAATACTGTTGAAAGACGTATTGATGAAATGAGTTCTGATATTGAAAGCTTCTTATGTAATTATTTGCAAAGACCCATTTCTCTATACAACTGGACGAGTCAACTTTGCCTGATAACGCAGCATTATTATTGGCATATATTCGTTTTATTATGAATCAAGAAATCTACGAAGAACTGCTCTTCGCAAGAACTTTGATAACCGACACTAAAGGTGAATCAATATTTCATGTTTTGAAGGATTACTTCATTGAAAAAGCAATTCCTTTATCAAATATAATATCAGTAGCTACAGATGGAGCACCTGCCGTGGTTGGACGTTATCGTGGATTTATAAGCTATTTAAAACAAAATGTGTCAGGGGTGTAAGCAATACATTGCGTCATCCATGGACAACATTTTGTTGCTAAAAATTTGAGTGTTAGATTGCATGAATCACTTCATTTAGTCATTGATGTAGTAAACCGAATCCGAAGCAACGCGTTGAATACGTGGTTATTTGCGCAGTTGTGTGAATAAAATGACGAACACTTTCATCAATTACTCCTTCACACTGAAGTACGTTGGCTGTCGAAAGGCGTATGTTTGACAAGATTTTTTGCGCTTTTTGAGACTATTTTAGAATTTCTGGATACTAAAGATAAAATTTTAAAAGAAAATTTAATGAAGAGGAAAACAGACATCGCCTATTTAACAGATTTGTTTACAAAATTTAATATGGTTAATTTGCAATTATAAGGTGACAGTTTAAATTTGATTAAAAGTCCATCTTATAGCGTTTTTGCCAGATTTAAATAATGAAGTGGGTTTTGTACAGAAGTGTTATTGTCAAATTTTTGACTTAGGTTTGAGGATATTTATAGGTAATACACTGAATAATTAATCATAGGTGACATAGAAGAAACGAATCATAATACAAGAGGAACTGACTGAACTAAGTACAAACGAAGAACTTAAGGTTCAGTTTAAAAACGGATATCAGCAATTCTGGCTGCAAAACAACATACCCGTTACTTATCCCGTATTATGGAATATAGCGAGGAAATTTTTAATTTCCTTTCCATCGTCATACCTAGTGAAAAGGGGGTTCAGCGCTGTTACCAATCTTCTAACGAAAAAAAGAAACAGTCTGGACATCATTAGCCGAGGAGATTTAAGATTAACCCTTACAAAATTTACGCCAAATGTTGATAATTTATTATTAAAGCATCAGGTTCATCCTTCTCACTAAAAATATTGACTTATTGCTTATGTTATTTTATTTATAGTTTATTTTATGTTTATTTAATGCTACGTATATTTTACATAACGGATACAAAATTTTATTTTGAGTAGTTTTAATTTAAATTTAATTAATAAATGTATAAATTAACATGTGTTTTTACTTTAGGTTTTTAACACTAAACTTCACTACAGTTAGAAATTTACAGGAAATCAATATCAGGTAAGTAGTGTGTCTACCCAACACGGAAAAACATAGCAAGGGGTCTACGACACAAAAAAGTTTGGGGAACTCTGTTATAGAACATGTACCTATTTAGTAGGTTAAAATTAGATGAACAAAAAATTTGCAGTGTTGTTTATGGTTTATTATTAATGAAATTAAAGAAATAAAATATTTAGTGTGAAACAGTAATTTGTAAAATGGGAAAAAGCTGACAAATACTTAGTTAATTTGTTATATTTTTGACGATAATGATGAATATTATTATTTTGATATTTAAATGTTCCTATATAAATTTAAATCTGGTATTAAAAAATTTACTATTCTAATTTACGATTTAGACGTAGGTTTTATATTAACTACTATCGCGAAATAAAGAAAAATGATTATAGAGCGAAAATTAACTAACTTCACAAAAACAAAATAATTGACTTTTCCGTCACCTTTGTTCACACAATTTTTAATCAGGCAGCCCAAGCAGTAAGTATCCACAGCCGTTTATAAAATGCACTGTAGAATGCACTATGCAGTGAAATTGTCTATGCTCATGATCACCCAGTGATTTATTTTCGTAAACTTCAAGCAAACAATAAACTTGTTATCTGAAGCTCAAAAAACAGCTAAATATAATTATATTAGTGTAGATACATATTATTTCAAAATGATGTCTGTACAGACAGTAAGGGAAAAAACAATTAATTTGAATATCAATTTATGTAGAATAGTTATTAGGCGACAACCGACAACGACACCACAATAACAAAGCAAAAGCAGTTCACAACTGAGACATTACAGTTTACACTTGACAGCATTTAGGAATCCTTAATTATTAAAAATTTGAAACCTTTTATAGGAGATAAAATGTTTAGTTGATATTGATTTCGCGTGTTCGCATTGTTCACAAGTCCTTATTCATCGATTATTGGTTCATTGACATCGATGTTTGACATGTGGCAACATCGATGTTTCGATGTTTAACGTGTGGTAACATCGATGTTAAAACATCGATGTTTTAATTTCTAACATCGATGATCATCGAACATCCCTAATTGACATTGATCAGTGACATTGTGGATTAATTTGTGTTTGTGTTGTGGACAGTGGATGATCACTATATATTTAATTAATAACTTTGACCACAATCAACAATTTAAATAAAAAGTTATTATTTTTATCTAAAATACCGCAAACCTGGTACCTGCGTAATTTAGTATCCGTTGGATATTGATATTAAAACAATATTTTAGCTAATGTGACCATTCATCACCACATAAATTAAACTATACCGTTAAGTTTAATCAAACTAATTATAAAGTGACCTTAGAAGTTATTAAATGAACATGGAGTCAAGCCCTTTAGATTTCGTGGCCCAGGCATGCATGGACTTAACAGATGCTATAAGTTCAGCAGCATCTGAAGCGGATCGGGATTCCCTTATTATTAATCATATCAAAAAAGTTTATTCAATAGTCACACCTATTGATGATTTTAAGAAAGGTAAGGACAATTATAAAGCTTAAAATTAGAATAAAAAATAAATTGATTATCATATAATAACATTTTTTATTTGATATACAAATGTATTTTCTTTTCATGCGCAGATTTGGAATGGGTTAATGTCTCCGAGCAAATTTCTCTATCCCAACATTGTGCTGATAAAGTGGTGGTTTTAGATTTCTGGACTTATTGTTGTATTAACTGTTATCATGTTTTGCCTGACTTAGAACATTTGGAGCAAATATATTCTGTTGAAAATGGACTTGTTGTGGTGAGAGGACTTATTAAATTATAGTTTTATAGTATTAACTAGCTGAACCCCACAGATGTTATCTTTCCATTTAGTATCATAATGTGTATGTGGATTTAAAAAAATTCAAAGGTGATATTAACATGCAAACTCAAATAGTTATTTACAGTGTAGTTTTGTTTTTAAATTAATTGAAAAGTGATCCCGAAAAGTTGAACCTTTGATTATAAATCTACAGGGAGATGATAGTGACACAGGTGACTCGGGTGAAGAAGATAATTTGTAATCTAATAAAACAACAACACATCTGCATTTTGATTTTTTATAGAGGACAGATGTGGATGTCTATGGGCCGCAGCAACCACTTACCATCAGGTGGACTGTGTGCTCATTTGTCACCCTATCTTATAAAAAAAGAACAACCATTACAGTTTTGAGCAACAGTGCATTCAATTCTTTTTCTTAAAGTTCTGGTAGTGTATGATTAGCAGTTTGTTACCTTTTTCACAAAGAAGATCGAGCTCAATTTCATCACAAAGGTTTTTATATTTTTTTTAAACTTCGTTTTGAAAACTTTCTTAAATATTATTACACTTTTTTACAAGGGAGGATACTTTTATTTACTGACTTTGTGAGTCAAATTTTAGTATTTTTTGAAATTTAGTTTGCACAAATTATTTCCAAGAATAAACATAAAAACTGTGACAAATTATTTTTAATTCTTTGTAAATATTAAAAATTGCTTTCTACTTTAGTTATATGAATAATATTAAAATTATAGATTTGTGTGTAATATATTATTATTATTATTATATACTTTAAGACAGACACATTGCGTCTCAGATAATTTGCACATAATCTTACAGATTGGAGTACATTGTGCAAAGTTTAGTAATGAAAAAGACTCCGCAAATATATTAGCAGCGGTACAAAGGTATAACATTCATCACCCTGTTGTGAATGATGCTGACAGTTTGTTTTGGGATGCGCTTGGGATCCGTTGTTGGCCTACATTTCTTATACTAGGTAAATTATTTAAATCTTTATATTTTACATCTTATTCTATATAAGCTTTAAATTCGTATATGGATCTCCATTTTTTGTAAATAAGTAAATAAAATATTGTTAAACCCATTTATTAAACAAAAAGGCGAAGATAAGGTATACAAAGGAGATGGGCAGCATCATCTTTCTAATAATAACTCAAAATAAGAATAAAATACTGCGGGTTGCCAAGAGTAAAATCCCCCCATGAGGTAATCAGTGAGGTATATGTTCTGTAGTTGACATTAAATTTATAGGCTTCAATTAATAAGTGGATGGAAGGTACACCTGAACATTATCGAAAACTGGATTACATTCATTACACACACAAAGTAACCTGTACAGTATCAAATTTATAATAAAATCAATAAAGAACTTGATATTTATTCGAAACAATATATCGAATGTAAAAAGGTAGTACAAAATTGGTTAGAGTCACTTAATTATGAGAACACTGAGCTGCTTTTACATACAGTAAAATAGTACACTCCATACCCACACACTCACATACAAACATATACACGCGCAAGCACGCACGCGCACACACACACACACACACACACACACACACACGCTTTCGCATACATATAACAAATAACAATAATCCTAGGAAAAAAACTGTAAATATTCCCTTTTAGTCTTTAAGTTTTTCTTTGTAATGTCATATTTCATAATGTAAATAATACAATATATAGATATTGATATGGAAGAGCGGATTCACCTGGTACAGGCATTATTTGCTTAAAAGGAGAATCCGGCCACTAATGTCTGTAAATCAATTCTATTTGATGAAATAAATTTTATTATTATTATTATTATGTGGGGTATCTATATAGTTTTCTCATCTGGTTGGGATGTATAAATATAATTATAAACGAAAATGAAAAGATAAATATACATAAATATCAATAAAATAAAATAAATAAAAAAAATACATAAATAAATAAAAGCCCAACCAGATGGAAGCCCTCGGCAGGGGAGACCAAACGGCCGAGGGTTAGGGGGAAAGGGAAAGAAACCGGCGGACGATGCGGGCGGTATCGAGGAGCACCGCCTTCTGCATTTGAGCCTGGAGCGGTCCGCCTCGTAGTCCCAGCCGCCTCAGATGACCCGAGAGGCTGACTGGGATTAGCCCGTTTGCGGAGACGACTACAGGAATAATTTCGGTCGGCAGACCACCCCACATGTCGGTCACCTCGTGAGCCAGGTCCAGATATTTTGTTTGCTTATCTGTTTCGGCTTTCACGAGGTTCTCGTCACACGGAATGGTAATGTCGACCAAAAATATCCTTGACTGTGCCCGGTCCATCAGCACAATATCAGGCTTATTCGTAAGAATAGTCCTGTCTGTGATGATGGTCCGATCCCAATAGAGCCTGGCGCGATCATTTTCGAGCACGGCTTCCGGCAAGTACTTGTAATACGGCAACTTCCGATCCACGAAACCGTATTTCAGAGCGAGCTCCTGGTGTAGAATTCTGGCTACTAGGTTGTGCCTGTGCAAGTACTCAGAGTTAGAAAGCGCCGAACAACCGGAGATGACATGCCTAAGTGACTCACCGGGATGGCGACAAGCTCGACAGATGTCGATGGTGCCATCCTTTAGGATGTATCTCCGATAGTTGTATCTCCGATAGTGGTTGTTATTATTATTATTATTATACTATAAGAAATCAATAGAAACAAGACACACTCACACTATGATCACTAGTTCTCTATTCCGCTTCCACAGTAACAGTGGTGTAAGGCTTACGTTATTCCCTTACACAAGATCCCAAATCCCACTTTACCCAATCATTTCTGACCTATATCCATTCTTCCCTTCTTATCCAAAGTCCTTGAGGCCTGTGCCTACAAGCAATTTTCGCAGTTTATCTCCTGTAATAACTTATTAAGTCCCTTGCAGTCTGGCTTTGGGCTCGGTCATAGTACCGTTAACACACTCCTTAAAGTAACTGGCGATGTTAGGGTAGGCATAGAGGACTCTAAAGTCACTGTGTTGGTTTTAGTTGACTTCTCCAACGCCTTTAATACCATCAGTTATGACATTCTAATTTTCATCCTTTCCCTTTCTATGGTCTCACCCGAAGCACTGGATTGGTTTTCATCTTATCTTCGAGGGCGTCAGCAGTCGGTTCGGATTGATGAGCAATCATCTAGCTGGCTTGACATACATGCTGGTGTCCCTCAAGGCGGCATATTATCTCCTTTGTTTTTTTCTATATTTATTAATCTCATTACCCAAAACCTTCAATCTGCGTATCATCTGTATGCCAATGACTTGCAATTGTACACACAAACGAGTATAGAAGATATTTCTATAGCAGTGGACGTAATTAACAGGTACCTTGTATACATTAGGAACTGATCTGACAGGTTTGGTCTAATGGTCGAAAGTCTTCGATTTCGAAGTGTACGTCCATAACAATTGGTAGCCGTCGGATGATCCAGAGATTGCAAACAGTAGCTTTACCTCCTATCTTTTTTAATAGTATTGAAATTCAATTGTGTTCTACTGTGAAGAATCTAGGTTTATTAATTGATTCTTCTTTGAGTTGGAAAGCCCAAGCAACAACCGTTAGCCAGAAAGTCACCGGTACCCTGCATTCTCTTTATCGCCTTAAAAATTTTCTACCATCTGAAATTAAGACAATGCTTGTGCAAAGTTTAATTTTTCCCCTAATCGACTATGGTGGTGTGTGTTATTTCTACCAGAATGCAGATTTTCTCAACAAATATGACCGTCTTCTGAATAACTGCATTCGATTCGTTTTCAATCTTCGAAAGTATGACCATGTATCCACATAACAATCTCAATCAAAATGGTTACCTATTCGTCAACGCTGTAGTTTGCGCGCACTCACCACCTTTTATTCTACCCTGATGTCTCCAACTTCCCTATTTATGTAAATTTATTTTAATACATGTATATTTATATATCTTTATGAGTTTATTTTTATATTAACTATGAGTGCACACATTTATTTAACAGAACTGCACTGATAGAATTTTGAAACTCATCTGTATAAGCCTGTAATCAAACCGATCTAAACGTAAATTTCATAGTTGGTATGTAAGCAACTCAAATCATACCCGCGCCGACTCCACTCATAGTTTAAACTGCAATTTGAAGTTTTGATTTACCATGTTCTCTGTGGTGAAGAAGTAGAAGTAGTTCTCTCGACTCTACTCTCGATGACTGGGGGTACAGACCGCTGATCATTCCGCGGTGTGAGTGCTCCATGTTGGTTGTGCGGTTTACACAGCGCACAGTGCAATGCACTCCTCTCTCTGGACGTTAACAAGTCGAGTAACTTGGGTTGCTCGTGTACTGTGAAATTCACAGCTAGCGCTAAGCCCCTGAGCAGCCATGGCTCTTTATTTTGGATTGTATATGTACATTGTACATATCAGTATGAGTTCTATCATAGGTCATGGAAATGGGATCTTCATATAAATAAATTTTTATTGTTAAAACTATGTAATTAAAAGCTCTAATTAAAAGTGTAATTAAAAGTCACACTTGTTTATCATAAGTTTGTATTTTCACGCAGGACCAGGAAACAAACCAATGTTTATATTGACTGGCGAAGGCCGTAGGCGTGAGCTGGTTTGGTACGTTGATGCAGCAATACGCCATTTTGGCTCTCGTGTCTCTACAGCTTCATTGCCCATTTCACCATCTAACCATATTAAATCTAAAGATAATGAAGTTTTATACTTTCCCAGTAAGGTTTGTATTATATATTTTACTATTTTTAATTTCTCAGAAGACTTTTGCTCAATATGGGTCAGTACCGTAAGGGAGAAAATGTCTTAAACGCCACGCCTGAAAGGCGGATTGGCGATTGCAGCTCTAGACGTCGCGCACCTTTCATGCTGCTCCCCGTCTCCGTTCTGGATATTTTATATCTGGAGCTAACGAGATGGTTATATACATTAGTCTTAATTATCATCATTCTGTAAGAGTGCATTGTTGGGCTTCGTACGAAGGAGGCATTGTCGTTATCCTTACGCGTGACATAATACCAATTGACGATCGTTATACGAGACGCCTTTCCCCACGGATTAATTTATTTTGGATAAGGTGTTTTTAAGGTGGTAGTTATGTTATATATTTCCACATAATTAATATGGCGTTTCTTTTAGTCGACTCAAGACGGTCAACTTGATGATGGAAACGGCAGTTGCCATCTAAAATGCTATCACATCACCAGTTCGATTTATTTATTTGCTATTAAGGGGAAATATTAAAAATACTACCTCAAATTGCTTAGCAAGATCCTCCGTTATGCTGAAAATATTGCAGTATTAATTTTGAAATAAATATATGGTAAAGTTGAGGATTAATATAAAGTACTATGTTCACGAAAACACGATTCCATAAAAATTTCTCGATAGAAAAGAAATCCAAAGTTACCACCAAACTGAACAATAAACCGCTGTTATTCATAAAATACTTTAAATTAGATCATGTAACTTTACATACTGACTGAACTAACTATAAAGCAAGGCTTATGTTTTTTTTTAAATTACCATTATTTTAACTGTAAAAGGAAATTACCTAAACTATTGGCGTCTTGAAGCTTGTTTCCTGCCGCCGGGTTAGTCTAGCTGCGGCATTTGCACGGGGAAGTTGTGTCACTTACGATCAGAATGCACATTACGCAACAGGACGACGTAAAATTAAAATGGGAAAAAACCGTAATTAAAATAAGTCGCGAAACCGGTATATGATATTGAAATAAGTATCTAACGACCTATCTACTTACAGTATTAGTGATAATACAAATATATCGGTACATAGCATATGACGCGCGGGGAAGTGGGGGGGTGAAATTAGAATTTAAGCTTAGTTATTATATCCCCTTAAAATGAAATACACTGTAAATCATCTTTATATATAAAAAAATCTGTCCATGTGTATGTGAATGATTTCCTAAATGGCTGGACCGATTTTGATGAAATTTTGTGTGTGTGGTTAAGTTGATTCGATAATGGTTTAGATTCACAATTGGACCCGGCAGGTGGCGCTGTTGTCGAGTTTCAGAAATCACCCGAGCGAAGCCAGGGCGGATCGCTAGTACTGTTATGTATAATTTTGTTTTTGGAAACTTTAAAACTCTGTCTTAACGCTCATTTGTTTTGATATCTATTTATGTGACAACAGCGTCTTTTATGACAGAATAGGGATTTTCTTTAATTATTAGCGGGATAAAAACATTCATTTCACTTTAGTGCGATACTTACAGCAATAGCCATGAATACACCTGCGATCCTAGTAACAAATGCTGTCCGATGTATGTCGTATCTTAAGCATTAATCATGATATGAAGCCTATATGTACTAGTAGGTACTGTCGTGCATAGAAATTGTGTTTTTAGTGGATAAGCACGATAGCCAGACCGTACATGTGAAAGCTTCCATATGAGATCATTAATTACTACTTTTTGATGGTACGTTTCCGTGCGTGTAGAAAGACTCTTAGTGATAATTATGTTAATAAAATTCTACAAGTTTTGATATACATTTACACATAAAATTTATTAATTTTGCTCTAAGGCTTGAATGTTGTGACAAGGTACATGTCCTGGGAAGTTACGATTTTTATTGTCAGGTCGCATTGAATCCATTCTACCGTGGCCGATCTGAAGAGCCTTTCTTAGCGATTTCTGACACGGGTCACCATCGGGTACTTCTTACCGACTGCTCCGGTGTCATCCTGCGCATCATAGGCGGCCCAGATCCAGGCTTTAAGGATGGCAGTAAGTAATGTTTGTATGTTAATCTGTATTATATAATTTTTATCATATTAAGATATATTATTATAACACTATAGTGTGAATAAGAAACTAGAATTAACTTTCACTTTTGATTTAGGTTCGAAATCATTCGCTTCCTATTTTAAAACATTGGATTACTGTTATCGTTACAGCCATTACAGTGTCCACTGCTGAACATAGGCCTCCCCACATATGGCCTTATAGGGTATATTTTCTATAGTTGGCACGCTTGGCAAACAGAATGGCAACCGCTGTTTTTTATTTTTAGTCGTTATTACTAAGACGCCGCTGCTCAACTCCTAATTTTATTTCCTCTGTCGTCTCTTATAACATCCACGGTTGGGCACAGACTAACTACTTCTAAAAGTCCATCCAGACGGGACAATCGTGCGGGGCGAGACGTGGGCGGGAAGTTCCCGAGCGGCTGTTAATAGCTCGGGAACCGTTCGCTAGGGTCATAGGTAATATACTACATAGGGCATAGATAAGCTACTCTAACAAATTATTTGGTGACGAAACGAGGGAAGTTTCTTCTTCGCTCTAATAGATGGCATTGGGATTGTAAATTGCCGAAAAATACACTAGAGGACGCCATCAACTTGGTTCGGTATTATTTCGTATATTTAATAAATAATACCTAATGTTCATAGATAGAAATTATTTTTTTTTTAAATTCGTTGGCTATATACAAAACTTTCAATACGGTTCTCATTAAATTACTATGGCATTAGATACTCTGTGTTTTAAACAAAGTTTATTTTGTATATATGCCGTAACATTTCAAAACTTTGATAGCGTGTTTTATGCTTCGGTATAAATGGTAAATGTTAGCAGTCATTTATTAGTTAGTGCCATCTTTTGAGAAAAATATGTAATAATGGTAGAGAAAATATTGTTTTTTAAGACTGTGAGATGGTGCTAGTACGTAAAAACAAGATACTGAGGACTTTCATGCCCCTGGCTAGGGTTGCCCTGTCACGCAAATAAATTAAAATGGTTCACACTTCATGTGCGTTAAAAAAATAGAGATTGGCCGAATATTCGTTTTATATTCGGTATTCGGCATATTCGGCAACTTTACCGAATATTCGTATTCGGCCGAATATTCGGCTAAACCACCGAACATTCTATTCATAGTGTCCAATTTATTGAAATGTACGAATTGAGTAATGCGATGTCTTTTACTGTTGAAAGTATATTTTATTTATGGGTTAAATCTACTTACTCTACGAGTGCCTCAAATGTATAAATCTATACATTTATGTTTTTGAGGCACTGTAGATTTATATCCGATTAGCAAATAGAAAGTTGATAAAATTTTTTGGAACCAAACAAAGAAACATTAAATTACATTTCACTTTACTTTTGTCGTCAGTTTCTTTAATGTTCAAATAGTAAATCTCCTGCCGCTCATTTTTATCATATAATTATCAATTTTTAATAAGAATAAAACAACGAAATACTTTTTTTATCACAAG